>CM031958.1:23639997-23722497 GCA_018749465.1 Paracanthobrama guichenoti | reverse complement strand
GTGTGTCTCCTTTAAATGCAAATGAGCTGCTGCTCCCCACCCCAGAGGGCGGAGCCTTCACAGCTCGTGAACACCAGTTCACCACAAAACTGAAACATCATACATCTGTTTGGGTTTGATGAGCATCTCTATCGCAAACATGCTCATGTGACATTGCAGTTATTCATCACCATGAAATATTATCATCTGCATGCGTTTTAAAGCCATATCACTCTCAACTTGAGATTCAAGATTCAAGAGATTCAAGATTCAAGATTCAAGAGTTTTATTTGTCACATACACAGTTATATACAGAATATACAACCGGCAGTGAAATGTAAACAGGTCCGCTCCATGGACAGTGCAAATTCACAGTTAAAAACACAAGGAAGAAATTATAATAGAAATAGGATATAAAAAATATATATATATATATATATATATATATATATATATATATATATATATATATATATATATATATATATATATATATATATATATATATATATATATATATATATATATATATATATGTCTATATCTGTAGAATTATAAATAATCAAGTCAAGAGAAAAAAAAAAGGTAACAAATAAGGATAAAGTGGAATAAAATAATTGAAGTAGACTTTGCAGTGAGTAAACTGTAGACTTATAAATATGTGGTTAACAAATGTATAAGAGTATAATGTGCAAACAGGTTTATGACAGGTTGTTACACAGTAACAACGAGAACAGAAAGTGCAGTGCAATGTCAGTGTATCGATGTTTATCCTGAAGTGAAGTCACGTGATGTTAAGTTCAGGAGTCTGATGGCCTGGGGGAAGAAGCTTCTCCTGAGTCTCTCAGTTTTGGCCATCAGGCTTTCGGAAGCGCTTACCAGATGGCAGCAGCGTGAAATGAGGGTTTGCAGGGTGATTAGAGTCCTTGATGATCTTGGTAGCTCTACCTTTGCAGCGTTTGGTGTAGACGTCCTGCAGAGACGGGAGAGCTGACCCTGAGATACGCTCGGATAAGCGCACTACTCTTTGCAGGGCTTTGCGGTCATGACTGGTGCTGTTCCCATACCACGCTGTGATGCACTGAGTTAAAACACTTTCTATCGCCCCTAAATAGAACGTTTTCAGGATAGCTGGTGAAACCCTGAATTTCCTCAGCTGGCGCAGGTGGTACAGTCTTTGCCTGGCTTTTTTCACCTGTGTCTGAATGTGAGCAGTCCAGGTCAGGTCCTCGGAGATGTTTACTCCCAGGTACTTGAAGCTGCTCACTCTCTCTACTGGTGACCCGCTGATCATGAGGGGAGTATGTCCGTTGCTGTCTCTTCCTGAAGTCCACAATCATTTCTTTGGTCTTGCCAACATTCAGAGAGAGACAGTTGTCCTGGCACCATGATGTTAGATGCTCCACCTCGTCCAAGTATGCCGTCTCATTGTTGTTGGAAATGAGGCCCAGGACAACAGTATCATCAGCAAATTTGATGATAGAGGTGGAGCTGTGTGTGGACAAACAGTCATGCGTGTAGAGAGAGTAGAGCAGGGGCTCAGGACACAGCCCTGTGGAGCTCCCACACTCAGGGTGATGGAGGTGGAGGTGGACTGGCCTATTCTCACCACCTGAGGCCTGCCAGTGAGGAAGTCCTCAATCCAGTGGCAGAGAGAAGGATTCAGGCCGAGATCCAGGAGTTTGGAGGTTAGCTTGGTGGGAACTATGGTGTTAAAGGCTGAGCTATAGTCAATAAATAGCAGTCTTACGTGAGTTCCCACTTTTGCTGTCGATGTGAGTGAGGGAGGAGTGGAGGACATGAGAGATGGCATCTTCAGTCGATCTATTGGGACGATAGGCAAACTGAAGAGGGTCCAAAGTGCCAGGAATGAAGGCGCAAATGGTGTTTTTAATGAGTCTCTCAAAAGACCTTCATGACTATAGACGTGAGAGCCACTGGACGATAGTCATTTAGGCAAGAGGGTTTACTGTTCTTAGGGACAGGGATGATGGTGGATTTTTTGAAGGAGGTGGGGACCACAGATGTAGCGAGGACTCATTAAAGATAGATGTAAACAACCCGGCGAGCTGATCAGCACAGGACCGCAGAACACGACCTGAAATACCATCCGCCCGGCAGCTTTCCTAACGCCCACACGCTTGAGTGCTCTCCGAACTTCATCCTCTGAGACAGAGATCACGTGATTGTTGCTGCTCTGAGTAATTTCCTCTAACGCGCCACTTGGCGGAGTCGCGTTGTCGCGTTTACAGTCAAAGCGAGCATAGAAAGAGTTTAACTGCTCACGAGCAACGAATCAACGCTTGCCTCTGCAGAGGATTTAGATCCAAAGGAGCAGATGGACCTCAGACCTTGCCACATGCGCCGCGAGTCGCTGAGTTGGAAATGAGACTCCACTCGGTCTTTATAACGGAGTTTTGCGGCTTTAACTGCTCGTCTGAGAGCATAGCAGGACGATCTGTATTCATTCATATTCCCTGAATGGAGACCGGCGTTGTAAGCAGCAGTGCGTATGCTCACTGCCGCTGGATTGAATTGTCCACCCACGGTTTCTGATTTGAGAAGGACGTTATTGTTATTGTTTGCGTGGCTTGCTCTGTAAGCGTGTTGATGAAGCAAAGCGCCACTTCTGTGAACTCGCTTACGCCGGCTGAACTCGCCGAACATGTCCCAATCCACATCGCCCAGAGCTGCCTGTAGCGCGGTCTCTGAGTGGGGTGACCAACGCTTAACTTCCCGCCTCACCGGGGGCTCCTGGAGGAGCTTTTGTTTGTATTCGGGAGTGAGGAAAATGGCGGCATGATCCGATTTGCCAAACGCTGGAAGTGACCGCGCTTTATAGGCGTTCTTAAACGGAGAGTAGCAGTGATCCAGTGTGTTTGCTCCTCGTGTGGGGCAGGAGACGCGTGCTGATGAAAGTTTGGCAGGACTTTCTTTAGGTTTGCTTTGTTAAATCGCCCGCGACAATGAATGCCGCGTCGGGATGTTGGTTTATGACGCCGCTGGCAACATCATGAAGGCCAGATAAAGCCAGCGCTGTGTCTGCCTGCGGTGGAATGTAAACGGCGGTCGCGACAACCGCAGAAAACTCTCTCGGCAGATAGAATGGGCGGCAAATGATTGTTAAATGTTCCAGATGAGGCGAGCAGGACCGCGAGAGAATGGTGATGTTCCTGGGATCGCACCATTTCTTGTTGATCATGAAACACACTCCACCGCTTTGGATTTACCGGCCTCGGCTGTTCTGTCCATCCGAAAAACAGAGAAGTTCTCCGACGGCGTCACAGCTGTGTCCGGGACCGCGGGCGTGAGCCATGTTTCGGACAAACAGTAGATATTACAGTCTCTCATGTCCCGTTGAAAACTTATCCTGGCTCTAAGATCGTCCATCTTATTATCCAAGGATTGAACATTTGCTAGAAGAATGCTCGGGAGAGGAGGTCTGAATGCCCTTTTCCTCAGTCTGTTTCGAATTCCAGCGCGTTTCCCACGGTGTTTCTTGATTCTTCGCTGTCGGCTCTGTTCATTGTTCAACTCGGCGCTATAAGAATCTCAGATGGCCACAGAGGATCGGCGAAAGTGTCCTGAAACAGTCCAGTGTAGAGGTAACCAATGTCCAAAAGAGTTTTGCTGTCATAGTAGATCAATGCAGATAAGTTTGTAAAAACTGAGAGTAAAAGAAAGTAAAATAGTAAATAAAAGCACAGTCTTCGCGGAGCGACCTGAACGGCGACCAAACACAGCGGCGCCATTTTGCTGATTGCAATCATTTTTGCTCATTTTTGCAATCATTTGAGCACACACTGCCGAAACATGCACACAGAGCTGGATGTCGGTGTGTCTGTGAGTAGGCTATTAAACTAGACTAGTTTTCTTTCATGTGTTATTGCGAATAAACTGTCAAATGCACATAAGTTTATGTCAGAAACACACAAAGTTCACATGAAAACAGTTGGTTATGTCTGTGCACCTATGCAGCAAGTACAGAAATCATGTGTGGTGTGTACAGAGCCGATCCTCTCTATACGCAGAGTATGCAAGTTGCGTAGGGCCCCGGACCACCAGGGGGCCCCCTTGCTCTCAATAATCAGCTATTTAGGGCTGTGTTTTAGTTTCGTTTTTGATTTTTTTTGCTTCCATCGATTATGAAAACATGATGCCACTTTCTGTTCCTTTCCTTTAAAGGATGTTACTATACGTTGTCACCATACATAACATCCAAATCAGTCGAATCATGTAACGCCACGTGTAAAAGCGCATTGAGCTGTGAAAGAGACGCTGTTCAACAGACGGCTTTCCGTCCATGCGATCCAAGACGGAGAGAAACACGGACAAGTACAGGCTACCTTGGGCTTCGTGTGAGTGCTTGAACGGACAAATACACGCAAAAATGTGTCAAAATGATCTTCTTGGGGACCTAAACGCATTCAGTTATGTCTTTGGTGAACAGGAGGGTTATTCTGTTAGCTGGGAAAGTAATCGAATGCTTGTCAGAGTATCAGGTCTGTGCATTTGGTCTTAAAGTGACCGCAACTGATAAACCCTCTGCTCTCTCTGTCATTTAATGTTAATCAAACAACAAAAGAAAACGAGAGAATCATTCACTGCTCTTCCCTGAATAACATTAGTAACTTTAATAAGAATCACTGTTTATTTAATTCATGCAGTGAAGACTATGCAATGTTTTATTTTATTATTATGTCTTTAACATCACATTTTCTTTATTCCATTTCTGTATGGTAGGCTATTTCTAAGCACTAGGCTAAATTGTTAATTTCATTCATATCTTTTTTTTTTGTTGTATTTATCCTATTGCTTTTAAAAAAAAAAAAAATTAACTCGTTGTTTGTTGACAGTGTACACAGATTAAGGGTACACAATTTTTTTTTTGTTTGTTTTTATGAACGCACTAACAGGGGCACCCAGACAAAGTTTTGCTTAGGGCCCCCAGAAGTCTAGGATCGGCACTGGGTGTGTATATTAGATCTGTGTAACGTTACTAAAGTGAAAGCATCGTAATATACAGTACCTACTGCTATATCTGCTGTGCATATGAATCAAACAACAGAAGATCAGAGAACTTTAGTAGCTTTATTAAGAACACATTTCTTACTTGAACCCTGCTGTTAAATGCTTTGGCGAGGAGATAACCATGGCCGACTGTGTACCGCTCTCTGAGGGCAGAATCTACACTAATACGGCAGTGTCCATCAATACTCGTGGGCGGGGCTTGTGAAATGTGATGTCACTTTGCCAGGAATCTGCAAACGGCTTGTTCTGAGACACTGCTTATGATTTATGGGAATAAAACAAACAAAAAAAAGCAGTGGGTGGATTTTTACTATTATACAGTGGTTGTGTATACACACTGCCAACACAAATTTATGTTCAAACACCATGTAAGTGAATTTTGCATAATAGGTGCCCTTTAAGAGAAATTTTTGAAAATGTAAATCTGACAAAGACCGGGACAGGGTTCGAAGACGAAGACAGGGTTCCTACACAAATGTGTAACTCAAATGTGAAACTCGTTTATTCTCTATTCTTCTATTGGCTGATTTTTGTGTCAATCAAAGTTCTGTTTGCTGTGTTGCCTCTCAATATCCCAAAAGGATCATGTCCGGCACTGACTCATCTAGTCGACACAGTATCGAGATGGTTCATGCAGGAGTGTGTAAGGGAAGATACAGCCACAACCCGCAAGAAATACATAAAGATGTTCACACACTTTTCCCTTTGGCAGACATTTTCAGTTGCTTTCATCTGCACTTTCCTTTTTTTTTTGCCTAGTAATTCCACTTCCTTCCTTCCGTAGAGATTGAGATATCTTACTACTTTGATAATCACAACTCTCTCTCTCTCTCTCCGGCTCTTGCTCATCCTCCTTTGATATGTAATTTAGAGAAACAGAATAATGTATTCCATTTTACTCCATTCAGAGCAGCAAAACAGTAATTTAGCACACATCAGACACAGCACTTATGCTATATGTGTTTTTGTGTGTCTGTGTCTCTCTCTGTGTGTGTGTGTGTGTGTGTGTGTGTGTGTGTGTGTGTGTGTGTGTGTGTGTGTGTGTGTGTGTGTGTGTGTGTGTGTGTGTGTGTGTGTGTGTGTGTGTGTGTGTGTAAGACAAGAGAGAGAGAGTAGAAGGTCAGGGAAAACATAGAGGTAACCAAGAAAAGTTTATCTGCTGATGCACAGTAAGGCATAATTACATGTTTGATGAGTGTTGCTAAGATACTGTCAAATCAATCCAATCAGAATTTGATCATCAAACCAGATGAAAAAGTATCCTTAAAGCTGAAGTGTGCCATTTTTCCTTCTTCAGTTTATATATGCAGAGTAAATCAACAAAGTAAATCAACAATTGCTTGTAAAGAAGACAAAGCTAATTTTGAATGGTTGTCAATGAGGAAAGATAGCTTTTTTTTAAGTTTAGATATATAGTGTACTTACGACATCCACCAGCAGAGTGGCTCAGAGTAATATAGGCTCAACCAATGGTTTGAGTCTGTGTGAGAATCTGTTAGTCTAACCAGTGGAGAGAGTGTTTAGAAAACATGTTTACAAAAAACTATTTCTGCAGTTGCTTTTGGTACCAACTGGTCTGCTGCATGTGAACATGTATATTATGAAAACTACTTGCACAACAATCTGAAAGAAATTAAGTATACAGTATAAATGTTACATTCAGATTTTAAGTAGAGATCCACCGATTGCAATTTTCTTGGCCATTTACAATTTCCGCTTTTGTTTTTTTTGTGACCTGCCAATACCGATTTTCTTTTAAAGAACTATAATTGACAGCATATACAAACAAAAATATACTTTTCTGAAATGCAAAATGTTATTTTCATAAAAAAAAAACAAGTAAAAAGACAAAAGAAAAAAATTAATAAATTTCAAACAACAGCTGAATAGTCTTCATTGTAAAAATTGAATACAGATTGATGCTTACAATTAGTTACAAAAGTTATTCAGTCAAGAGCAGAGCGTGATTTTCTTTAACTGAACACTCGCCAAGATGGGCATTTTGACATAATTTTGCGTGTATTTGACTGTTGAAGCGCAGTAAGCCACTCAGTTTGGTACTTGCGACTCATAAGCTGTTTGAGAATTTAGGGCCCTGTGAAATCCGTTTTATTTTTTCCCAAATTCGTTTTATTTATTTTGTTCCAAATTCCCCCAACCCCTGGATTCCATTTGTCTGGATTCCATTTTAATGTTAAAAATGTCTAATCAATTGAAAAAAAAAAAAAAAAAAAAACTTTTATTTTATTAATTTGTTTACAATATGATTTAATCAAAAACATGTCTGTGTTGTGTATTTTAGTTTTTCTGGTAATCAAAAGGCATAAAACATTAATTTATTTTGAATCAAATTAAATTTGAAAAAAAAACTTTCATTTTTTGCAAACAAAGTGCTACACAACAGAGGTTTACTGTTAAAATTAAAACATGGAAGAAAAATGTTGTGATTATTCATTTAGTGAAATGTAAAAGTAAAGCTTTATTAATTATTGTATTGTTATTATTAGTAGTAGTATTACATTAATACATACATTATACTGTACAATATAATACAATAGTAAATAGTACTATACAATAGTAATATATTTCTGTCACAACTTAAACCAAATATTTCTTTTGATGGGTTGCCGTGAAGATCTTGAGTTTGTGTATATATGATATGATGTTTTTTTCTCAAATTAAACGGTAAAATGCACATAAAATGACTCTCAGAGCAGCTCTGGAGATGAAGTTCATGCCGTCGTGTAGCCCGAACAGCCCGAAACTTTCATGACATGGATTTAACAAGACACTGGAAACACATGATCGCATCATGCAGTTGCTGCAGATTTGTCCATAGGATCATGCAAAACTAAATATTATTAAAACTTGTTGGTCAAAGAAATACATCTGTTAAGGGCAAATAATCGGAATAAGGGCACTATAAAACAAATATTGTTAAATGCTGTCTGGTGAAAAAAAAAAAAAAAAACTGTAGGCAAGACTTGGCTGTCACCTCAAAGCACACCTGCACACGCACACGCGCATGCGCACACACACACGCAGTTTGACAATGTATCTAATCTGTCAGATCATTTGAAAAACAAATACTGGCATGCAAACAAATTTGACATTTTCCGGAACAGGATCCAGCACATATTAAGCTCTTGTTAAAGGCAGGAATTGGGTTTGGCTTTGTTGTGTTTTATAGGTAAGTTGAAGGTAAATGTCCTATTTGTATATTTATACACATTTACACACAAACACACAAAAGAAAGAGAGAGAGGTTTGGCTCTACATAATTACAGAACTCATTAAACAGCAATAATCCTGGCATTTTTATCAGACCTACAGATCCCTCCAGTGACCCAGTGATTTATCACCACGCCAGAGATTCAAGATTCAAGATTCAAGAGTTTTATTTGTCACATACACAGTTATATACAGAATATACAACCGGCAGTGAAATGTAAACAGGTCCGCTCCATGGACAGTGCAAATTCACAGTTAAAAACACAAGGAAGAAATTATAATAGAAATAGGATATAAAAAAAGTACTTTCTCTCTATATATATATATATATATATATATATATATATATATATATATATATATATATATATATATATATATGTCTATATCTGTAGAATTATAAATAATCAAGTCAAGAGAAAAAAAGGTAACAAATAAGGATAAAGTGGAATAAAATAATTGAAGTAGACTTTGCAGTGAGTAAACTGTAGACTTATAAATATGTGGTTAACAAATGTATAAAGAGTATAATGTGCAAACAGGTTTATGACAGGTTGTTACACAGTAACAACGAGAACAGAAAGTGCAGTGCAATGTCAGTGTATCGATGTTTATCCTGAAGTGAAGTCACGTGATGTTAAGTGACTGAGTTCAGGAGTCTGATGGCCTGGGGAAGAAGCTCCTCCTGAGTCTCTCAGTTTTGGCCATCAGGCTTCGGGAAGCGCTTACCAGATGGTAGCAGCGTGAAATGAGGGTTTGCAGGGTGATTAGAGTCCTTGATGATCTTGGTAGCTCTACCTTTGCAGCGTTTGGTGTAGACGCCCTGCAGAGACGGGAGAGCTGACCCTGAGATACGCCGGATAAGCGCACTACTCTTTGCAGGGCTTTGCGGTCATGACTGGTGCTGTTCCCATACCACGCTGTGATGCACTGAGTTAAAACACTTTCTATCGCCCCTAAATAGAAAGTTTTCAGGATAGCTGGTGAAACCCTGAATTTCCTCAGCTGGCGCAGGTGGTACAGTCTTTGCCTGGCTTTTTCACCTGTGTCTGAATGTGAGCAGTCCAGGTCAGGTCCTCGGAGATGTTTACTCCCAGGTACTTGAAGCTGCTCACTCTCTCTACTGGTGACCCGCTGATCATGAGGGGGAGTATGTCCGTTGCTGCTCTCTTCCTGAAGTCCACAATCATTTCTTTGGTCTTGCCAACATTCAGAGAGAGACAGTTGTCCTGGCACCATGATGTTAGATGCTCCACCTCGCCCAAGTATGCCGCCTCATTGTTGTTGGAAATGAGGCCCAGGACAACAGTATCATCAGCAAATTTGATGATAGAGGTGGAGCTGTGTGTGGACAAACAGTCATGCGTGTAGAGAGAGTAGAGCAGGGGGCTCAGGACACAGCCCTGTGGAGCTCCCACACTCAGGGTGATGGAGGTGGAGGTGGACTGGCCTATTCTCACCACCTGAGGCCTGCCAGTGAGGAAGTCCTCAATCCAGTGGCAGAGAGAAGGATTCAGGCCGAGATCCAGGAGTTTGGAGGTTAGCTTGGTGGGAACTATGGTGTTAAAGGCTGAGCTATAGTCAATAAATAGCAGTCTTACGTAGTTCCCACTTTTGCTGTCGATGTGAGTGAGGGAGGAGTGGAGGACATGAGAGATGGCATCTTCAGTCGATCTATTGGGACGAGTAGGCAAACTGAAGAGGGTCCAAAGTGTCAGGAATGAAGGCGCAAAAATGGTGTTTTTAATGAGTCTCTCAAAGACCTTCATGACTATAGACGTGAGAGCCACTGGACGATAGTCATTTAGGCAAGAGGGTTTACTGTTCTTAGGGACAGGGATGATGGTGGATTTTTTTGAAGGAGGTGGGAACCACAGATGTAGCGAGGACTCATTAAAGATAGATGTAAACAACCCGGTGAGCTGATCAGCACAGGACCGCAGAACACGACCTGAAATACCATCCGCCCAGCAGCTTTCCTGACGCCCACACGCTTGAGTGCTCTCCGAACTTCATCCTCCGAGACAGAGATCACGTGATTGTTGCTGCTCTGAGTAATTTCTCTAACGCGCCACTTGGCGGAGTTGCGCTGCCGCGTTACAGTCAAAGCGAGCATAGAAAGAGTTTAACTCGCTCACGAGCAACGGATCAGCGCTCACCTCTGCAGAGGATTTAGATCCAAAGGAGCAGATGGACCTCAGACCTTGCCACATGCGCCGCGAGTTGTTGAGTTGGAAATGAGACTCCACTCGGTCTTTATAACGGAGTTTTGCGCTTTAACTGCTCGCCTGAGAGCATAGCAGGACGATCTGTATTCATTCATATTCCCTGAATGGAGACCGGCGTTGTAAGCAGCAGTGCGTGTGTTCACTGCCGCTACGGATTGAATTGTCCACCCACGGTTTCTGATTTGAGAAGGACGTTATTGTTATTGTTTGCGTGGCTTGCTCTGTAAGCGTGTTGATGAAGCAAAGCGCCACGCTGTGAACTCGCCACGCCAGCTGAACTCGCCGAACATGTCCCAATCCACATCGCCCAGAGCTGCCTGTAGCGCGGTCTCTGAGTGGGGTGACCAACGCTTAACTTCCCGCCTCACCGGGGTTCCTGGAGGAGCTTTTGTTTGTATTCGGGAGTGAGGAAAATGGCGGCATGATCCGATTTGCTAAACGCTGGAAGTGACCGCGCTTTATAGGCGTTCTAAACGGAGAGTAGCAGTGATCCAGTGTGTTTGCTCCTCGTGTGGGGCAGGAGACGTGCTGGTGAAAGTTTGGCAGGACTTTCTTTAGGTTTGCTTTGTTAAAATCGCCCGCGACAATGAATGCCGCGTCGGATGTTGGTTTATGACGCCGCTGGCAACATCATGAAGGCCAGATAAAGCCAGCGCTGTGTCTGCCTGCAGTGGATGTAAACGGCGGTCGCGACAACCGCAGAAAACTCCTAGGCAGATAGAATGGGCGGCAGATGATTGTTAAATGTTCCAGATGAGGTGAGCAGGACCGCGAGAGAATGGTGATGTTCCTGGGATCGCACCATTTCTTGTTGATCATGAAACACACTCCACCGCTTTGGATTTACCGCCTTGGCTGTTCTGTCCATCCAAAAACAGAGAAGTTCTCCGACGGGCGCCACAGCTGTGTCCGGGACCGCGGGCGTGAGCCATGTTTCAGACAAACAATAGATATTACAGTCTCTCATGTCCCGTTGAAAACTTATCCTGGCTCTAAGATCGCCCATCTTATTATCCAAGGATTGAACATTTGCTAGAAGAATGCTCGGAGAGGAGGTCTGAATGCCCTTTCTCAGTCTGTTACGGATACCAGCGCGCTTTCCCACGGTGTTTTTTGTTCTACGCCGCTGGCTCTGGCCATTGTTCAACTCGGCGTTCAAGAATCTCAGATGGCCACAGAGGATCGGCGAAAGTGTCCTGAAACAGTCCAGTGTAGAGGTAACCAATGTCCAAAAGAGTTTTGCTGTCGTAGTAGATCAATGCAGATGATAAGTTTGTAAAAACTGAGAGTAAAAGAAAGTAAAATAGTAAATAAAAGCACAGTCTTCGCGGAGCGACCTGAACGGCGACCAAACACAGCGGCGCCATTTTGTATTTGTGCATCCATTTTGTGCGCCATTTTGCATCCTGGCAGACACTGCCAGGATGCATATGCTAGTGATTCAGTTCATTAAACACACTTGACGTAATGCTTGACGTGCAGCTGTATGCGAGTGTGTGAATATTACGTCTGCTTCATAGTGCTTCTGCTTTACTTGGCTCAGAGACCCCGGTTGACATTATTGTCGTGGTGGAATAGTTTCCATGGTCGCGCCTTGAAAGAGAGAACATCCAGGGACTTATTAAAACCGTAAATATTTAAGGCAAGGCCTTTTGAAAGTCTGTGTGTCAACTGCAGAAGGACAAACTACACATTATTTAGTGCAGTGGGAACGGAGAGAGAACAGTTTGGAGTAATATCCCACAGAACAAAAGGACCGTCACAAATACACACACACACACACACACACACACAAACGTGCTTTTCTTTGTTTTCTCAAGGACGAATTTGACATGTTCTCTACATGTCTTTCCTTTTGTCTGTCTCACCTCAGTGAACTTAATATTGCAAAGCATAAAAGAAATAGATGACACACTCACACACTATGCACACACAGTAATCGGACCTCTACAACACCAATAATAGCTGCCAATATTTGATGTGGCAAACTCTCACAGGGTAATAGGCCTTTAAATAACACTTAGGGTGGATGATTGCGACACATCAAACAATTCACCATATAGTCCAGGTAGTCCAGAGTCCAATCCAAACAACTTATTTTTTGATGAAAACAACAATATGAAATATTTAATCTTCTGTAAATCTTAAATGTTCTGTAATAAGTTTAGTTTATTTGCAGTTTTCATAATACATATTACTTTAGTTAACTACCAAACTGTACACCACCGTTTTTGAAATGTTTTTGAGAAAAGTCTCAAGGCTGCATTTATTTGAACAAACATCAGTAAAACAGCCATATTGTGAAATATTATTACAATGTAAAATAACTCTTATTTGATGCTCAAAGCATTTATTTTGATTATAAACATTAAAAACAGTTGTGCTGTCTAGCACTTTTGTGGAAACAGGAATAGAAAACACAAAAGCATAGCATTTATTTGAAATATAAATCTTTTCTAACATTATAAATGGCATTAGTGTCATTTTTGATCAATTGTATATATCCTTGCTGAATAAAAGTATCAATTTATTTGAAGACAATTTTTTTACTGAGCACAAACTTTTGAATGTTACTGTATATCTTGCTTTGTGAATTATGTGTGTACGAATTGCATATTTCAGACAGGCAAAAATTCTCATCACATAATTCTGAAAAAGAAACAACAAAAACTCAGTTTTTTTTTTTTTTTATGCACAACAAACTTATATGTATTCATGAACCATGTTTATTATTGTGGAACAATCTACTTCAGACTAACTGCATGCAAAAACATGTCGCTTATACGTTGCTCAGATGGTCACTTCCTTTCCAAATTGACCATTTGTGGCCCGAATGACACCTGACTGAATGCATGCATGTCACTTTTAGATCTAAAAGCTTTACATTGAAAATAGTTAATTTAGCATAATATAAAGTTATGTATGCCAGTGACTATGTACATTATATCTATGCATTTCTCTACTAGGCTAAAAAATTGTTCTTTATATTCTATATATAAATTCTACATACAGTATGTTCTTAGTTATAAGAGTTAATTTACATTGTCAAGGTGAAAGTTGTGGGTCTGACGCTGTGTGTGTGTGTGTGTGTGTGTGTGTGTGTGTGTGTGTGTGTGTGTGTGTGTGTGTGTGTGTGTGTGTGTGTGTGTGTGTGTGTGTGTGTGTGCGTGTGTGTGCGTGTGTGTGAAGTTAGGTCATGACTGTGACTCTGTAATTGACACACTCTTATCTTTTAATTGAAAATGTTGATTCTATTGGTTTGCTTCAAACACAGTTGAGAAAAAATACCTCTCCGGTAATTAATCTGAGGTGCAGAAAATAAACACATTTCACGGATCAATGTTTACATTTCACTCCCTGCCACACACACATTTCACTCAGCGAAGAGTGTGCGCACTCAAACATACACGCACGCGCACTGTGATACGACAGTCAGTCAGTGTAAAGTCAAACACCAACCCTCACAGCTCAAAACATAACCGCCATTTCAAAATGTTAATTTATCCAGTTACAGTTACAATCTCACTTTAAAGGAAGCGATTACACACAAGCAGACACTCACCCCTCGAGCCGGACATCCGGTAAAGATCGGTTGAGTGCGATCATCTCGCTGGCCATCAGGTTAAACTGATTTATCTTAAACATTTCCTTCATCTTCTCCTGCTGGTCTTTAGCGATAACCACTGGCTTTCCCATCTCCCCTGGGCCATCATGAGGCCTCTGAACCACAGCTGAAACACAAACATGCAC
The DNA here is from genome assembly GCA_018749465.1 of Paracanthobrama guichenoti. NCBI lineage: Eukaryota > Metazoa > Chordata > Actinopteri > Cypriniformes > Gobionidae > Paracanthobrama > Paracanthobrama guichenoti. The sequence goes on along the minus strand of CM031958.1, from coordinate 23,708,278 downwards.
AGGTTCAAGATTTTTCCTTGGCTTTCGGTTAAGTATGGGCATTTCTCCAACTATGGACACTTGTAGCTACAAGTGTCCATAGTTGGAGAAATGCCCATACCATACTATGGACTTTTGGGAAAAAAACTCACACTCTCACTAGTTTGTTTAATCTGTCCAATAGTGGATAAACACACATCACCAGAGAATTGTTATTTTTGTCTTTTTTTTTTTAATGAAAAACCACAGTGGCATTTCCACCACATATCAAATCATGTATTCTGTGATTGGAACGACAGTTGTGGAAAAGAACACTTTTGGAATAAAAAACCTGACTCCTTTGTCTTTCTAAGGCTAATTGACACAGCTTGCATTTTATGTAACCTAAATACAATCAAATTATACTGAGACACTTTTTGAATAAACTGACAAAACAGCTTGATTGGAAATGGCGCAGTAAAAATATTCTGTTCCCAAATCCCAAAGAATACTTACATTAACATTTATTTGCATAAAAACACATTCATATTCTATTTCAGTCATGCTCTTCACAGATACTGGTCTCCTTGGCAAAACAAGTACACAAACTTAAAAAAATTAAAAAAATACATGTTTATAAATATAAACACGTTTAATCATTTTAATATCAGTAAAAGCATTTCTTAAAGTGCACAGAGCTGCTAATATTTGGCTTGTTGAACTTGTTGAAATGTTTTCAGTGTGTGTATCAGTTCTTTTTGAACGTTTATCTCATTTTAACAAAACCGTGATAATATTGATAATCCTGTAAGTTTGGCCACTATAATCATGATATGAGATTTTTATATCATATCATCTCTAATGTTAGTTGCAATTAAAAATATATATATATATAAATAAAAAATAAAAAAAATCAAGTGACAAGTGTCTGAAGAAATCCCCATAAACATTTGAGTGTTTGCCCACAGAAAAGAAATGTGTGGCCTAGATGTCTCTGCACAATTGTTTATTGTGCCGTGTGTGTGTGAAGTGTGTGTTTTTGTAGATTTCGTGTGGGTAGATAAGTGCTGAGCTTTGATCATTAATAACTCAAAAAGCATGCTTTGGTGAGATTAAGGTCAGATTTGCAACAGTGTGAGAGATTACATCTGCTCTAAGAGGCAAACTGCCTGATTTTAAGCCCTGTGTGTGTGTGTGTGTGTGTGTGTGTGTGTGTGTGTGTGTGTGTGTGTGTGTGTGTGTGTGTGTGTGTGTGTGTGTGTGTGTGTGTGTGTGTGTGTGTGTGTGTGTGTACGGGTGAGCCGCATGCGTGTCGAATGGGCAGGATTTAGCTGTTCGGACTGAGCGCATTACAAGGCAACTTTGTCCTGTTTCCCTGCTCAGCAAAATCCAATGACTTTTTCTGAGGGATTCTAAGGGTAAAAATCGTATAATCATAGCAGACACACACAAGCAGCAGAAAATGTGCTTTATTAATGTGGTGAGCAGATTATTTTAGGTTTATTGTTTCATGATGATGGCCAAAGTAAAGCAGCTCTTGAGTGACCTCACAGAACAAACCAAAGTGACCTGAAACAGGGGTCAATTAGTGACAAACGAAAGCTTTGTAAGAGGATGTGCTTTCCCACTGCATCACTATCCACTTCATACTTTTTTTCTCTGTGAAGGTTCCTTCTGAAATTATCTTCTATATCTCATTTCTGCTAATTTTATAGTCTCTAAAGCAGTGGTTCTCAACTGGTTTTGCTTCAGGATTCATATTTTACATTCATATCCCAAACGCTCAAAATAATTAATTGGTTTGAGTAGAGCCAACTCAAATTAAACAAATGAGTTCAATCAAATGAACTTTTACGAGTATTTAGAACTTTATTTTCCTTTTGAGTTCACAAAACTGACACATTTTAAGTTATCTGAATTGTTTCATTGTTTTGAGTTTTATGAACTTGTATCAATTTAGACAAACTTAAATTTAACTGAAACTGGACTGGGATTTATATTTCCCAGCATGTTTTGCCATGACACTCAAAAGGGAGAGTAAATGTTAAAACGAAGTGTTATATAACGTTTTTTAGTGCAAGATTAATGTTAAAGTGAAGATGTAATAGTGTTTAATGTTTTGCTGTTAGTTGAGAAGACTTTTTTTGTGTGGGAAGTACCATCATGGTGACGAGTGGAGCATGAGCTTAGTTTGAGAACAGATATACAGTATGTTAAATGTTCTATATTGCTGTACTCATTCTGCAAGTGCTATGCTACGCTAATGCTATCAAATCATTGTGTTACCAATTAGCAAGGTAGCATTTATTGAATTAGCTAGTTAAAGCTACTGCAAGTTCTACTTACTTAAACTTTACATTTCTTTATTTAAAGGGGTCATGTGATGGTTCATTACTTTGTGTATCCGGTTTAATGCAATGTGTTTATGCTGTTTTAGGTTAAAAAAGTCATTATTTTACATATATTGTACATTATTGTTGCTCCTCTATTCCCCTCCTTTCTGAAACCGTCGATTTTTACAAAGCTCATCATTCTGAAAAGCACAGTGTGCTCTGATTGGCCAGCGATCCAGTGTATTGTGATTGGCCCGAATACCTTAAGCATGTGACGGAATAGCATTTTCTTCATATTTCCAGTTGATAAGTCAGGTTATGTTGCTATTGGAACTATGCACATTTATATGGTTAGTGGCATTGTATTATTTGCTATTAGCACTGTTTTTCCCCTAATGCCCATAACCACATCTGAACGGCTTTGCATCCCCCAGTTGAGAAGCATAGCTCTAGATTTCTTCCATACTTCATTCTCACCATTCTATAAAATAAGCTGCACAGCTGGAATGTGGTCGTATCTTTCAGATGATGTAGAGCTAATACAGCTCTAAAACTATAATATCATATTTCTACTTCTCTCCTACAGAAATACACAGTTCAACACGTGTGTGTGTGTGTGTGTTGATGAGTGCTTTCTGTATTAGTTGTATGTGTGTTTGGAGTTATTTAGCTGCAGTATACTTTGGGGACAAAACTGTCTGCACATCCAGGGATGTCTTCAAATTGCAAAAAGGATTCATACAGTAAATAATAGGGTTGGGAATTGAGAAATGATTCTTATTTATTTTATAATAACCAGAGAAGATCAGAATACTGGTCATATTCAACTTGAAATAAAGATGATGATGTGTGCTACTTTAGGTTCATGTGACTTAAATCAGTGTAATTATTGACTCATAATGTGTAATGCAACATAATGTGGGTCAGCTTTATATGCATACAGTATATATACAGAATTTTCACATTTTTATACCCATGTAAATGTTTTTTTTTTTTTTGGTCTATTTCTGTGGGAAACAAATATCTATCCCAGAAAATGTAAAAAGAAAAGAAAATCTGTCAAAGAAAAGAAAATCTGTCAAAAAAAAAAAAAGAATTGAGGAGACAGCTTATTAACCATAACACTTGGTATTAGCCACAATTCATTAAACGTGAGATGACCCAAAATAATAGAAATATTCCAAAACAGTGAATTATTTAAAAGAGATTTTGTATTTATTTATCATGGGGTACAGTGCTCATGAAGAAAACAGTACATGTGTAATGCTAAAAAGTATTAACTTTATTATAAAAATAGAGGACTAAGTGATAACTATGATGTAAAAACAACATTGTGTGTGTACTCACTGTCTCTCCCCGGCAATCCTCTTTCTTTTTTGTCATCGCATTTGTTGCATTCGCTGAAGTAGAGGAGGATGAACATGTCTATCATCACCCACACCAGAGAAGTAGCCAGCACCACCTTACAATACGCAAACTTCCTCATCTTCACACCTGAAATGCACACAAACACGCACAATATATGTTACACACAAACACATGTAACAAGCAAACACTGCCAGTGATATTTCACACCTACAACCAGCAACCGGACACCATGGTTTAAAAGTCTGTTACAGCTTACTGTACACAAGCTTGTTTTAAACACCAAACTCAAAAGACACAAATATATGAAAAGTAAAAATTAAACTGACATGTGAAGGCCAAGTATGGTAACCCATACTCGGAATTTGTCCTCTGCATTTAACCCATCCAAGTTAGTGCACACACATTAGGAATAGTAGTGACCACACAAACAGCAGCCATTTTTGCTGTGGCGCCTGGGGAGCGTTTGGGGGTTAGGTGCCTAGCTCAAGGGTGCCTCAGTCATTTCCTGCCAATATTGAGAATTGAACCCGCAACCTTTGAGTTACCGGTCTGACTCCCTAACCACCTCTGCCCCCATATTACATCTATACAAACCTCGAAGTTGTGAGTAATAGCTTACCATAGACTGCTACCTAAAAAAGTTACAAACACGGACACTTTATCATCTTCACACAAAAATAAAGCACTAGAGGTTTTCTAATGAGACCATAGAGAGACATATTTTCACATTTTATACTTTCCCCCGAAGTCCAGGGATAAAAATAATGGTTTCTTGCACCAAAAAAAAAAAAAAAAAAAAAAAAAAAAAAAAAAAAAAAAAGTCTCTCTGACCCTCAGAAATAAATCTTGTAGAACAGCTTTGAGAAACAGTTGGTTTTTGCTAACGTACCCTTAAGGCATATGTAAATGACCACTGTTATAAGTGTCAAAGCTCTTTACATGCGAAGGAACAATGTCAATTTACTGAATACAAAACAGACTTCAATATGTAAATGTGTGTGTGTGTGTGTGTGTGTGTGTGTGTGTGTGTGTGTGTGTGTGGGGTGTTAATGTATTAATGACATAATAATCATGAATGACCTATCTTTACAGCTTAATCTGTAAAGAGTATTTCTCCATAGTACATCAAGCATATTTATTTTAAAAGAGTAAGAAAAATCAATTGTTCCATTATTTTCTGTGACCTCCGTTAAGGGCAAACAACTCAAGCAATGAACGGAGAATACTAATAGCACAACTGACTCAATATACAACATTAGCAGATGATTCAGAGTGATTATTCCAAAAACTGCTCAAACAGAATCTCAGATTAAACCTTTGCCCTAACGGAGGGTGCATATTCTGTTCTTTAACAGGGTTTCTTTAATCCAGCCATCTGCCTTCATTAATGAACTGGAAATGAATCTTTTATTAGCCAACTAGAAATGCAATGAGAAAAGGGGAGAGATGAGGAATAAATGAAAGGGAAAATGTGAAAGGGAAGGAAGGATTGTGTTCCTATGGGAGGTGAGCAGCGTGTGATATGCTGTGATAAGGGAGAGGTCATTATAATGTAATTACATGGCATCACAAACCACACTAAGAACTTGAAGCGCCAGTGAATCGCTACAAAATCAGACAAGTCCTAAAAATTCAAAACCAATTTGTAAAGCATAATCTTTCTCTACAAATAAAGAAGGACTGCAGGTCAAAAAAAAAAGTCTCTCACCACACAAAAAAAGTGCCACACTAAAAAAGAAACATAAAGGGACAGTTCATCCAAAATGTATGCCATTCAAAACATGAAACCTTCTTTAAAAAAAATAAAATTGTACAAGTGTATTTGTCCACAAAATGAATCATGTCATTGTGGTTCAGAACAACATCGGACACACTAACCTTTATACAGTATATGAACCAAAAATGTTCAAATGTTCTTTTGACTTCCAAAGAAGAAAGTTATACAGGTTTGGAACAACATTTATTTATTCCGGTCCATTACAGATTCTTTTGTACTGCATGTTTGAGTAGGAGGCTGTCCAGAACACTGCAGTTGACAAAAAACAAACATGAAAGCCTCTCCTTCGTGACTCTCTCTCTAGAGAGCCGTACCAAACTTCTGTCGGTGTCCCTGTCCAACGGTACCTCTAGAGTTCTTTGAAGTGTGTTTTTGAGTGTGTGTGTGTGTGTGTGTGTGTGTGTGTGTGTGTGTGTGTGTGTGTGTGTGTGTGTGTGTGTGTGTGTGTGTGTGTGTGTGTGTGTGTGTGTGTGTGTGTGTGTGTGTGTGTGTGTGTGTGTGTGTGTGTGTGTGTGTGTGTGTGTGTGTGTGTGTGTGTGTGTGTGTGTGTGTGTGTGTGTGTGTGTGTATGTATGTATATCTCTTTGGGCTCCAGAGAAGAGGGAATTTGCTTAGTCAATTTGAAGGGGACAGAAAAAAGAAAAAAACAAACATTGACCACTGCCATCCCGTCAATCTTCTTTATTTTCTGGTCCACCCATACATCAAAGCTAGAATGGCACAATTTTATGATTCACAAAATCTCCAAAACAGTTTTTAAAGTGTGTACATAACTTGTTACTTATTTAATAAATATATGTCAATATCAATGAATTATAAATAATCAAGTCAAGAAAAAAAGGTAACAAATAAGGATAAAGTGGAATAAAATAATTGAAGTAGACTTTGCAGTGATGTAGACTTATAAATATGTGGTTAACAAATGTATAAAGAGTATAATGTGCAAACAGGTTTATGATGTTGTTACACAGTATATATATATATAAGTGCATGCAATGTCAGTGTATCGATGTTTATCCTGGATATATCGTCATATGTTATGACTGATTCAGGAGTATGGCCTGGGGAAGAAGCTCCTCCTGAGTCTCTAGTTTTGGCCATATATATGGTAGCAGCGTGAAATGATATATTAGAGTATTTGATCTTGGTATATATATGCATATATATATATATATATCAGTACCAGCATTAACTAATTAATCATTAATCTCAATGAGCCTTGGCCGTCCATGACCCTGTCGCCGGTTCACCACTGTTCCTTCCTTGGTCCACTTTTGACAGATACTGACCACTGCAGACTGGGAACACCCCACAAGAGCTGCAGTTTTGGAGATGCTCTGACCCAGTAGTCTAGCCATCACAATCTGGCCCTTGTCAAACTCACTCAAATCCTTACGCTTGCCCATTTTTCCTGATTCTAACACATCAACTCTGAGGACAAAATGTTCAGTTGCTGTCTAATATATCCCACCCACTAACAGGTGCCGAGATGAAGAGATAATCAGTGTTATTCACTTTACCTGTAATAATGTTATGCCAGATTGGTGTATATGCTCTGTATCACTCTAGGACTGTGAGAGTAATTACATCCATCTAAGTGTCTGAGTGCTAATGTGCGCAGGTGCGACCATTAAGAGATATTTAAACGACATAAACATGAATGTCAGACAGAACGGAGCAGTATGATGTTAGAGCAATCAAAGCCTTGCCAAAATCCTCTGGCATCTGATGTCTCTGAGGGGGTCTCACCAGCAGTCAAACAGTGTGTGTGTGTTGAGCTCAAGGTTATGACTGGCACAGCAGTAATGCCACTGTTCTGGTGGCCCTCGTCCATCACAGTGGCAACGCCAAAGGCCCAGCCCATGCCAGCTGGGCAAGACATTCATCACCATGACAACATGCACACACCTGAGTGAGCAAAAGTCTGAAAGATGAAAACAGACACACACATCCCCAGTGCACTGCCCTACAATGGCAACGTGTGACATCATAAACACAAACACACGTTTAACACTTAAACACTCTCATTCAGACTACAAGGACAGGACGTGTTACACAATAAAATTAAAGTGTTAATGCTGCTGACGTGGGTGACTTAGATGGATGGGATGGGTGAGCATAGATATGACAGATATACACTCTCCTATGGTGATGGTGGTGTGTGTGTGTACTGTTTAGCAAAAGCCCTATGAGGTTACAGTATTAGATGAAGGAAATAAAGTTGTGTTCTACTCCGTTCTGAGCCCTTGCTAGAATAAAGTAGTTACTGTATTTGCCAAAGTTTGCAAGGTAGCATCAAATCTATGTACACAATTAAATGAGATATTCTTAAGACTGCTATATGATGATCATGATTTCATATTTACCTAAAAAAAAAAAATGAAAAAACTTGTTACATATTGTCAGATGGCTAGAAAAAGGTGTAATGAGGATTACTTTATGCTGATTATTTACCAACTTGTAAGAACATTAATGGATAATGGATCATTTAAAATGCATTGCAATATATACAAACTATTGCCTCAGACAGGGACAGTTCCTTACTTTTCTGTCAGCTATCTTAAGTCCTATAAATAAAGGCAAAAAGCCACAAAATAATTTAAATAATGAAATAAATAAAACAAAACAACTGATCTTCTGGGGTTTCTCTACTTTAGAAACATTAACCAAAGTAAAAGATGCTAATAAGTGTAGAACAGAAGAGAAAAATCTATTTTAAAGCAGCCTACAGAAACAGACTGAGAGAAATGCATAAGAGAGGATGTGGAGAAAGAAATTCCAATGGAATAATTCATGCGAAATTGCTCATTAAATTGTGTGACTACATCACAATACTCCAGTGCCTGTTGTTTTTCACATTTCGAGAGGAAACCCTGTGACACTGGGCCTAGGAAAACTTTTGTGTAAATATCATATCAAAAAACAAGCATTACAATATGCCACATTACAGATAAAATGAACTGTACAAAACCTCTCTCTTCACCATCCTGTTCTCTTACGCACAGTCCTGTTGTTCCATTCACACATAGCCTACTGTATGTGCAAAACACACTTCCTTGGACAAACACCATTGTCTTAGAAGCACTGGACAGTAATTGTTTCTAATGGTGACGTATTAAAAGAATATTGGCATGATTCTGTGATATAGCTTGAGCATCCGGATGGCAATTAAAAATAAAAATAAAAAATAAAACAATTTCTCGACTTTAATCGATTCTCATTTTTATGAACCAAAATCGATTCTTAAATCCCAATAATCGATTAGTCATGCTGTTGATGAAATGAACGTAACTTTGTAAAGCCCATCCCATCCAATAAATCACAATAATCTTTGTGCTTTGTTACTTTTGATAAGATATAAAGTCTCAGATTTCAAATTACATCCATTTTATTATGAAATGTAAAAATACTGTTTTGCCGCTGTTTAATGTGACAGATCACAGTAGCGCAGCTCAGCTCAAATGAAGCACACGTGAACCGATCATCTCCTCCGCTTTAATACCAGTTACAGCGTGAAATAAACCTGAATGAACATCAAGGTATGTTAAAAGATTAGTACAACGCACTGAAATCTTTATCACGTCACATGTAATCGCTCAATCAGTGTTTCAACCACGGAAAGACGCCCATAAAAAAGCTTGTGAACAATGTCACGTAATGTCAAGTTTACCTCAGATAAATCATTCAGTGTCCATAAACTCATTAGTCAGCTAGAAAAACATTTACTCTAGAGATGTGAATATATTTATCAAAATGCTCCACATTAAATAGGCTATTTTATAATTTATGTTCTTCAGTATTAATGCATGTTTGAATAAATCCATCAAGTTTTTATGATTGCCAATTTGCCACCATTTAAATGTTTATATTACAAAAAATGAATTTGAGTAGAAATATGATTATGTAATTGTAAAGTTAGTATTATAAATTTATTATTATAAAAAAATATATAGTGTAATTTATGTTTGTAGTTAAATCAGTTCATATTAACCTTTAATATTAGTAATGTAACTGATTACCATGTATAGTTTATAGCATTAGTTAAGAATTTTTTCCCAAGAAAATTTGCCATGTACATCTGATATATATCCACAATAATCAATATTGAAGTGAATCAAAATCGTAATCGAACCGAAAGCTTGTGAATGGAAATCGAATCAAATCGTGAAATATGTGTCAATACCCATCCCTACAATTAGCTCATGTGAGAACACTGATGTAATTTTATTCATAAACATATCAAAAATGAATCTAAAGAGACCAATTTTATGATTTTTCGACAAACCATTCAGGAGTTAACTGCAAAAATCCAGACCAGTAGGTGGCATTTTTATGACACAAAATTACATCATGTGGTACAATCGAATCGTCATGAGCTCAGGAATCAAAAGGAAAAAAGTTTTGTTGCTAGGCCTTACGGTTCAAAAGTTATTAGCATAAATATAAGTGAAACTTTGGACAGGTGGTGGCTCTAGAGGGAATTAGAGACACCAAAAATTAGTGTATTTAATGTTGGGACTATCCTCTATCAGAATGTCAAATCGTTACAACTTTCCCTCAAACAGTTCTATGGGCTGCCGGAATAATAATAATAATAATAATAATAATAATAATAATAAATAATCAATAGCCAATGCAATTGAAAACTGTGAATACTGGTGAAAAAAATATAGTTTGAACTGATTATCAGGCACTCTCTCAACTTACCAGTGCAAATTCCTACATGCAAATTCAGATATGCTCATTTGGATGGGAATAAAAGAACCACATGACCCTGGTGTTTTTCAAAAAACTGCAGGTAAATTCAGATTTCAGATTCAGAGCGGGACTGTGATTGTTCTTTTAAGGTTCAAAGTTTCACTTCCTGTGTTACTTCCTGCAAGGGCTTCTTAACATGTCTTCACGTAATGCAATATTCATGCTGTTTCTGATACTGAGACATATGGACAGGCACACCACCTGTGTGTGTCACATGTAGAGGAGGGGAGGTGGAATCAACACGCCACACAGAAACAGGAATACGAGTTAGCCTTCGGTCACAAAAACAAATCCAGTACATAAAACAAATGACATGAGAGTAACAGGCAGACATGTGGGAGGAAAGAAAAGGACACTGGAAGAGAATGAATTGAAAGAGAGAAAGCAGTCGCATGCTAAAGCAGAGAGCCTCTTAACAACTCAGGCTGGCAGGAAAACAGATGGGCGCAGAAACCCGCTTGCTTGCTTGCACCCCTGGTCGCATCACGCACACACATCGAGATGTGAGACGGGAGGGTAATTAACTTTCTTTGGCTGTTGCCGTCTGTTAGAGAAAAGCAAATTAAACCCCTACAGCATCTCCTTCTTTCTATTCACAGTCCCTCCATCTTTCTCTCTACACCTCCACCTCTGTCATCTCTCTTTCGAAATGTTTCGGTGAAGTTCTCCTATTTCAGACACACACTAGCATAATGGAGAAAAGAGAAAATGTCAACTGAGATCATGATCTCTCTATGAAAGAGACCGTCTCCTCATGCACTTTTTAATATCAAATATACATAAAAACAGAATAGACAGATAGACCAAAAGAAAGAAACGATAGAAAGAACGAAAAGAACTATAGAAAAAATATTACAGACAGAAAGATAGAAAGAATAGATGGATAGATGGAACAACAGAGAGACAAAACAATATAAAGAATGAAAGATAGAACGACAGACAAAACAATATAAGAAACTATAGATAGAATATCTAGAAAATATAAATGTCAGACAGAATGACAGACAGAATATAAAGAACGAAAAGATAGAATGACAGACAGAAAGAACAATATAAAGAATGAAAGAAAGAACGACAGACAGAACAATAAAGAATGAAAGATAGAACGACAGACAGACAGAACAATATAAAGAATGAAAGATAGAACGACAGACAGAAAGAACAATAAAGAATGAAAGAAAGAACAACAGACAGAACAATAAAGAATGAAAGAGAACGACAGACAGACAGAACAATATAACGAATGAAAGAAAGACAGACAGAAAGAATAATAAAGAATGAAAGATAGAACGACAGACAGACAAAACAATAAAGAATGAAAGAAAGAACGACGAGACAGACAGACAGAAAGAACAATATAAAGAATGAAAGAAAGAACGAAAGACAGACAAAACAATATAAGAAACTATATATAGAATTACAGACAGACAGAACAATATAAAGAACGACAGACAGAACGAGAAACAAAACAATATAAAGAACGACAGACAGAACGAGAAACAAAACAATATAAAGAACGACAGACAGACAGATGTAATAGACTGCACATCTGTTCCTCAGAGCCAATTCATGAAAAATTCACAATTACTTCAGTCAAGACTCCATTTGCAGACTCGGTTCCTGCAGGTCTTGACTTCAGTGCGACATTGAATTATGCATATTAGATTAGTCCATCCCAAACAGAAGCCGGATAAACCAATTACAAGGTTGATGGTATTACAGTACGAATGGGTCATAAAAATCGAAAGAGCTACGCTTTATCAGATTTCAGCTCAACTAACATGCACGCTAACTGCAGGAGAGCACATCCACGCTGCACTGAAGACCATGCATGCAGTGTCCAAACGCTCTGGGTGGGTACTGTAGTCATCTGAAACAGCTCTATTTTAGTCTGTCTGAAGGGTGCATATGATCCATGTGTGCATATGATCCATGTGTGATGTGATTCATGTCTTCCTCAATTTGTATGCTTGTCAGTTCAGGTTAAATATGCATTATGCACACTGAGGATCACCTCTCAGGAACACATGATCAAAATGCGTGTTATCTAGTTATTGGCTCTCTTCAGTAGGCAGGGCCGCAACTCGGTTTGGGATGGTCAGCTAGTTTATTTGTATTTTTCCCCCATTATTTTTATTTTAGCTTTAACATTTTTACTGGCAGTGCCTTGTAGGCAATGAATTCAGATATGCAACTTCTCAGAGATGAGTTTAGCATGCTAGCACGCATACTCAGCATGCTCAGTAGGGATTCTTCTATTTTAGGATTAAAACACATAGTTAACACTTCATTGTTTATAGGCGTGTATGTAGATGTGCACTGCACAGAAGTGCAATTTCACTAACTTTGTTAGACATCTTTCTGAGGAACAAAGGCAGTTCAGTTATAGGAAGGTCAGAGCCATCAGAACCTGCTGATTTGTCTTGCATACTTTTCTGCCTTCAAAATGTTTTGAAACATGTCTTGTTACTGGTGTGACTGACTGAGTACTTCAATAATGAAGAATGAGGAATAACATTGAATTTCATTTCATTTCTGGCACTGTGCCTCCAGAATTACACTAGTGATGCTTTGAACAAATACTCTATAGAACACGGTCAAGAATATACACTCACTTAAAGGATTATTAGGAACACCATACTAATACTGTATTTGACCCCCTTTCGCCTTCAGAACTGCCTTAATTCGATGTGGCATTGATTCAACAAGGTGCTGAAAGCATTCTTTAGAAATGTTGGCCCATATTGATAGGATAGCATCTTGCAGTTGATGGAGATTTGTGGGATGCACATCCAGGGCACGAAGCTCCCGTTCCACCACATCCCAAAGATGCTCTATTGGGTTGAGATCTGGTGACTGTGGGGGCCATTTTAGTACAGTGAACTCATTGTCATGTTCAAGAAACCAATTTGAAATTATTCGAGCTGTGTGACATGGTGTATTATCCTGCTGGAAGTAGCCATCAGAGAATGGGTACATGGTGGTCATAAAGGGATGGACATGGTCAGAAACAATGCTCAGGTAGGCCGTGGCATTTAAACGATGCCCAATTGGCACTAAGGGGCCTAAAGTGTGCCAAGAAAACATCCCCCACACCATTACACCACCACCACCAACCTGCACAATGGTAACAAGGCATGATGGATCCATGTTCTCATTCTGTTTATGCCAAATTCTGACTCTACCATCTGACTGTCTCAACAGAAATCGAGACTCATCAGACCAGGCAACATTTTTCCAGTCTTCAATTGTCCAATTTTGGGGAGCTTGTGCAAATTGTAGCCTCTTTTTCCTATTTGTAGTGGAGATGAGTGGTACCCGGTGGGGTCTTCTGCTGTTGTAGCCCATCCGCCTCAAGGCTGTGCGTGTTGTGGCTTCACAAATGCTTTGCTGCATACCTCGGTTGTAACGAGTGGTTATTTCAGTCAAAGTTGCTCTTCTATCAGCTTGAATCAGTCAGCCCATTCTCCTCTGACCTCTAGCATCAACAAGGCATTTTCTCCCACAGGACTGCCGCATACTGGATGTTTTTCCCTTTTCACACCATTCTTTGTAAACCCTAGAAATGGTTGTGCGTGAAAATCCCAGTTACTGAGCAGATTGTGAAATACTTAGACCGGCCCGTCTGGCACCAACAACCATGCCACACTCAAAATTGCTTAAAATCACCTTTCTTTCCCATTCTGACATTCAGTTTGGAGTTCAGGAGATTGTCTTGACCAGGATCAAAAGAAGCAACTGCCATGTGATTGGTTGATTAGATAATTGCATTAATGAGAAATTGAACAGGTGTTCCTAATAATCCTTTAGGTGAGTGTATATCCAAACTAGTGCTGTCAAAATTAGCGCGGTAATGCATGCAATACATTTTCACAAATAATGCACCATCCGTTTTTTCTGTCATCCTTAAGGTGATGATACATGGGGCAACTTTTTGAGCAATGTTGCTAGGCATTGACGCAGGGCCCACAACCGATATCCAGATCTCCCGGCAACATTGCTCAAAAAGTTGCCCAGTGTATCATCACCTTTAGGCTAGCATTACATTATATGACCACGCTCATAATGCAAATGCTTTAAAACCATTCAAGTGAGACAAAAGAAACCCGCTGTCTGTGAATGTCTTGACACACACACAACGCGTCACACAGAAAGACGCGCAACAGTAGTTCTCTTCTGGCCAGATCTTAAGTGACAGCAGCGACTAATGCTGTCTGTCATTAATGTTATAACAGAACAAAGAAAAGCAAGAAAATTGTAGCTTTAATAAGGATTAATCTAAATTTAAAGTGCAGACTATTTGATAACTTGATAATATTTCCTACCTAAAAGTAATTTTTTTAAAGTCTAATAAATGTTGAAGCTTTTAATTATACAGCAATGTTGAATGTCTATAATTAATGTTAAAAATCTATTTCATAGAGACATCAGTAGCAATATTCGTATAAATGATACTGGACTTCATTCATAGAAAGCTATAACAACAAATATTTCAAATATATACGGTCTTTAAGTTGTTTCTACATTAATTTGGAGAGTAACTGTGAAATTATTATAATATAAAAATATTAAAAACTCTTAAAAGAACTTTTAAAAAAGTTGATTAATTTGTTTTTTTTGTTTTTTATTAATTGTCAGCACTAATTCAAACATAATAAAATTATTTCATTCATCAAATCTTTTTTTATTTTTAAAAACAGCAATGGTAAAAAAAAAAAACAAAAAAAAAACTATGCCATGTGTTGTCTAACCAAGCGGCAACCTCCCCCAGTTTCTCTTGAAGCCAATACGAAAGTGACTTAAACTGCAATTCATCGACTGGCCGCTAGAGACAGGCTCCAAAAGGGAGCAGAATCTCACTGAACTCTTTACAGCAGAAAAAAAAAACATGTTTACAGCCTGGTATAAATTGTGGTTTTGGTCTATATAGCTAATTTTGGCCTTCATGACAACTGTGAGGGGGGTGATTTTTTTACAACTCATTCGTTTACTTTATATAAAGCCTTAAAGTTCTGCATAATTAAGGGCGTGGCCACTTGTGACAGGTGGATTGCCATTTGTCTGCTGTCTGCCAAGATGGCAACGGCCGACTTTGAGGCTTCAAAAACTCTCTTCAAAAACCTATGGGTGACGTCACGGACACTATGTCCAAATTGTTTTTTTTTTTACAGTCTATGTGTCTAACGCATATTTGAAAGGCCTTCCACCTTAGCTTTTTGTAATAGCTTTTGTTCCAAAAATATTTCACATTTGAAAAACTTATCCTTTTCATATTTTGAGGCATACATACTTTATGTATGTACAGTATGTACTTATCCTGTACATACTGATTCTACGAAAGCACTACATAGCAACAAACAACTACAGCACTTTCCCAAACACCTGTAGCACTTCAAACAATCGTTTTGCATAAATGGGGATGAATGTATCTGTTGGGATAGATGTGCAAAGTAGGCTGATGCTTCAGTGACAATAGAGTGTCACGTGAAATATGACTATTAAAATTCAAGCTCTAAAAACACTGTAAATAATAAATTAAATACGTATATTTATATAAATAAATAATAAATGTTACCTTAGCATCAAATCAGCATATTAGAATTCTGACATTGCAGACTAGTTTCATGATCCCAGCCTGTGTTCCCCATGTCTTGTGTGGACTTGTGTTATTTCCTGTTCTGCGCCATGTTTTGTAGTCTTTTGTAGTTTTTCTGGTTGATTACTCCTTGCTTATTGGAGGGAAACGGAGGAGAAAAAGTGGCGCATAAGGCAAGAGAAGCTGTTATACCTTTTATTTTACGTTATTTGTATATCCGTAGGGGCTGCCATCGTTGTTTCGTGGGCTATGCGCGTAACTGGGAATACATCAATCTAGTACGAGTTCACGGGTGGGAAGTCACGGGTTTGACTGCCGTTCCAGTGCACTTTCACGGGTAGAGGGCTGGAAAAACATGGGTTACGGGTTGCCTGGAACGCAACATAATTATGTATTTAAACCCCAGTGTTTCTTGTGTTCTTTGTCAAGTCTTGTCCTACATGGATGTTATGTTTGGTACATGCCTTCTGTTCCCTGGTTTTGTTATTATGTTTATTTTATTATTAAACTCACTGTATTTTGATCCTGCTCTCCTTTGTTTTTGAGTTCACCCTTCTTAAAAGCTGGAGTAATTATGATTTTCTGAATTTTTAAAATTCAGCTTTGCCATCAGAGGAAAAAAATTACATTTTAAAATATATTTAAATGAAAACCAGTTATTTTAAATTGCTAATAAATTTAGCAATTTAACCCTATTTTACAATGTAACTTTTACTCTTTATCAAATAAATGCAGTCTTGTTGAGCAAACCCTAACCCAACTTTTTGAATTGTATTTCATATATAACACCAAAAACAATTCATGAAAAGTTGTTTTCCTTTAAGGCTATTACTTAACCCCAAGTATCGACAACTCACAGAGTTGTTTCTAAAACAAAAGAAAACTAGCACAGAGAGAAGCAGACATTTAAATAGACAACCCCCCCCAAAAAAAAAAAAAAAAAAAAAAAAAAAAAAAAAAAAAAAAAATCACATTCTGTAGAAACATGAGTCACCCACTATTAGAGCAAAAAAAGACTGATATGGACAGACTCCATATCTGGGAGAGAGAAAGAAAGAGAAAGGTTTCCCAAAATGATATTCATCAGATATTCAAGAGAGTTGTTAAAAATGTTCAAGATGTGGAAGTTCATGCCTATGTATATGTGTGTGTAATGATAAAACATCAAAGAAAAAAATCAGCAGGACGGAGCTGCCAGACTTAGTTTTATAATGAACACAAAAGCGGGATGCAGTTCTGCATAATGAACTCTCTGTGAATGACAGCAAAAGAATCACGGCTGTTTAACAGACCAAGACCAGTTATCGGTGTGCTTCAGTCTCCTAATGACTCCTGCAGAGCACGTCCAGCTCCTGCTCTATAGAGACATTTAAGCCTGTGTAAAACTTCTGCTATCAGCCTTGTGTGGGAGTCACTTCTGTCTGAAGCATCTGTCTCTGCTACTCACATTTGCTTTTTGTAGTTGAGATATTACATACTATGACAAGACACAAAAGAGCAACAAGGCAAAACGCAGTGAAGCTACTAACTTATATATAAGTTATGCTAAAATATATATACAAACATAGGTATGGACTCCACTAAACCCCTGAAGGTGTGCTGTGATATCTGGCACCAAGATGTTAGCACGTGTCAAAGTAACATCCACATGGATGGCAGGATCCAAGATTTCCCAGCAGAACATTGCCCAAAGCATCACACTGCCTTCTTCCCATAGTGCATCCTGGTGCCATGTGTTTCGCAAGTAAGCAATGCACACGCACCCGGCCATCCATGTGATGTAAACAAAACATGATTCATCAGACCAGGACACCTTCTTCCATTGCTCCGTGGTCCAGTTCTGATGCTCACATGCCCACTGTTGGTGCTTTCGGCGGTGGACAGGGGTCAGCATGGGCACCCTGACTGGTCTGTGGCTATGCAGACCCATACGCAACAAACTGCAATGCACTGTGTATTTGGAGACCTTTCTATCAGAACCAGCATTAACTTCTTGAGCAATTTGAGCTACAGTAGCTTGTTTGTTTGATCAGACCACACGGGCCAGACTTCGCTCTTTACGTGCATCAATGAGCCTTGGCCGCCCATGACCCTGTTCACCACTTTTCCTTCCTTGGTCCACTTTTGACAGATACTGACCACTGCAGACTGGGAACACTCCACAAGAGCTGCAGTTTTGGAGATGCTCTGACCCAGTAGTCTAGCCATCACAATTTGGCCCTTGTCAAACTCCCTCAAATCCTTATGCTTGCCCATTTTTCCTGATTCTAACACATCAACTTTGAGGACAAAATGTTCACTTGCTGTCTAATATATCCCACCCACTAACAGGAGCCGAGATGAAGAGATAATCAGTGTTATTCACTTCATTGGTATGTTTGTATGTACGTACGTACGTATGTATATACACACACACACACGCATGCAAACAGAGAGCATAATTATAAACGCAACACTTTTGTTTTTGCCCCAATTTTTCATGAGCTGAAATTAACATTCAATTCACGGGTAACAGCTTTAGTGGACATTCCTGCAGTCAGCATGCCAATTGCACGCTCCCTCAAAGCTTGCAACATCTGTGGCATTGTGCTGTGTAATAAAACTGGACATTTTAGAGTGGCCTTTTATTGTGGCTAGCCTAAGACACACCTGTGCAATAATCATGCTGTCTCATCAATCAGCATCTTGATATGCCACACCTGTGAGGTGGATGATTTACAGTCACAGATTTAGACAGATTTGTGAACAATATTTGAGAGAAACAGGCCTTTTGTGTACATAGAAAAAGTCTTAGATCTTTGAGTTCAGCTCATGAAAAATGGGGGGCAAAAACAAAAGTGTTGCGTTTATAATTTTGTTCAGTGTACACACACACACACACACACACACACACACACACACACAAACACAAACACACACACACAGTCATGAGCATTTAAGTCTCAACCTTATTTCATTTTGAGATGGAGATCACTGAAAGTAACATCATCAGGAAATGATGATTATGTGAGTCAAATATTGATTCAGTAACCGCTTTGACTGATTCAGAGAGTTCATTTAATGAAGGATTCGTCATATAGATTCAAACTGATAACTCCTGAGTTTGAGACTTTCTGAATGATTCATTAAAAGAACCACATTTGTTTGGGTAATACTGGTTGCTAGGTACGTTTTGTTTGCTTGCGTGCAGCTCAATAGAAAGAATTGCTCAATAGCTCAAGAAATGTGCATTCTTGAAATTATTCAGTGGCACAGTTCCTTTAAACATTCAATTCTGACTGCAAGCTTACAACGTGTGTATATATATATATATATATATATATATATATATATATATATATATATATATATATATATATATATATATATATATATATATATATATATATATATATATATATATATATATATATATATATATATATATATATATATATATATATATATATTATATATATATATATATATATATATGCGTGTATGTTTATGTGATTTGTGAAGACACAAATTTGTATAATGACATGGGTATTACACTGGTATTACAACGCATAACGTGGTTAATGAGGACATTTCCTGTGTCCTCATAATAAAAATAGCTTTAAAAACATACTAAACAATGTTTTATTAAAAATGTAAAAATGCAGAATGTTTTCTGTGATGGGTAGGTTTAGGGGTAGTGTAGGGGGATAGAATATACGATTTGTACAGTATAAAAACCTCATAATGATAGGTGCACCAACATGAGTGTGTGTGTGTGTGTGTGTGTGTGTGTGTGTGTGTGTGTGTGTGTGTGTGTGTGTGTGTGTGTGTGTGTGTGTGTGTGTGTGTGTGTGTGTGTGTGTGTGTGTGTGTGTGTACTCATAACCAAAAATGATCTATATGCAGTATGAAAAATTTCCTATTCGTCCTGACATAGAAAAAAATAATGACCTTAAATAAACATACTACTAAATCCCAAGTCAGCACTTGAGTAAAAACAGATGAAGAAAAAGAAGAAAAGGAGGAGGATGTAGTTGAAGAGATGGATGATTCTCACTTTACCATAAATCCCACGTGTGTTTATGGGGATTGGTCTATGGTAATGTAACACTATAACAGGATCCCTGTTTTAAGAGGTCTGCAGTATTACCCACAATGCAAGAATAGTGCACAATGTACCAGTCTAATTTCAGAAACCGGTAGTGAGAGGTGATGTCACTGACTCTGACAAAAAGTGTGAGCCTGCGAGGTGTGTGAGTGTATGTGTGTCAAGGGGCTGGAAATAGACGGACATAGTGAACAGGAAACTCTCAAGGCTTCATGTTCCTATTCTCAGCTAAAAAATGCTTTCCCACTTTTTGGGTTTAAGAAATGATCATCAAAACAAGAGTGAAGTATGAGGAAATAATTACAATCTCACAAAGAAACTGAGGGAGGTCCATTTTAAGCCATGTACATCTACACACTGCATGTCGAATCTGGTGTAGAAATCAGACTGAGATACAACCGTGGTTCCCCAAAGCCTGTGTTTGCAACTTCCTCTTCCTCTCACAGATGATTACAAGCCTTGAGCACAGGCTCTTTCAAACCAGCACAACTAACAGACACACACAGACACACACACACACACACACACACACAAAAGAACAGGATGACGGAGATGGAGGGAGCTGTGATGCAAAAACTGCACCCAATGCAGAAAACAAACACAAATTGATTACCAATGCAAAGCCTGGCAGAAACAACAAGTACAATTAAATACTTTAATTTACAATCAGTCAGCCATTTTGTGGTGTAACCCAGATCAATATGCATTACTGTCTATTTAAAGTTTAGACTGCTATAGACACATTATCATGCTAACTCACATTAAACCAAAATGCTAAAAATGTCACATTTTGATTTCTATTTGAATAACAATTTCATTTTTTTTCTTTTGATATACGAAGATCGCATTAAAACATACTTAATTTTTCTCATCCCTTCATTATTAAATTCCACTATTGTGAATGCCTTGGATTTTATTGTTTTGCATAAACCATTTGATTTGATTGAAAATGATTATCACCCCATATTGTGGCATAATTTCCATAGCACAGAATAATATTGCCCATAATTTCAAATTCAGCTGTAATGTTGTTAAATGATACAAAAGTTTGAAAATATTATTTAATTGTGTGTATATATAAAAAAAAATGTAAAAATGACAGCTGTGAATTTAACTTTAGCAAGACAAGAGTCTGCCATTTTATTCCAAAAATGGCATTTCCACCACCACAAAATGCTAAAATACAATATATCATTTGAGATGGTGGAAATTACAAAGTGGTGGTAATTTTGATTATTTAATAAAATAAATTTTAAAAAATGAAAACAAATTCTCCTGAGGCATACTATATGTGTATACACTATTGGACAAATTAAATAAACTACAAACCCGATTCCAAACAAGTTGGGACACTGTACAAATTGTGAATAAAAAAGGAATGCAATAATTTACAAATCTCAAACTTATATTTTATTCACAATAGAATATAGATAACATATCAAATGTTGAAAGTGAGACATTTTGAAATGTCATGCCAAATATTGGCTCATTTTGGATTTCATGAGAGCTACACATTCCAAAAAAGTTGGGACAGGTAGCAATAAGAGGCCGGAAAAGTTAAATGTACATATAAGCAACAGCTGGAGGACCAATTTGCAACTTATTAGATCAATTGGCAACATGATTGGGTATAAAAAGAGCCTCTCAGAGTGGCAGTGTCTCTCAGAAGTCAAGATGGGCAGAGGATCACCAATTCCCCCAATGCTGCGGCCAAAAAGAGAGGAGCAATATCAGAAAGGAGTTTCTCAGAGAAAAATTGTTATCATCATCTACAGTGCATAATATCATCCAAAGATTCAGAGAATCTGGAACAATCTCTGTGCGTAAGGGTCAAGGCCCATACTGGATGCCCGTGATCTTCGGGCCCTTAGACGGCACTGCTTCACATACAGGAATGCTACTGTAATGGAAATCACATCATGGGCTCAGGAATACTTCCAGAAAACATTGTCGGTGAACACAATCCACCGTGCCATTCACCGTTGCCGGCTAAAACTCTATAGGTCAAAAAAGAAGCCATATCTAAACATGATCCAGAAGCGCAGGCGTTTTCTCTGGGCCAAGGCTCATTTAAAATGGACTGTGGCAAAGTGGAAAACTGTTCTGTGGTCACACAAATCAAACGCTGTGTCATCCGGACTAAAGAGGACAAGGACAACCCAAGTTGTTATCAGTGCTCAGTTCAGAAGCCTGCATCTCTGATGGTATGGGGTTGCATGAGTGCGTGTGGCATGGGCAGCTTACACATCTGGAAAGGCACCATCAATGCTGAAAGGTATATCCAAGTTCTAGAACAACATATGCTCCCATCCAGACGTTGTCTCTTTCAGGGAAGACCTTGCATTTTCCAACATGACAATGCCAGACCACATACTGCATCAATTACAACATCATGGCTGCGTAGAAGAAGGATCCGGGTACTGAAATGGCCAGCCTGCAGTCCAGATCTTTCACCCATAGAAAACATTTGGAGCATCATAAAGAGGAAGATGCGACAAAGAAGACCTAAGACAGTTGAGCAACTAGAAACCTGTATTAGACAAGAATGGGACAACATTCCTATTCCTAAACATGAGCAACTTGTCTCCTCAGTCCCCAGACGTTTGCAGACTGTTATAAAAAGAAGAGGGGATGCCACACAGTGGGAAACATGGCCTTGTCTCAACTTTTTTGAGATGTGTTGATGCCATGAAATTTAAAATCAACTTATTTTTCCCTTAAAATGATACATTTTCTCAGTTTAAACATTTGATATGTCATCTATGTTGTATTCTGAATAAAATATTGAAATTTGAAACTTCCACATTATTGCATTCTGATTTTATTCACAATTTGTACAGTGTCCCAACTTTTTTGGAATTGGGTTTGTAGTTGGAGTGTGAAATGTATTTTAAGAGTTTATTTTGTAAAAGTCCACTGGGCCAAAAGAGTCCAGAAGCTGAAGAAATAAAAAAAAATAGCTTGCATTAGATGGGGAAAGATCATAATAGAGTTCTTCCCTTTCAGACAGTCTATGTGAACTGCTTCATTGTCATGCTAAATTAACCATGCGTTGTGTGTAAAACTGAGCTGACATAATTCACTTTTTTAAAATAAAGAGACCAACCATAATTATATAAATGACATAATTGTCTGCTGCATATTCAGTGCATACCTGTTGAACTGAGGTCAGAGTGGGTGAAGGAAGGCAGTCTCGTATCCTACAGCGCAGGGGCTCCAGATGAGGGGAGGAGCTTGAGGTCCCGCCACAGAAACCTGTTACTCACGCATGCTCCCTGTAACAAACAAAGTCAACTGTTAGAAGGATTCACAAAATGGGGCGGCAGTGGCTCAGTAGTTCATGTAGGTTGTCTACAAACTGGAAGGTTGGTGGTTCAATCCCCAGTTCTACCTGACCAAGTGTCGAGGTGTCCATGAGCAAGATCCCTAACCCCAGCTGCTCCCGGAGAGCTGGATGGTGCCTTGCATGGCTGACACCGCCGTCGGTGTATGAATGAGTGAATGAATGGGTGAATGTGAGGCAATATGTAAAGCGCTTTGGTGGCCATGGGTCTGTTGAAAGCACTATATAAATGCCGTCCATTTACCATCATTTGTGAGTGAATGTGTCAGTTTGAGTAGAAAATTAACTCCAGATATCACAAAACAGCAAGTAACAACAAAAGCAATGATAAAGCGCTGTAAATACAGCTGGGAAACCTTATTAATTATTCATGTCCCAGTGCATGATGGGAACACCAGTATCAGAAAATTGAGGAAGTTTTTCTTAATTTTATAACGTTGACATTTACACTTTAATTTCTACAAGCTTAAATTAAAGGTGCACTATGTAACTTTTCTGTCCGCTAGAGGTCGCCTATTCAAAACAAAGGCGTAGTTTGATGACGTCAAGCTTGAGCGCAGCATCTTGGGACGTGTGGTCTTCACCTCACAGCCGGTGGAAAAGAGTCGGGATAGGACTCGGGCAGAAATCATGTTCATGGATGCGATTATTAACGTTACTGTAGTATGAAGCAGAGCAGGACCGAGTGTTGTGGGAGCTGAGCAAGGCCGCTGGAGCGATTGCTAATGAGTGACAAGCGCGTCACAGCTCGGGAGCAGCGGGACTTTTATTATGCCACAGTCGCCGGTGCCATTTCCGCTTTTCCGGTCATGAGTATGAGGTAATGCAACTCTGTTTATCATATTAGATACATCTGAGTGTGTTGAAAATGACGTTACTGTGCATTCGTTCAGCAGCTGCTATGACACTTGTTGCACACTGCAGTGAGAGTAAAGCGTTTCTGCAAAATAAAACTGGAAACCGAGGGTAAAGCAGATTTGACGGCATTGACAGGCGACTCCCTCACACGTCCCGGTTCCTTGGTTAAAATGGCAATTTTCTCATGATTTACAAATAGTTGGAAACATTTGGGATATTGTAAGTACTCAACTAAACAAAATATATAACACTGGCCTAGTGGTTTTTTGATATTTTACTGAAAATGTTTTACATAGTGCACCTTTAAATATTTATTTATTTTGTTTTAATTCTTGCCTAACGTATTCAGGTAGAAATTACATTTGTTTGTTTTTTCCGTAGTATTTACTTCACCACAGAATAATTTTTATCAGTGTGATTAAAAAAAGACAGAAATAACAATCATCACCAAAGTCCACCTTAGGTTCTGCATTTTAGGCAGAGCCTGAGACTTCATGAAAAACGTATCTGTAAAAATCTTTATAAGATGTCCCACGTTTTACTTTTAAAAAGGTTTTAAGAGAAATAAAGAAGAATGACCATTACCACCGACGATTAAGTTCCAGACTCAAGGGAAATCAAAATCGTTTTATGAAAATTAAATCAGCCGCATACAGCGTTCTGCATGTAAATCTGTCAAATGTAAAAAGAGGGAAGTCATGATTGGAAACGTCTGCATGATTATTTCAGAAAACCTCTTCTCCTCCAAGTTAGAGCTCTTTCCAAACTAATATAATCTTTTCCTTTCCTTCATTACCTCTTCCTCCTGCGTATCAATCGAAGTGTTTGTGTGCGAGCGCTTATTGTGTGAGTTTTTAGAGATGATGGATTTAGAATTGGTTGTTCCCGGTTATTCTCCTACATGCGGCTCAGGCGTACTGCATTCTGAGCTAAGATGAATAAAAGATAAGCATGCAGCTCAACAGCTCTTTCAGACGGAGAGTGACACTCGCGCACACAGCGGCAGTAAGAGGTCTTGAGCGAGGTGGTGGTCACTGAGCCGCTCCACTTCATCAAAAGCACTTCCTAATCCTTCACGCATTGTACAGGCCTTTCCACAGTCCTCCATGATACAACACACACACGTATCAAAACCCAGGGACGGTGTTTGTGAGACAACTTACCAAAAACCTGATTGTGTTTCTGAGGTGTGTGACACTGCTAGTGCAAGCGCCTTTCCCAGAAGCCATGGCAACAGCTGCTAGGTGAACAAAGGCCCAATTAAAAACGCTCCTCTACTGTGAGCAGGTCACTACACAAACAGTCTTTATATCCTTCACAAAATACAGACACACAGAAAAATTCACACCAGATGCACATGGGTCAATGACGTATAAGGATTTTCAACTGGCCAATTTTAAAATACAAAAAATAACATCTATTGCAATTGTTCAAACATTAAGAATGTTGTGTACACAAATTCATATTAAAATTTCAAATGTCATGCGGTGCGACCGTGATTTATCTTAAAATGTATTTATTTCCTTAACATGCTTAAAATTTTTTTTACATTTATTAAAAGTGTTTATAAACAAAGTATTAGCATTTCTTTTGCAAAAGATGATCTCACATTTTTGCTTTTTAATTTCAAGAGTTGCCTTCTGAAATGCAGTTAACAGACTTATTTTTCTTGTAAATTGCATAAAACTGATAACAATGTTTTAAAAATACCATTCACTTAAGCATTCTGCATCAGTGATTCCTATTTCAGCCACAGAAATTTGATATTTTATTTTTAATTTAATATAGTTATTGCTATTATCGATCGCACCACATGCAGAATGCTTGTCGCCCAAAAATCTATTTAAAGAGATCAATACACAATATATTTCATACAAAAAAATTTGATTTAAACCATATTTTATTATATGAAACATTTTATCATATTTTTATAAAAATCAAATTGCCAAAAAGTGCAACATTTCATTTAACTTGACAAAGGAGACGATGGGAAAATAATCAATAATTATTTAATTTTGATCAGAACCATGTATAAACATGAAATAATGTCATGAACAGTTTTATGTAAATGCACATTTGTGACCCTGGAGCACAAAACCAGTCACAAGTCTCACGGGTATATTTGTGGCAATAGACAACAATGGGTCAAAATTATAGATTTTTCTTTTATGCCAAAAATCATTAGGATATTAAGTAAAGATCAAGTTCCGTGAAGATATTTTGTAAATTTCCTACCGTAAGTATATATAAAAAAATGTATTATTAGTAGTAATATGCATTGCTAAGGACTTCATTTGGACAACTTTAAAGGCAGGGGTCCAGGGTCACACTTGTGGCCTTCTTGTGAACAAACATTTAATTAAACTTGACCATCATCATGCTGCTGATTTTAACTATTCTCCTGGCAAGATGCTCTGCTCTTGCTCTTGAGTTAACACGCTGCCTTGGCGAGCGTTAATAAATGCATAATTACTCAAATTAAATTAATGCTCTAAATTATAATTTTTTTCTCAGTGTACAAAGATTAAAACTAAACCATCTGAAATGTTTGTAAATGACACAAATTGGATAAAAAAATCTATTCCAAATAATACTAAAATAAAGTACTTTACATATATAAACCATCAATTGAATATAAAAGTACAAAACCTGCCAATCTAGGACATACATCTATCATGGAAAACACTCTGCAGTGGTCGCACCACATGATATTTTTTAATTCACTCAAAATTTACAGGCATAGAATTGGCCACCTAAACAAAACAAGCTAGATTCCCACAAAAGGTCACTGAAACTTATAATAAAAATATATATTTGTAGAAATAACTTAATATTCATTGATTTTTTGAGGTCGCACCACATGATATCTAAATGTGGTAACTGCATGCCAGCCGTTAAAAAGGTAATTTTTTTCCAGATTTGAGAGAGAGTTGCAAACATGCTTTCTGCTTCAATGGGTCCTTGGCAAATTGGTATATGATGCAACTTCCTATCTTTAATTGGATTTCAACATAAAGTCCAAAAATTGGTAGTTTCTTGATGGTCGCACCACATGATATTTCATAAAATGGACATCATCAGACAATGTTTGTTTGTATATTATGAAAGAAATAAAAAAAAACAAATGCTTTGCAATTTTGTGCAGGATTACAAAACACTTTGGAAACCATGCCAAATAGTGAAGAAAATAAATTTGAATACATTTAGAGTCATTTCAAAGATTGTTTCCAAAACAGAAGTTATGGCCGGACTGTCACACCACATGATATTTTGACACTTTAAATAACAGAAAAATTACAAATAACTAATGTTTTTTTTTGTTTTTTTTTTAAGTGAGTACATACATGGGAGAGGTACTACATATATATGGTATCTTTTTATGCATTTAAACCAGTTTTTAACTGAAAAAATGCTATTGGACAGAAAATGTAGGCGTCATGTCACTGACCCACATACACTCACCTAAAGGATTATTAGGAACATTATTAGGAATTGTTCAATTTCTCATTAATGCAATTATCTAATCAACCAATCACATGGCAGTTGCTTCAATGCATTTAGGGGTGTGGTCCTGGTCAAGACAATCTCCTGAACTCCAAACTGAATGTCAGAATGGGAAAGAAAGGTGATTTTTAAGCAATTTTGAGCGTGGCATGGTTGTTGGTGCCAGACGAGCCGGTCTGAGTATTTCACAATCTGCTCAGTTACTGGGATTTTCACGCACAACCATTTCTAGGGTTTACAAAGAATGGTGTGAAAAGGGAAAAACATCCAGTATCACGGCAGTCCTGTGGGTGAAAATGCCTTGTTGATGCTAGAGGTCAGAGGAGAATAGGCCGACTGATTCAAGCTGATAGAAGAGCAACTTTGACTGAAATAACCACTCGTTACAACCGAGGTATGCACCAAAGCATTTGTGAAGCCACAACATGCACAACCTTGAGGCGGATGGGCTACAACAGCAGAAGACCCCACCTGGTTCCACTCATCTCCACTACAAATTTGCACAAGCTCACCAAAATTGGACAGTTGAAGACTGGAAAAATGTTGCCTGGTCTGATGAGTCTCGATTTCTGTTGAGACATTCAGATGGTAGAGTCAGAATTTGTCGTAAACAGAATGAGAACATGGATCCATCATGCCTTGTTACCACTGTGCAGGCTGCTGGTGGTGGTGTAATGGTGTGGGGGATGTTTTCTTGGCACACTTTAAGCCCCTCAGTGCCAATTGGGCATCGTTTAAATGCCACGGCCTACCTGAGCATTGTTTCTGACCCTTTATGATCTCCATGTACCCATTCTCTGATGGCTACTTCCAGCAGGATAATGCACCATGTCACAAAGCTCAAATCATTTCAAATTGGTTTCTTGAACGTGACAATGAGTTCACTGTACTAAAATGGCCCCCACAGTCATCAGATCTCAACCCAATAGAGCATCTTTGGGATGTGGTGGAACGGGAGCTTCGTGTCCTGGATGTGCATCCCACAAATCTCCATCAACTGCAAGATGCTATCCTATCAATATGGGCCAACATTTCTAAAGAATGCTTTCAGCACCTTGTTGAATCAATGCCACGTAGAATTAAGGCAGTTCTGAAGGCGAAAGGGGGTCAAACACAGTATTAGTATGGTGTTCCTAATAATCCTTTAGGTGAGTGTATATTAAAGGTATTTCGTTCAATTTTGCAGAATTTTATTTTATTTCACTTGTTAGTCAAATGTTCTTGTTTTCTACAATAAAAACTGCATTCTAAATAATTACATATGAATTACATGTTGTTTATTAGCATTACTCAGAATTTAAAGGGATGCTTCATCCAAAAATGAAAATTGTGTCATCACTGTGCCTCAAGTTTTTGTGCGCTTATCCGAGCGTATCTCAGGGTCAGCTCTCCCGTCTCTGCAGGACGTCTACACCAAACGCTGCAAAGGTAGAGCTACTAAGATCATCAAGGACTCTAATCACCCTGCAAACCCTCATTTCACGCTGCTGCCATCTGGTAAGCGCTTCCGAAGCCTGATGGCCAAAACTGAGAGACTCAGGAGGAGCTTCTTCCCCCAGGCCATCAGACTCCTGAACTCAGTCACTTAACATCACGTGACCATCGACATACTGACATTGCACTGCACTTTCTGTTCTCGTTGTTACTGTGTAACAACCTGTTATAAACCTGTTTGCACATTATACTCTTTATACATTTGTTAACCACATATTTATAAGTCTACAGTTTACTCACTGCACGGTTTACTCACTGCACGGTTTACTCACTGCACGGTTTACTCACTGCACGGTTTACTCACTGCACAGTCTACTTCAATTATTTTATTCCACTTTATTCTTATTTTTTACTTTTTTTCTTCTACTTGATTTATAATTCTACAGATATAGATATAGATATATATCTCTCTCTCTCTCTCTCTCTCTCTCTCTCTCTCTCTCTCTCTCTCTATATATATATATATATATATATATATAGTACTTTTTTATTCTATTTCTATTATAATTTCCTCCTTGTGTTTTTAACTGTGAATTTGCACTGTCCATGGAGTGGACCTGTTTACATTTCACTGCCAGTTGTATATTCTGTATATGTGACAAATAAAACTCTTGAATCTTGAATCTTGAATCAAGTTGTTCCAAACCTGTATTAGTTTCTTTTGTCAGTTGAAGACAAAAGAAGATTTTTTTTAAAGAATGTTTGTCATCACACAGTTGACAGTAGCCATTGACTTCCATAGTAGGAAAAAAAATACTCAATGGCTACCATCTACTGTCTGGTTACCAGATTTTTTTTTGTAAATGACCTCCAACTGCCTGTAAAATGAGTCCAACTGCTGAATACTGATTGGCAGTCATATTTGAATATGCTGATAATTACCATGACATGTTCTAAATTATCTGTTTGCATCTTAATTTGCATAAATGGTCTCAAAATGGAAGACTCGTGGAGTTTCATTTTGTGACCACGTCTTCATGATAGACCACGCTGTTCTATTTCAAAAGAGCAAGGAAAATCAATTTTCCATTATATGTCCCTTTAAACATGCATATACCTTTACATAAAGTGATATAAGTGATAAGGCTAACGTGACTACTAACACAACAAACCCGCCTGTCTATCGGACCTTATCAGCCTCACTTTCCCCATCATATGATGTTTTGTAAATCTCTCTTTGCAGAGAACCACCAACAAAAATCTGTATAAAAACATGCTGAGCACACCTTAAAAGTAAAAATGTAAATGACCAGACAGAAAACCACACATGCTGAAACATGCTGCAACTGTGTATTTCTGCAAAAAAAAAAAAAAAAAAATGTTCTTAGTCAGACAGTGCACGCACACACATGCCCTCTCACGCAGCATGTCTACCCTTTATCTTCACTGGATACAAAAGAACCCACACAAAAGGCATTAACATCAACCCTCTTGCAAACACACATAATAATAAAACACTAAGGTGACACTGTGTTTCTCAATGAAGATCAATTCACTTTTCAGCAGCAAGGCTCCTGGACTACATTGATCACAAAAGCACTTACTTTTCCCTCTTAAACACTTTATCACCCTCAGAGAGCTGAACTCCTCAGGTGAGCGGACTTGCTGCCCTATTGAAGTCCCCTTGTAGTCAATAATTTTATGTCTTAAAACTCCTCTTTGATCACTAAAATTACAAAGTTTTTTTCTTGTGAAAAAAAGATTCATTCTTCAATGTAACTACACCCTTGCTTCATGCAGATCATAGACTGTAAAAAAGATGGACGACGCCCCTTCACTACCGTCCACTGAGGAAAAGTGAAGCCGCCAAAGTCCGAATATGGTGCTGACATCTTGCGTTGATCTTAGACCTGCGTCTGCGCAGTAGTGACCTTGGGACCCGAGTCTGCGCAGTAGAGAGCAATAGAGACAGTAAGGGCTGGGTATCGATTCAGATGTTCCAATTTGATTCGATCTCGATTCACAAGCTCTCAAATCGATTCAATTTCGATTCTCAATTCGATTTTCGATTTC
Source organism: Paracanthobrama guichenoti (assembly GCA_018749465.1). Lineage (NCBI taxonomy): Eukaryota > Metazoa > Chordata > Actinopteri > Cypriniformes > Gobionidae > Paracanthobrama > Paracanthobrama guichenoti. The sequence continues at coordinate 23,677,189 of CM031958.1, read as the reverse complement.
GATTTGATTCTCGATTCAACTCAATGAATATAGATTTAATACAAATACTATAGGTATTTATAAAAAAGAACAGTGAACATAAGTTTTCAAGTGGGTAATTAAAAAGAAATGAAGAGCCACAAACCTGTATATTAAACTCTTTTATTTTAGGTACACTCAGATACATTAAAACAGAACCACATGATAAAAATGGTACTTAACCTTGATTGGTAAGGCAATAAAATTCTAATCACATTATTTTGGCAGTTAAAGTTTTGGGCGGTTTTTAGAGTGGGTGAGTTTTGGTGAGCTTTTGGGCTGGAATTCGTCAGCCCAATCTGGCAACACTGAGTAGAAAACAGGAAGTAGAGCCGCGATATCAAAATCCCGCCCACACTCCTGCATCTGTTAGTACAGTTTACTGCAGAACAACTAATTATGTCGGTGTGAAATAAACAGTGGAAATATAGAAATTACAGCTAAAGCGCTAAAATCTCCTCCCGAAAATCCAGAAAAAAGTGACAACTTAGCTCTGAGAAGCTGTCAATCATGTTTTAATATCATCAAATAACTAACTTAAACCAAACTTATTTCAAAAATAAATAAATTTACATCAGTGTGATAAAAACTACCTAAAATGACAGAAACCATCTTTGGAAAGTGTAATTAGATTTATTAGTTTGTCTTGCATTCCCTTAGAATACATGTAGGGGGCTGGGTTTATGGCTATACTGGGACCAACCACCTGGGGGCGATCAATGCGCTTTGGCTTCACCTTAAAGTACATGTGTGTCACGCTTAATGCGGAACCATGAATATGCAAATTAGCCTAGCCTCCACTCAATCACACCAGCTCAGAGATCCACTCGGGTCCACTCAAGATCCCCATATTTATAGCATCAAATAACTAACTAAAACCAAACAATCTTTGTGAAAAAATGTTTTTGAAGTGTAATTTGATTGTTTAGTTTGTCTATGTGCTATTACATTTTATAGAGAGGGTGGGCTTTATGACCTATACTGCTTCCAGTCACCTGGGAGCCCCATAAACACAGTCACTTATGTCTCAAGTGAACGTAAACACTTAAAGGGATACTTCAGCGCATCAAATGATCAACTAACTAAAACCAAACAATCTTTGTGAAAAATGTTTTTCCTCATGCAGTCGCAGCGCTCGGCTCAGGCGGCTGCGGGCATTCATGTAAACGGAGCGGTGCGGAGCAAAGTGAGTGTTTCAACTTTTCAAATGAATTCCTATGAAGTTAAGCTTCCATAGGCATGATCTGAAAATGTGCCAGAATGTACACGCACCGTGAGTGACTGCAGTGCCCGCGCTTACCTCAGCTCTTCATCTCGTGATGAATGTAATCTGACTCCTGCTGCGTTTGTGCTGACACTCGCTCGGCTCACTCACGTTATATTGGAGTCTCTGGAGTCTACTGGAGTCTATTGGAGTCTACTGGAGTCTCATTTCCAACTCAACGACTCGCGGCGCATGTGGCAAGGTCTGAGGTCCATCTGCTCCTTTGGATCTAAATCCTCTGCAGAGGCAAGCGTTGATCCGTTGCTCGTGAACGAGTTAAACTCTTTCTATGCTCGCTTTGACTGTAACGCTACTCCGCCAAGTGGCGCGTTAGAGGAAATTACTCAGAGCAGCAACAATCACGTGATCTCTGTCTCGGAGGATGAAGTTCGAGAGCACTCAAGCGTGGACGTCAGGAAAGCTGCCGGGCCGGATGGTATTTCAGGTCGTGTTCTGCGGTCCTGTGCTGATCAGCTCACCGGGTTGTTTACATCTATCTTTAATGAGTCCTCGCTACATCTGTGGTCCCCACCTCCTTCAAAAATCCACCATCATCCCTGTCCCTAAGAACAGTAAACCCTCTTGCCTAAATGACTATCGTCCAGTGGCTCTCACGTCTATAGTCATGAAGGTCTTTGAGAGACTCATTAAAAACACCATTTGCCCCTTCATTCCTGACACTTTGGACCCTCTTCAGTTTGCCTATCGTCCCAATAGATCGACTGAAGATGCCATCTCTCATGTCCTCCACTCCTCCCTCACTCACATCGACAGCAAAAGTGGGAACTACGTAAGACTGCTATTTATTGACTATAGCTCAGCCTTTAACACCATAGTTCCCACCAAGCTAACCTCCAAACTCCTGGATCTCGGCCTGAATCCTTCTCTCTGCCACTGGATTGAGGACTTCCTCACTGGCAGGCCTCAGGTGGTGAGAATAGGCCAGTCCACCTCCACCTCCATCACCCTGAGTGTGGGAGCTCCACAGGGCTGTGTCCTGAGCCCCTGCTCTACTCTCTCTACACGCATGACTGTTTGTCCACACACAGCTCCACCTCTATCATCAAATTTGCTGATGATACTGTTGTCCTGGGCCTCATTTCCAACAACAATGAGACGGCATACTTGGACGAGGTGGAGCATCTAACATCATGGTGCCAGGACAACTGTCTCTCTCTGAATGTTGGCAAGACCAAAGAAATGATTGTGGACTTCAGGAAGAGACAGCAACGGACATACTCCCCCCTCATGATCAGCGGGTCACCAGTAGAGAGAGTGAGCAGCTTCAAGTACCTGGGAGTAAACATCTCCGAGGACCTGACCTGGACTGCTCACATTCAGACACAGGTGAAAAAGCCAGGCAAAGACTGTACCACCTGCGCCAGCTGAGGAAATTCAGGGTTTCACCAGCTATCCTGAAAACTTTCTATTTAGGGGCGATAGAAAGTGTTTTAACTCAGTGCATCACAGCGTGGTATGGGAACAGCACCAGTCATGACCGCAAAGCCCCTGCAAAGAGTAGTGCGCTTATCCGAAGGCGTATCTCAGGGTCAGCTCTCCGTCTCTGCAGGACGTCTACACCAAACGCTGCAAAGGTAGAGCTACCAAGATCATCAAGGACTCTAATCACCCTGCAAACCCTCATTTCACGCTGCTACCATCTGGTAGCGCTTCAAATGATGGCCAAAACTGAGAGACTCAGGAGGAGCTTCTTCCCCAGGCCATCAGACTCCTGAACTCAGTCACTTAACATCACGTGACTTCACTTCAGGATAAACATCGATACACTGACATTGCACTGCACTTTCTGTTCTCGTTGTTACTGTGTAACAACCTGTTATAAACCTGTTTGCACATTATACTCTTTATACATTTGTTAACCACATATTTATAAGTCTACAGTTTACTCACTGCAAAGTCTACTTCAATTATTTTATTCCACTTTATCCTTATTTGTTACCTTTTTTTTCTCTTGACTTGATTATTTATAATTCTACAGATATAGACATATATATATATATATATAGAAGTACTTTTTTTTATATCCTATTTCATTATAATTTCTTCCTTGTGTTTTTAACTGTGAATTTGCACTGTCCATGGGCGGACCTGTTTACATTTCACTGCCGGTTGTATATTCTGTATATAACTGAGTATGTGACAAATAAAACTCTTGAATCTCTCTTGAATCTTGAATCTATTGAACAGACACTTTCAGTTTTTAATTGTAGTGTCTGTTCTCTAACTGAACTAAATGATTTTATTATGAAAATGAAAACAACCAATAGGGGCAGTGCCGCGGTGGGCAAGTGATTGAGTAGCCGTGGCTTTCGGTGTGGCCTCGTTGGGCAGCGAAGCATTCTGGGAGTTGTTGTCTTTCATCCACATGAGCAAACCATACATTTTCTGTCTTTTCTCAGTCTAGAAGGCACCAAATTCAAAAATAATTTCACATTTCTACTACATAAATGACCCAGTTTAAATACACATTCATCTTCCGAGTGCTGAAGTAAGAAAGAAAACGCATATGTGTTAGTATATCAGATCAGTGCTGCACTGTCTGCACAGTGCACACGCTTTTAAAAGTGACAGCAGCCTAATAAACCTGCTGCTGTCTGTCATTAATGTTAATCAATCAAACAACAAAAGACAAAGAAAAAAAAAATGCACTCAATGCGCCTGACTGAATCACTTTTTTTTTTGTACATTTAATTACTTTATACAATTTATGTATTTCTTATTTAGTGCTTGAAGTTTTTCAAGTTGGTATATTTAATTTGTGTCTGTTATATTGTAGTTTTGTCCTATTGTAATTAGTTTCTTTGTTCTTATTTTATCACTGACTGTTTACTTGTCTTCAGTAAACTTGAGTTTTTTTTGTGTGTGATAATCAAATTGGTTATGAGAATTATGACATTTCAATGGTATCAAACATTTTGATATTATAAAAACCTTATTTAAATGCAAAAATAACTATATCATGATTTGTGAAAATAAACATATTGTGGAATAATAAACTTACTCGTATCGTGATACAAGATTTTGGTCATATCGCCCACCTCTAAATCACATACATTAAACTGATCAGTGACAGAAAGACATAATACAGTATAATATAATAAAATACATACAATAATCTTACAAAAGACTAATTTCAAATAAATGTTCTTTTGAACTTTCTATTAATCAAATAATTAAAAAAACATTATATAATTATACAAATGATGATAAATTAATTATTTTTATTCAGTTCTATAGTGTCAATGGAATGTTTGCAATAGTATTTTTCACACTATTTTTCTAGAGCTGATGTCAATAGAGCCATTCGGTGATTAATCTACTCAATAGCATTGAAAATTATGAGATGTGATGTTTTAAAATTAATTGCTGCTTGGAGGACTATAAATTACTGTGCTCTGTCAATGCACCTTTCATGCATGCCAAAGGAAGAAAAAAAAAGACAAAAAACACAATATCCCTGGCCAACATCTTTTCCATTATCTCTCTTTTTCTCTCTCTCTCTGACACACCGTCACATGTCCATGTTGTGACGCCATCAGGGCAGCATGACAGGATACAGTCTCTGCTCCACTTCACAGCCTGACACTGATTTCCTGCTAATGGTTCAGATCATCGGTGCAATCATCATCCCAAACCAAGGAAATGACACACGCTATTCAGGGGAAAATTCTCTTTCGCATGCACACCAGAAATATATGTGCTCTCTTACTCAGGTTGATATTTTCTTCATGAGATCAGCAGACACAGTGTTGTTAGTTTCAGAAAGGAAATGAACCCAGACAGAGAATCAGACAGTACAAGCATCACTCCCAATGACACCTGTCAATCAAAGTCCTACAGAAAACACAGACACTGTAAGCACAGGAGGACAGAACCCCTCACTGTTGCCACGGTAACATGTCAGTGTCATTTGGTCACATGCTAATAAAATAGCAAATCATTTAATAATGTTAAAAACGTTCAGTGATTCAGGCATGTGAGGATATTAATAGAAAATATTTTTGGGAGGCATCCAAAAATTTTTAAAGTGTTGGAGTTAATATAATTAAAATAAGAATTCAGCAAAATGAATAAATTGTGTCTACAAGTACAGTGGGCTTCTATAGACTTGTGATTATTGATGCAAAAGTATATCATAAAAGTGATCCATAAGAAAAAGCATGCCTTAATCTTGAACAAATCATTCAAATCTCTTTTTATGAACTATTCATGATAACCATTACTCTTAAGAACTGAATTATGTTCAAAGAATAACTTAAATATTCAAAGACGTATGGGCTACTTTTATGTTGCTTTTGTGTCCGATTTGACGCTTTAAATGTTCGGCCTCCATTCAATGTAGCTACATGGAAAAGAGCAACCAGAAAAATCTTCTGTTCCACGGAAAGAAATGAGTCATACTGGTTTGGAAAGACATGAAGTAAATGATGGCAATATCCTTTAATCTTCAGAGCAATGCATTTCATCTGAATGCACATCAGAAAGAGCAACATGACAGGTTTTAGAAGGAAATCGCATCTCAAACGTCAATGTGGCATGTCAAAAGTGCTGCCGCTAATGTGAGAGACAGAATTTACGAGGGTTTTATAGTGCGTATGGACGCACATGGCGTGTAATACTGCGCTGAGTAAAGTGCTGGCACTCAGCCAGCTGTTATACAAAGCCTGCATGGTTTGCTTACATATGATACAGAAGAGGTACAGAGACCATAGTGTGTGGCGTTTCGCAGTTGAGCATGTGAAACCACACACACCCCGGGGCCTTTACTACTACGAAGAAAGTGTGTGTATATAACAGCACTGGAACATTAGGTACGTCATTGGAGGCGACGAGGGAGTAAGAGTGACTGTCCATCTGGCTCCGCACCACGCCTAAGAGAGCATGAGAAACGTCTGGGGGAGCTCGCCCTCAAATGACATGTGGTACTCAACTCAAGACAGACTGTTAAAACATGCTAAGCATCTGTGTGTCCATGGGTGGAGAAACTGTGTGTATGTGTGAAACCCAGAGAAAACGAACAAAATGTCTCTCTTCATTAAAATGCAAGCATGCAAGCCACAACCTCAACCGATGTAATAAAACTTGCACACAAAATCCATCATAAACCCACCAACAAACCTCTTACTTACTGCTATAAAATTGCTAAACTTCAGAAGCATCACAAAACGGCAACATATAAAACACGTTTTATCATCCCTTCATTATTGAATGAGATAAAGAGCCTCTACCCTCACCTCAAAAGCCACTTTTCCACTGTCGGGCCAGTGCGAACCAGGGGTAACAACGTGCCGTATGGGGCCAATAGCCTCAGACCTCAAGCACTGAGGCCAAAATCAAGTCCCCAGCCCCGCATCGTTAACCTAAAACCCGCCTTTAAAAAAATTCCATTAATTTATTTTCCACAAAATTTGGCAATCGAGGATGTTTGAGCGATCTCTCCTGCCTCACTATACTGTTATCCTTTCTGCCAGAGCAACAGAGGGAGCTCATGAGCAGAAAACAAGAGTTATGAGTTTTTTTTCCTGACATGTATGCACAGATACATTAGTCCAGTATCAACAAAAGCACATCCCAAGCCCCAGTTGACCCTCTTTGGACCAAGGTATTCGGCAGGCCAAAACCCCTGGCCGTTGGCCCCAAGGAAGCCCCGATGAGGCCCAATCAAGCCCCGGAAGTGAAAGTGGAAACATGACTGGCCCTGGCACACACTAGTACGCTCCCTTTTGGACAGTGGAAATACGGCTAATAACCATCTAAGTCAGGGTGTAAAATTAACTTTTTGCTAGACCTGCCAATGGCAAATGGAATTTTAAAAAGTTAAGGCTAAAAATATGGCTTACCAGCCAAGAAAACATGTTTTTTTTTTTTTTCATACATCTATACATCATATACATCTATAATATATACACATACACATCTATACATCTTATATATATATATATATATATATATATATATATATATATATATATATATAAGCTGTCTCAAGCGTCATATTTTCATGACGGAGTGTGAGGGTGAAGTTAGGATAGAATATGCCAATGCTACGTTCACATTACGCCTCCACTCTAGTTTGGCTTTTAATAGAAATAAAAACTATTTAATTCAGGTGGATAATCATAACAGTCGCTTCAATTCCATCAGCTCATTCAACACGAGCTGTTTGAATCGTGCATATTGCGCAGCACTGATCACTTGACGAGTAGACACGCGTGTTATGAGTGTGTGTTACGTGTTAGTGAAGCATTGAGCGCGTTACATGTTAGTGGACTAGACCGTGGCAAAGGAAGAGACTTATATTTTAAAATGCTCTCCCTACTCACAGAGTACGCACGACTGTGAAAGTGAAAGTAAACAGGATCGCACATTCAAATGTGATTTCAATACGTTACTGCTGTTTGAAAGCGACTCATTCTCGTGAACCCAATCTCGTGTCTCGTCTCGTGAGATAAGTGTCTCGTCACACCCCAGTGGCTTTGGTAGCCCAAATCTTATTAGATATCTGCAACATTGGAGCGAATGTCATTCAAAAATTACCATTCAAAAGTTTGGGGTCAGTATGTTTTTTTTTGTTTGTTTTTTTGTTTTTAAATAATTTTTTTTTTTTTTTCAAGAGTGCATTAGACAAAAAAAAATAGCATAATAGACAGTAACATCTAAAATAATAATATTATTTGAATAACTTAAAATAACATTTCTATATTAACATTTAAAAATATAATTTATTCCTGTGATGTTAAAGCTGAATTTTCAGCATCATAATCCTTCAGAAATAATTCTAATATGCTGATTTGATGCATTTCTTGTCAATGTTGAAAACATTTGAGCTGCTTAATATTTTTGAAGAACCCTTGATATAGTCTTTACAGTACACACACATATATTATGTAAACAAACTTTTATTTTGGATGTGATTAATCGTGATTAATCGATTTGACAGCACTATACATACACACATAGATATATAGATACACACACTGGCAGAGAGCTGCTCCGACAACAGCCACACAGAAAATGGGATTAAAGCATGAAAGAGATTCATTTGGATTGAGAATGGGATTATGACTGACATGCAGAAAGTCTGGAGGCAGATTCACTTTCAAATTCATCCAGCGTATGAATTACCCTTGCACTGAACCAATTCAATGTCATTCGATGACTCAAAGTCAAGAACAAAATACAATATTTCAGCAGTTTTAGTTCAATCAATCAGTTCTGCTATAGATCTTATAAAAGACTTCTTAAAATGGCTGCTGAATAAAATGTAATGTGGCAACATGTCATCACACAGGGTTCAAGTACAGATTGTATGACTGCTACATACAAGAGTCAAGTACAAAGTAAAAGATGTAAGATGTGTAGGAATCAACACATGTGAAGATCAAGGTTACTTATTAGTGTCATTGTGCTGGAAAAGATAATGTAGATTTTTGCTTATTTAAAAAAATACATATAAATGATGTCTTTTAAATGAACACTTATTTAACATTATGAACGATTGACTATTTCTGCCATTCAAACGCACTTGCTTTAAAAGTATCTGCCAAATGTAAATGTTCTAGACCAAGTTGTAAGGCTATTGGAGTTTTTGCTGCTTTAATTGTCCTCCAGGTGGACACAGAAAAGTAATGGCATTAAAAGCAGCATGATTTGAGATGCATATGGTGCAGGAAAAGTTACATGCTGATGCACTTTGGGCTTTGTTCACTAAAATAAAACTTACATGTAATTGCTGCCTTGAAGTTACAACCTGCTGTGATAGTCATTGCACTTTTACAACCACTTTGAATTTAATTACTGAAGAATAAAATAGAAACTAGAAAAGGACGGAAATTATTCATAAGTTAAATGGAAGGAAAAAGAGATGCTGTTATGAAATTAAATAATAAAATTAAATGTTTTGCAGTAACGACACGTTGAGCTATATGGCACAATCTAAAAAATGCTAGGTTAAAAACAACCCAAGTTGGGTTGAAAACGGACAAACCCAGCAATTGGGTTGTTTTAAGCAAACATTTAACCAAGCCACTGGGTTAAAACAACCCAATTGCTGGGTTTGTCTCCAGACCAGATTCATCACATGTAATCAAGAGCAGAAGTGTGCTCCAGTGCAGACATTAGTTGTGGTAAGTGAAATGTGATTTTCTTCAGCCAACACCCCAGCCAAAACCCCAATGCACACACATACTCTTTCTCATCTTCAATCTTTTTTTCTCACTCCCTGACCCAATTTCTTTCTCTTTTTGGGTAGAACATTTCACCATAAGATTGGCAGAATGAAACGGTTACAAAGGAGGAACTGGTTGAGAGTGAAAGAACATCATGCACAGCTTCTTCTCTTTAAACTTTTTTTCAGTTTCTCTATCCCCCACCTCAGCGTTTCCCCTCCTCCCTCTTAACACAACTACAGTTGTAAATTCAAAGAGGAAAGGGGAAAAAGAAACAGCGCAGAGAGCTTCCAGACGTGTCCTGGGTGGGCGGACGAGCTCATACAAGAGCCACAGGGCATCAGGCAGATACAACACCCTGAGAGTTGGACAGAATGACGAGCTTCTACGCTGGTAAGAAAACACTATCCGATTAAGAGAAGAATGACTGCTTTAACTTTAACTACCTTTAATCTGTCTTCTTTATGGCCTGTCTCTGTTTCCTTTTTAGGGATTTTGCAGCAAAACAAGGATGACGCTCTTCAATTTCAAATCACAGACATAAACATGATCAAGAATGGTGTTTAAACACAGAAGGCAATGCGTGCTGTTTTGGTCTCACCTGCGCTTGTGCGCTATCAACACCCGGGTGATGACAGCGTAAATGACTGGTTACATAAGATGTATTGCTTTAAGCATATGGCACTCACATTAAACCAAGTTTGCAAAGAGTCACGGTTTTGTCCACGTTTTTTTGACTAATCAATAAATCAAGAAAACATCTTAAAGAAAACAACGAACCAACCATATTTAAAAGAATATGCAGGAATCACAATCATAAACAAACAATACAAAAATTGAGACGCACCCATAATCTTTTGGAATCAGATTGTGACTCCCTGAATCAATCTCAACATTTCGAATCAAATCCCACATCTAGTTTTAAGGGAGAAATAAAGTCTGCAATATTTGCTCTTGAATAAGGAGGAAACCAACCTTATCATGCCAAGGTGAGCTAGAATTTACTAATACATAAGAGATGACAAGCTAAAAGCAGCTCGGAAATACTCCTACCTACAGACTCACTTCAAAATCTAAATTACTGTCATCTATGCACACCATTTCTTGACCACATTATTACTCGCTTAGAGAACCAGACACATACATGCATTGCTGTAACAAATTCATGGTCAGGTGACTCTCTCCATCCCTTATAAATGGGCACTGACCCTGCAAGATCCACACTTTATAAGTAAAGTAAAGTAAAGACTGGCACAAAAAAAAAAAAAAAATTTGTTTTACTCACATCTGACACAGATCAGAATATGTTGCACACAAAAATCTGCACGGGATTTAATGTTTTCGCATCCAAACTGAGCCACTTACAAATGTGCTTTTAAATCAGATACATATCCGATATCTGGACATCCGACCTACATCTAAAAACGTATATCCAATTCCCAGTTGAATTCCAAGCCACCACAAGACGAGGGTGACACGTTTGGCCACAAAGATAGCTTTTTAATGTTGTGCTATGAAGCAAATGTGCCTGTATGTGCTCGGAAAGAAAGGAAAGAAACTGCGCGCGCACAGAAACATTCAGGAGCTGGTTTTCAACCTCTGCTCCGTGAGTTTTATAAATAAAACAGCTTCACTACTGAAAGTTACATTCTCAGCAATGAGGTGATGTGATAAGTTTGTTACTTAAACAAGCAAGCAGGCTGCTCTCTCTCTCTCTCTCATCAAATCATTCAAATACATTCAGAAAAAACAAGCTAAAAAAAAAAAAGTAGATAAAATAAATGAAAATAACCATTATTTTCCTGTCTGTTCGGTCAGACTTTGAACACATCCATAAGATCAAAACATCCATGACAGCTGTTAATCTTGTCCATACTGATAAAAATCATGGCCACCCGACATAAATTATATAAATAATTTGAATAACACTTCCATTCAAAACCAAAGGATCTACCATGTGCATAGTAAAGCGATCACCCACAATCATTTAGGCCGGGAATTCATCTAAACGCAGACATATACCAGTCGTGTCCACGGGCCAAAAAATATCGGATATGGTCAAAAGATCGTAAACGCAGCCTTAGAGGTCTGCTACACAAACTCACAGGGTAGCTTCTGGTTTGGGTCGGGTTCGGATTTGTAAGTAACTAACTAAAATTATATATAGGCTGTATATAGCAGTAGTGATCCTGAGATGGAGCCACGGCAGCAAGGTCCCGCAGACTCGATCGCAAGCACAGCTATCAATCAAGATGTTACACCCTATTTTTATAGCTTCAAAAGCTATGGCTAAAACCATACTTATTGGGGAAACAAACACTTGAACATATGTCTGCGTGATGAGAACTACCTAAATTGACAAACCATTTTGGAAAAAAAAAAAAAATTGAAATGTAATGGATTTGTTTGGCTCATGTCCCATTCAATTACATGGAGAGGGTTTAAGACCTATACTTTGATTGCCACCAGGGGGGCAATCAAAATGCTTTGGCTGCAGTGTTGCCAGATTGGCCGGTAAAAATTGGTTTTGGCAGGTGTACACAATTTGGGCTGGTTTGGGGTCAGTTCGGCAGTTTTCAAACATCTAAATTTTGGTTCTAATTGGTTAATAAACAACTCAAGTATGAATGTACTCCATAAAATCAGTCATCATTGTGTTACTAAACACACATGCCCAATGAAGAGTTGGCTGGCCTTGGTGTTGACGTTGCCGCCAAACACGCACTTTTAGGCAATCAGCGATCAGCAGGCAGACGTGATCATTCATGAGTGACAGGTTTTTAGCATGATAACTTGTAGCTGTATATTCAAGTGAACACTATGCTAGGGCTGGGCGGTATATCGAGTTTGTACAATATATCGATATATTTTATAGAAACGATATGAATTGAGGCAATACCGTTTATGTCAATATACAGTAGATTTATATGAACGCATCTGAAAATAGCAGAGTACGCAGAATGAGCATCTGCTGGGAAAGTGCATTATATTATATAATATATGCTATTAAGGGCTTCAGAATAACTGGTAAGATATAGTTAACATGTATAGTTTAAAGCAGCGTGCCCTGTCAGATGCTCTGAGAGACAGGCTACTTGTGCGGACAGACAGAAATACTTGCGCCGTTTAATGCGTTTGAAATGTGGTGCTTTCCTCAGCACATAACTTACATGTCACAGGTATATTCTATAAATGTTAGATGAGAGTGGTCGGAGAGGACGAGCCTCATGCATGTGAATGTCCGCTAAAATTCAGGCTTCCGTGAACGAGCGCAGTCACGCGCATTTGCGCCAAACAGACGGAGCGCAATAGAATAGGAACGCAATAATTCTGATTTAAGTATACATATTTCTAAAATATTTGTTGTTGGACAGTAAATGTGCCATATGTGGAATTTTAAACCTACAAGTAAGTGTATTTTAAAGAAAGTTACCATTATAATGGGGTAATCAAATATAGGCTAATATGCTTTTGTTTTTATTTTCATTTTTAGTTTAGTGAATTTAAAAATAAAATTAAATAAAAACAAATTAAACCCCCCTTTTGCACATAATACATTGCATAGCCTACATTACATTCACTGCAGTTGTTTGTATTCAATATCAATATCAACGTTTTTAGGACATAACTGGGCAGGATGTGAAATACAATTATTTTCAGAATTATTTTTAATCTAAAAAAGCTTTTTTTTTTTTTTTTTTTTTTTTATCCAAATAGAAAAACACGGGATATATACCGTGTATCGCCATTCATTTACATTACATTTACATTTATGCATTTGGCACACGCTTTTATCCAAAGCGACTTACACTGCATTCAAGGTACACATTTTTACATTTTGTCAGTTTTTGCTTTCCCTGGGAATCGAACCCATGACCTTGGCATTGCTAGTGCCACGCTCTTATTGTTTGAGCTACAGGAAAGCGTCACCCAAAAAATACAGAGATATGACTTTTTGGCCATATTGCCCAGCCCTACGCTATGCCAAAGTGGCATAAATATACAGTAAGTTGTAACTACAGTAAAGAGTGGCAGAGGTCCTTTATAAATATAACTAACTCTGAGAGCATAGTACAATGATTTAATTGAAATTGAATATGGGACGACTCCTGTCCATGTGCACACTGGCATGACCAGGACATCTAAAACTTTTAAACCGTCCAGACTGCACAACAGTATACTCGTCCCTCACAGCTGTACCGGTGGCGTTGGGTCAAAAATCTCAGGTACGGGCCGGGCTCCAATTTAAAGTCCGTGCAGACATCTAATGCATTTATCTGTTCGCATAGAAAACCAGCAAATCAGTGATTTAAGACATTCACACACTCACAAGATCAATGGAGGTATCCTGCTTTCCCTCCGATAAACACATGCAGTGTTAAGCCTGTGTAAACACACACACACACACACACACACACACACACACACACACACACACACACACACACACACACACACACACACACACACAGAATCTACTGGGGGCTGGATGAATGTGGAAGTATTTGAGGGTGATAATGAAGTCTAATTTTTGTCACTGTGAAAGTTTTTCTCCATTTTAAACATCACACCATAAACAAGCATATGCTGCCACAGTCAGTTCCCAGAAAGACAAATGTAAACTCTTAGTTTGTGGCAGTTGTGTATGTGACAGGCGTACACAAGGTGGAAGTGGTTCCCTCACTAAGCAATGAACACATTCATCACATCACCTGTCTCAGTATAATTAGCAAAAATTTTGGTTTGGTTGATAAACAGTAGGGTCAAATAATACTGACTATGCTTCTGTTTTGCATTCTCATTTAATACAATTTTTAAATTCCAAATTAAATGCTTTGGAAATATGGGTAACACTTTAGAATAATGGTCGTTAGTTAACATTAGTTAATGTATTAACTAACATGAACTAACCATGAGCAGTTCATTTGTTCATCTTCGTTAACGTTAGTTAATAAAAATCCAGCTGTTCATGGTTTGCTCATGTTAGTTCACAGTGCATTAACTAATGTTAACAAGATTTTAATAATGTATTAGTAAATGTTGAAATTAACATTAATAAAAATAAATAAATGCTTTATAAGTGCAGTTCATTATTAATTCATGTTAACTAATACGGTTAACTAATGACCATTATTCTAAAGTGTTACCAAATGTGTGAAAAATGTATGTCATGCCAATGCTGTATTTGAATGGGTTTGAAGTGAGAGGCTTTTTTTAACCTCAAATAAACTCTTTCACTTGAGTGTTTCTCTGACTGAAGCAGTTCTAAAAAGAGCTTTCTAAAGCACAGTAGCAGAGTCAGAGCACTGATGAACGATGTGCTCCCCTGGGTGCAATAAAAAAAAAAAAAAACTTAAGTACTATAAAGATTTCTAAAACATTCCCCTGCCTTGTAATACCAATTCCCAAACTGAAAAAAACCCATTACAATTGAAACCACATGTGAAGATAGTATAACATGCTAATTTAGCACACTTAATTATTAAAAAATAAATAAATAGTGTTGAAAGAATTTAGCATGCCCCATGATGACCCATACATGAACACAACAAATTAAAAGCATGTTTTTGTGAGCCACAGTCAGCTCAGCCCAGTTACTACAAGTTCCGTGCTTTATCAGCTAGACAGAATGAAACATAATAAATGGAACAAAGTGGTTTCATAATGTATTTGAACTGCTAGGCAGGGCGTCAGTGCACAACATGAGACGGCGACGAAACTGCAGAACACATCAGTCTGACATATAGATCAACAATTAAATGAATACAAAGTCAAGCTCGAACAAACAATCAAAACTGATTGCAAAAGTGATGTGGACTGTAAGTGATATTATGTTCAATGGTATGGAGATAAAACAAACAATATACAATTTTTTTTTTTTACTTGTCTACCATTAAAAGTGTCTTTGAATTAGGGATGAAACGGTATGAACGTTTATAGTGACCCAAATTATCACGATTATCAATATTATCACGGTTTTGTTCAAATGAGATGAAAGTGTCCGAAAAGAACAGATGCACTGAAACTATTTCAACAAGTTTTATATTTTATCAACAAACAACTAATAAAACAAGCAGCTCTATGCATTTTAATGATTCTATTCTGTGGCACTTCCTTCCTTATAATGACTGTCGCCAATAGCAACGCATTATAACAGCGCACATCCACGGACCACAAAAGACGCGCTCACTCGTTTCATTCAAATGCTACTTGCGGCTCTGTTTTTGATTGCATTGAAAATTAAATCAGAGGACTTTACTAATAATACTACTATAACTTCTTGTGATCATCTTGTCTGGATGATTGTTTTGTACACTGTACAAAATGGATTATAAACAGGTAAGATTTAAAAGATTAATCTCAATTCAATATGTCCCCTTAATTAACTTATTTATGTGGTAAAAAAAAAAAGTGTACAATGAATATACATTATTATCCCTTAAACGTCAACCTAGTCTTGTCTGAACTCGTTCATTCGTTTTTGGCTCAAGCTTCTTCACGTTATTATTTCCCAGACGTAGTTTTACTATTGAGGTCAAAGTCCACTTGCCTTGCGTTCGCAGATTTGAAGTTTCCCCCATTACAGCGACTTTCTTTTTGCATGTTCTGCAGACAGGGTGACCATACTCGATTAAGTTTCCCTCAGGACTTTTGTAAAAGCCAAAATATGACCACACCTCAGATTTGGTCCTTTTAGAAGGCTGAAAAATCTCCCGGTGCTGTCACTGCCTTCCGCCATTTCTTCTCATTCAAAAACAACGTCACGCGCTGCGCCTGCACCAGACTGATGCTGACTCGACAGGATTTACCGCAAGTTTTCAAAATCGTGATAATCAAACACGGTTTTAATGATAATTACATTTTAAAACGATATTACTAACAGTCAGTACATTTTACCGTGGTTCATCATGAAACCGGTAATCATTCCATCCCTACTTTGAATACAGGAGCCTTTCTCAGTAAATACTGATGCATGTGATGGTGTGCGATTAATTTGATTTCTGATGTTGCAACAAATGAATTAAAGGGGTACTTTACAGCAGACAAAATGGACTTTCAATAAAACTCGTCTGCCTATGCAGTAGTAACGTGTAGTTCTATGTCGGTTTAATTTAATTGTGTTTTGGGTTTGTTTTCCCTGTTCTGGTTTGCCTGAGTGTTTTTAAATGAAAAAGATGTGCTAAAAACAGTCAACAAAGTTGTCAAACCGATCCCCGTTCACACAGATCTGCAAAAAAGACTAAAAAGGATGTATTATGCATGCCAGGCCAGTAGTTGGCGATGTCACTTTGTCAAGAAACACCCCACAAACACATAATACGCATACGCATGACGTCTCCATTTTCACAAATTCACGTTTTTGTTGGTTTACATGGAGACAGTAAAGGCAATGTTTTCAAAAGCTTACATTTTTATATACACTCACCTAAAGGATTATTAGGAACACCATACTAATACTGTGTTTGACCCCCTTTTGCCTTCAGAACTGCCTTAATTCTACGTGGCATTGATTCAACAAGGTGCTGAAAGCATTCTTTAGAAATGTTGGCCCATATTGATAGGATAGCATCTTGCAGTTGATGGAGATTTGTGGGATGCACATCCAGGGCACGAAGCTCCTGTTCCACCACATCCCAAAGATGCTCTATTGGGTTGAGATCTGGTGACTGTGGGGGCCATTTTAGTACAGTGAACTCATTGTCATGTTCAAGAAACCAATTTGAAATGATTCAAGCTTTGTGACATGGTGCATTATCCTGCTGGAAGTAGCCATCAGAGAATGGGTACATGGTGGTCATAAAGGGATGGACATGGTCAGAAACAATGCTCAGGTAGGCCGTGGCATTTAAACGGTGCTCAATTGGCACTAAGAGGTCTAAAGTGTGCCAAGAAAACATCCCCCACACCATTACACCACCACCACAAGCCTGCACAGTGGTAACAAGGCATGATGGATCCATGTTCTCATTCTGTTTACGCCAAATTCTGACTCTACCATCTGAATGTCTCAACAGAAATCGAGACTCATCAGACCAGGCAACATTTTTCCAGTCTTCAACCAGAGCTCGTGCAAATTGTAGCCTCTTTTTCCTATTTGTAGTGGAGATGAGTGGTACCCGGTGGGGTCTTCTGCTCTTGTAGCCCATCCACCTCAAGGTTGTGCGTGATGTGGCTTCACAAATGCTTTGCTGCATACCTCAGTTGTAACGAGTGGTTATTTCAGTCAAAGTTGCTCTTCTATCAGCTTGAATCAGTCGGCCCATTCTCCTCTGACCTCTAGCATCAACAAGGCATTTTCACCCACAGGACTGCCGCATACTGGATGTTTTTCCCTTTTCACACCATTCTTTGTAAACCCTAGAAATGGTTGTGCGTGAAAATCCCAGTAACTGAGCAGATTGTGAAATACTCAGACCGGCCCGTCTGGCACCAACAACCATGCCACACTCAAAATTGCTTAAATCATCTTTCTTTCCCATTCTGACATTCAGTTTATTTATATTTTATATGAATAAAAGGGAAACATATATATATATACACACACACACACACACACACACACACACACACACACACACGTTTCCCTGCTTTACATTAATATTTAAAATACATTAAGTCATGTGGTGCAAAAATTACATTAACTTTTTTTTATCTATTACCAGCCCATCTAAAATGTAATTATTTTAAACCTACTCAGTAATACTGATTCATTAAGATCATTTTATGAAGTTTAACATGCCTTAACATGCCTTTGTTGGCACTGTATCATTACAATCCAAGCAGCTAATTTCCTCTAAAGAGTTTCTCCATCTGTAGTACACATACCGGATCCCTTTGTTGGGGAATAAGAAGGCAGGCACACCCTGCTATATTCATAGAAACTCACTGCCAACGTCACCGCCAGTTATAATTAGCATCCAAGCTTATGCCGCACACCTGTAGCACTTCAATAGACCCCCCTCCATCCCCGGCAGCACACGCTGAACAGACATCCTCTTGGCCTCAATCTACTCTTAATGAGAATTACAGGAATGAGGGGCACGTCTCAATTCCACTCCCATTTCACCACACAATCCTGTGGCTTAAAATACAGTACAGACAGTTTAAGCATTGACAACGTTCATTTTAGAGCCTGCTGAGTCACTCTGCCCAATCACTTGTACACATCCATAATAAAGTATGTCTAAAACCAAGGGTCAGACAAAGGCTGTGAAGTTTATAACAGCCAGTCAAATCAATACCCACAATGCACTTTTGCTGCTTACTGATCACACTGCTGTCTCAAAAGCTTCTTGTCTCGCTCTAGGTTTAATTTCTCTCTCTCTCTCTCTCTCTCTCTCGCTCTCTCGGCATGTGAATGACCTCGTCTAGTGGACTCAGATGCCTCAATCACCTAATTTTTCCTATTCAAAATGTCTTAAACATGCGCAACATGACCTATTAAAATAGAACTAGAGTAATATGGGAAATCAGACCACCTGCATTCAGTTGACAACTTCTTTTTCTCGTAAATTACCATAATGTCTACATTTATTTTAAAAAGAAAACAGGAAACAAAGAGAGCGAGGCAAAAGAGAGGGACACCACAGAGAAATTCCACCCCTTTTTCCTCAGACCAGCTCTCAGGGGGTCAGACTGAGGAATGCAGTAAAGCCGCTGAGCCGAGAAGAACGACCAATCATGCAAATCAGAGCTCAGAGAGAGAGACCGAATGATCAGAATTAACAAATTCCTCTGCTTTGTCTCAGTCTCTCACTCTACATGCCAACATCAGTTGAGAAAACTGAGAAATGCAAATGAGAGTAGAATTAAACACTGATCATAAAATGTCAGACTGATTTAAAGGAAAAGTACATTGTCATGTATGTTTTTTTTTCCTCTGTTAAACACAAAGAGAGATGGGTCAATTACATGGCACAAAATTAAGTCACATGATCAAAAGTCACATGATCTACTGAACATGCAGAAGCACAAGGGAAAAGACTTGGACAAGACATGGTTAGTTCAGATTGTAAAATTATTCATAATTTAATGTACCATATTTACAATACTTTTTACCTTGAAAAAGTTGAAATGTTATATTTTAATATTTAATATAATATTTATAATGTTTAATATATTTTAAACATATATATTTAAAAGATGTGTACCATCACATGTATTGGTTTAAGGAAAATATTCTATTACTTTTCACTTGACATTTTTATATTTATTAAATTGAATAATTTCTTGAAAATAACATAAGCCAACAAGAATGTAGCACGTTTAAAAGATGTTCCCCTTTCTTCAATGTGAGCACTCTTATGTCACTGACGCTCACACTTTTGGAAAACACATTTAGCAAAAATATGGGTTCCAAAGAGGAAAAAAAATATTATCTAAGTTTCAAACAACATGATGGTAGGATAATTACTGTTGAATTATTTCTTTTAATATCTCTGGTTCACTAAAACATGCTAAAACCCAGCAGCTACACACATTCTCCAAGTTGAGCCGCACAAATCAGATGACCTTAATCGGGAAAGTGGAACAGTCAGGCCGTATGAATTAAACTAATTAAGCTATTGGCTTCAGATTGAATCAGCCGGTTAGCAATCATTCCAGCTCACTCGTTATAAAGGCCTCTCAATTATGATTTAGAGCTTCATCAATATTCTATTTATTGTGCGGTAATGGACGTGCACACGTT
This sequence comes from Paracanthobrama guichenoti, assembly GCA_018749465.1. Lineage (NCBI taxonomy): Eukaryota > Metazoa > Chordata > Actinopteri > Cypriniformes > Gobionidae > Paracanthobrama > Paracanthobrama guichenoti. The sequence goes on along the minus strand of CM031958.1, from coordinate 23,657,028 downwards.
GTCCGGCAGCTGGCCTAGTTCTTGGCCTCTGGCAGATTAAGTCTGTGGAGTCTCTGTGCAGTCGAGCTCGGGCCACTCAAGCCCAAGCAGAGAGCTTAACTTTCGCACAAGCGCATGCACGCAAATATAAATATTTCCTGTCTCCCTATAATGCATGCATGCATGACTGCAGCAAAAAATGGGCTTATGCAGTGGCACGCTTGCAGATAAATGAGAGATGATTCATATGGTTAATATGTAAACTCATTCGAGCACAGAAGTACTGAAACAAGACCATTCTTCTGCTCAATGTTTCTCTCAAACACAATGGTAACAATGTATGCCGAGTGTGTATACAGCTGCTAGGAGCTGATACATGCTATCAAGAGGTTGAAGATAAAGTCATTGGGAGAAAAGACAGGCTTTAAGAACACGCACGCGCACGCGCACACACACACACACACACACACACACACACACACACACAGAAGGCTACTGCATTTCTGACACCGCAGTTATCTCAGTAAGCTGTGATTATGTCTGCTGACTGCTGAGATGAGATCCCCTAACTGCGCATTTGAAGAGCTTTTTTGGAGAGCTTCCTTACTGTCCCAGTGCTTCCTGTCTGATATGGAAATCCCCATATGGTCTATTGTCATGTATGCACACACAAAAACATCCTCCTTTCCAAAAACCCATGATGAGCTGTCTACAAAATCTGAAAATCTGACTGTAGACAACGACATTTAACACTTTTTTTTTTTTTTTTTTTGCATTATTCACATGCACAAAAACGGGCGTGTTTTGCGTGTCTTCCTAACTCTCGCCAGATGGACACTACTACTATCTGCCTGACAGGAAACACAGCTGGTGCACAGGATGTGATGTCATCGTGACCACTAGTAAACAACTGCCGGTGACTTCCTCTAGCATTTTTCTAAGATTTTTTTAAATGGCTACTTGACATAAAAAAAAGGTGAACGTTAGCAGTGAAAGTTAGACTGCATTAAATGAATACATTTCTCATTCAGGTAAACCAAAATAAACCAAATATTATATTATTAATAAATCAACAATTATTATTTTTAAAAAATGTAACATTTCATTTAAATTAGTTAAAAACAAAATAAGCAAAATGGAAATGGATGGAAGGACAGAAAATAAAAATGTCTAAATCAAAAATAAAACCGCAAGAACTAAAATCAATCGTCCAGTAAATTTAGGCATTAAAACATTATAAATGTACAGTATAGAAAAATGTATATATACACGTTTTAAAATGTGCTAAGGATCAAATTTAGCCATTATTAATGTGAGTGTTAGATGATGGGCAAAGTTAATCTTAATGTAAAAAACAAAAGAGGAAATCAGTATGCATAATTAAATATGCAATTTCAGCCAATACTAATAAAATAAAATAAAAATTTAAGTTACATAATACCTTTAAAAGGCTACTCACAAATTTATAAAATCTCAAACTGGCTTTAATTTAATGATTTGAGGAAAAATGAAAAAAATGTTCAGAAATCAGTCTGTAGGAGACAAACTGTGCCAGCTAGGGTGATAAATGAATGACTAACTGACTGCTGGCGGATCCACGCTAATACCATTAGCTTTAGAGCTTAAACAGTACAACTAATGGGTGCAAGCCAGCAGAACCACAACGAAAGAACAGAACTGAACTGAGCAGCGCCCATGGAGACGAGATGTGGCAATTTCTTGCCATCTGCAGCATTCCGGGACAGTCGAGTTTTGGAGTCATCTCCTCATACAGCGTGTTCTTAAATCCAGCCTAATCCTCCGGGCTGTGCACAGGATGAAGGGGCCGACGGAGGGAGGATGAAGAGAGAGATGGAGAGATGAGCGCGGGATGAGAGAGGGAATTGTGCAGAGATGTTCCGGGTTGATCCGCTGGACTCCTATAAATCCTTGCTGGATCTCATGTTTTGTGACCGGGCTGTGACCAATCAAGCCACCAATCGGTCAAGCGCGCACCTCACACATGTACATGTACAATATCTCTCTTTTAGGTGTCTGTGTCTTTTACTAATCCTCTTTGAGCTTTACATAGCTGCAAGTTCATCTCAACTGATACTGGGATAAGATAAGTGCCCTCAAACTTCGTAATCTCATGAAGAATGTGTGCACATGTGTACATGTGGGGCATGCATGTCCATTCTGAAATTAGCTCTAGTAAATGAACTGATTCCTTATTAGCAGGCGTGTTCATTTCTCTTCAGACCAGAAGTTTCCCACAAAATACAATTAATGTTCAAAGCATACTGCAAAGTTTTCATAATTAATGCTCGCTGGGGCTTGTTTATTATTAACAAACATAATTACTCCAATTTTGAACAAAAGTGCCAGGGCTCCAGACAAAAAGAAAATTACTAGGGAGCCATTTTGACTCCTACAATGAAATATTCATAGGCCAGATTACTTTTTTAGTTGACAAATGACAGAATCACTCAGTACAGATGGTTGTTCAGAAGTGCTTCAGTTCATTGAGCTCCTACATTCACTGCTTCTAGCTTCAGCTTTTAAAGGGATAGTTCAAATTCGGTCATCATTTTTCTCATTCTCATGTCGTTCCAAACCTATAAGACTTTGGTTCATATTCAAAACACAGTCCGTCCACTGAAAGTCGATTCCACCAAAACTATGATGCTTCAAAAAGTTCAAAAAGACATTGTAAATGTACTCGAGAAGTAGGGTTGGGTACCAAACTCGGTACTTTTAAGGGCACTGGCCGATTTACGTCAGTACTACCGAGTACCGATTCACATTTAATAAATCCGTGTCAAATTTCTGCACCTGAGAACGCATCTGGAGAACGCAATATTAAACCACAAGAAGACTATTTAAATACCAATCCTGTGTGTCTCATGAATGAATTAATTAATTAACCCCACACGTGCGCACGCGCACGGTACAGTCATGTCTTTCCATCTCTGCCGTCTCATATGAATGCATGATCTGCAGAGCCACTCTAAGAGTCACTTCATGAGCATTTTACCGTTTCATTTGAGAAAAACTCAACGGCAACCCGACAAAATAAAAGTTTGGTTTAACTTGACAAATATATTACTGTTGTACAGTACAATTTAGATGTATCTCAATACAATAATAATAATAATACTAAAACTAATGTAATATTAATAATAATAATAATTATTATCAAAACTATTTAATGTATAATTATTTAATTTTTATATTACGGTAAACAAACATCACCGACAATGGCAGACAGTAACAAAGGCAGCTCTGGCATAATATTAATAACACTTCCATAAATTCTTTACGGTTATTGAGGTAAACATCTGGTACCGGTTAAAATGGGAACGTTACCCAACCCTATCAGCGGTTTAGTCCAAGTTTTCTGAAGAGGCATGATCGCTTTATATGATGAATACATTTAATTAAGGCTTTAAAGGTGCACTATGTAGCATTTCCGTCCACTAGAGGTCACCTATTCAAAACAAAGGCATAGTTTGATGATGCCATTTTGAGCTCAGAATCTTGGGACATGTGGTCTTCACCTCACAGTTGGTGGAAAAGAATTGGGATAGGACTCGGGGAGAAATCATGTTCATGGATGCGATTATATTATATTATATTATATTATAGGCAGCTGGAGTGATTGTTAATAAGATGAACGCAACACACCTCACGAGCAGTGGGACTTTTATTATGCCACAGTCGCCGGCGCTATTATTAAAATAGCAATTCTCACAATTTACAAATAGTTGGAAAAATGTGGGCTATTGTAAGTACTCAATTGAACAAAACACATAACACTGGCCTAGTGGTTTTTGGATATTTTACTGAAAAATTGTACATAGCGCACCTTTAACATAACATTGATCAACCCACATATGTAGAGCTCATTAAATATGGTAAAAGGATGCTCAAATGCATGTTCTTGCTGCGCAAGAGCCAATGAGGTTTGTTAATTCAAATCAATGACAAGTTTGAAATGTAAACACAGATTCTGTATTAATATTTTCGTGGGACTATTTTGTGGCAAAAATAGTGCAAACAGCAAAAGTACCGGTAATAATGCCAACCATGTCTTCAGATTACAACAAAAAAAATGGCAAATAATAATTTAATGATAGGATTTAAGTAATTTGAACTAAAACCTTGGTAATCACATGCAAATTAAAAAGTATGAATGCATATTTGTCCTTTTAACTGAACTAAGGACTGGTGGTGGTGCTTAAGACATTGTTGGTCATTCAGTGTTTCTGTAAAAAAAAAAAAAAAAAAACAATAATACTGATAAGATAATAATACTACTAATTCTATAACTAACAACAATATAAACCACACTAAGGACTGATGAGCTGCAGGGTTCATGAATATTAATCACGTTGTCTGCGTTCACTCAAGCTGATTTGCTGAACTCAAAACGGGGACAGTATTAGGTGAGCGCCAGCCAATGAGATTGTCGTTTGCACGTTCGTTTCTTCTTGTTAATAAAGGCTGAATAATTCCAAATGAACGTCGTTATGTTACAGAAAAATACAACAAAGGTCAATTCTGCGTGGTATGTAAGACTCTCTCTTTGAGTGTGTGAGAAACACTGAGCGCTCTCAGTCGGGTAACACTCACACTAGTGTTTACTGTGCGTCAAATACACTGCGCATTCATTGAGATGAACTGAAATAGTGTACTTTACCGATCGCTTGACAAAGAGCAAATCTCTCAAGCGCTCGAGTGCTCAGCAAGTGAAAATATATCTGTGTGTACAGGTTCGGATTCTAGGGTTAGCTCGTCGTTTAGCGATGAACAACTCCTCTCTTCCGCCATAGATATTTATACTCTGCACGTGGGCTGTGAATGGGTCACGTCATCAACTAAGCATTCGTTATTATCGAGGGAAGACTAATTCTTATCGTGGGGAGAATTTTTACCGGCATATCGCAAACAAGATACCGCCCATCCGTACTAAGCAGCTGAATACAAAATCGTACACTATAGACTCTTTTGGATAAGTGATTACTTTGCAACTGTTAAAAAAAGTATTCTATATAGTGTGAATGTGAGTAGTATGAATATAATAAAGTCCATATCCATAATCTATATCATTTGCATCACTTAACTGCCATACACAAATCCTATCCTGTGAGCTCATTGAATAGCAAATTGTCCATCAGATGTGCAGTTCTGCACGATACTCACTAGGTGTTTTATGAATACTGTGAATTCCAACATGTTATTCATCTAATATAGGGAAATATGCATCCTGTCTGATTCAAGCCTTAAGTTAGTATGAGGCTGTTTCGTGAATCTTTTGACTAAATCATTAAAAAGACCCAGTTCACAAAACTTTTTCACAAATCAGACATCACGATTCGCACTGTGTTCATTGTTGCATGAAGAAACACTGTTGCGCACCCAAACAAGATGATATATGACAAAACCACATTCGGATGGACAGTTTTTCCATCTGTCATCTGGCAATGAGGAGTAGATCTTTCTTTAATGTTTTCACTCTGGCAAAGGAAGCGGGGAGTCGCAAAAAAAAAGACACTCTGAAGAGCGACTAGAAGTCAAGACTAAAAGTTGGGTGCTTCAAATCATTGACTAACCACAGACATATCACCAAAAAGTCAGACAACGCTCAAAATCAGATGAGTGTACTTGAAGAAGCAGCTGACTCACCGTCTGTGCAATAGCAGAGACGCTTGGGCCCTCACGGCCAGTTTGTGTTCCTGCACTGAGACATGCACAAAATGTTAACAAGAAACCAAGCACTCCAAAACAAAATCTCACCTGACATTTGGAATAATTCTCCCAACTCACAGTAAGATGAGACTCAGGGGAGAGACATGAGCGAGCGTGTGCATAAGGGAATGATATGACCTCATCAGGAGGTGAGTTGCTATGGAGACAAAGTAGGAGGGAAATTACCTCTGCACAGATCCAAAGGTCAGCACTATCCCTGACTCTACTCTAGCATGCATTTCAAAGTGTTTCGCTAAACCCTGACACCATGTGACTCAATGTCACAGAAGTGGGCTCAGGCTTTGAGAATCCATCATTGGGATGAGTCAAAGGAACAAACAGCAACAGCAATGTCTGCACAAAAACTGTTCCTCTATCAGCCCTCAGGCACTATGACTTTATGCCTGCTCTAGTCACTGCACAGACTGACGTGGGCCGCTCGTTCACAGTAAATGGCGATGCAATCAAACATGTCTGTTTAAAAATATGAAAATAAAACACATTGAGTGAGGTTTAGGTTTAAAGTCAACATGAAATAACATCACAGGCCAATTTACTTCCATAACGTTAACGTTAATTACGGAAGTATTTACTTTGCGGTCATTAAACATTCACTTAATCTAATACTTATAATTTAATAACACTGTTAAATGTATTTTTAGCCAATCTCAAAGGCTGTGTTTACACTGCAAGTCTTAATGCACAGATCCAATGTGTTTACATTAATTCCCGCCAAAATTATTGTGGGTGATTGCTTTATTATTTATATAATTCATGTCAGGTGGTCATGATTATTTGCCAGCATGGACAAGATAACAGCTGTTATGGATGTTTTGCAAAGCAAAATCGGACTGAACTGATATAAACTGGAAAATAAGGCTTTTTCATTTGTTATTTTATTTACAGCTCATTAATTAAATAAAGTAGCGCTGTAAGATTTTTTTGTTTTTATGAATTAGAATGAATTAACGAGAGAGAGAGAGAGAGAGAGAGAGAGAGAGAGAGAGAGAGAGAGAGAGAGAGAGAGAGAGAGAGAGAGAGAGAGAGAGAGAGAGAGAGAGAGAGAGAGAGAGAGAGAGAGAGAGAGAGAGAGAGAGAGAGCAGCCTGCTTGCTTGTTTAATTAACAAACTTATCACATCACCTCATTGCTGAGAAATATAATGTAACTTTCAGTAGTGAAGCTGTTTTATTTATAAAACTCACGGAGCAGAGGTTGAAAACCAGCTCCTGAATGTTTCTGTGCGCGCGCAGTTTCTTTCCTTTCTTTCCGAGCACATACAGGCACATTTGCTTCATAGCACAACATTAAAAAGCTATCTTTGTGGCCAAACGTGTCACCCTCGTCTTGTGGTGGCTTGGAATTCAACTGGGAATTGGATATACGTTTTTAGATGTAGGTCGGATGTCCAGATATCGGATATGTATCTGATTTAAAAGCACATTTAGAAGTGGCTCAGATCGGATGTGTGAAAAAAATAAATAAATAAATAAAATAATCGGATCTCGTGTGGATTTTTGTGTTTACTCGTGTGCAACAAATCGCGATCGGTAATATCCACTTTTTAAACTTTACATCAAAATGTTATGCCTAACTTTATCTGCAGCATTTAAAATGATTGGTTTTCTTTTTTTAAATGGATTTTATGAATTAAGACAAAATGGTAGAATTTTAATATTGGCTTATCATATGGGGGGAAGGGATGTATGATGTAAGATGTATTTAGGACATCAGCCAAAAGGAAAGTCAAGTCATACATTTGATGAAAAATTATAGACAAATATTTTATGGTCTCATTTAAAGTGCCCCTATTATGGATTTACCTTTCATGTAGTGTGTAACTAAGTGAATGAAAACATCCTGCAACGTTTTAAAACTGAAAGTGCACTGTATATAAAGTTATTGTCTCTCAAAAGTCGACTCTGAGTCAATTAAACAAACTTTTTCCAAACGAATCACAAGCTGTTTCGTTGTGACGCAAGACAAAAGCATTTTAGCATATTGTCCGTCCACTTATTGCGTGCAGACACCATAGAGAACTTGAACCACCTCAAACACCTCAGCTGATTCCTGCGGATACTGGATAGCATCGTGTCGAGAAAACGCTGTACTCTACAATGTGTTTATTGTGTTTCATACTGTGTAGGTATCTGGCTAACGCACGTTATTACTGTCTTACTGAAATACTACTGTAAATCAGCTGTGGGCTGCAGTATTACCTAAAACTGTGTCTATTAATGCAGATTGTCTGTCGTTCTTACTACTTTTAGTAAAGATAAAGGATGGAGCAAGATTTGTTTTGCAAACTTTAATGTTCCATCAGTCATTCACATTAGTGCTCGGCTAACGTATGTGCTGTTATTGATACAGTCCCCGCATGTGCACCTCAATGAATTAGAAACACACACACACACACACACACAGGTTTGTTGATGGACACACACACACACACACACACACACACACACACACACACACACACACACACACACACACGTTAATGCTGATGGTGAGGAATTAAAGTTGAAACGTCTCATAATGTACCTCAAACGGAGTAGCATCACTGAGAAACGTCCTGCTCAAGGTTCGGGTTGAATAACTAGTTCTTCCAATGTTTCATCATCAGTTCAGACTCGCGCTGGGATTGGTGTAAAATCAACGTCCTCATTACTGTCCTGTCAGTGTGTACTATTGCTGAGCGGAAGCCTCCGGACAGAGCTGGAGTTCAGTTATGGTAATGGGCGTTTGTTTCCGAAATACACTGTATGCGGTAAACCAATTACAACAGACTGAACCATCTGACCAATCAGAGCAGAGTAGGCTCGTGGAAAGGTGGGATTTAGAGACACTGATTCATCTATCGAGTCGTTTGAGAATCATTGAATATTGTAGTGATGTGCAATGTATATTATGAGAAAATTAAACCTTTTTTTGACCTTTGATGCATGTAAATCTATTGTTGGAGACCTTCAAAACTAAGTTAGGAAACTTTAAAATAGCATAATAGGGGCACTTCAAAGATTTTTTTGCAACTGCAATTTTTCTTTTGCATAAAGGTTCATCTTATTAAAAGGATGACATTTTTACTTGGGGGAAAAAAAAAACTGCATTAAAGACTGATTAAGGTTTTTTTTTTTTTTCACTGGTCATGTTCAGCTCTCAGAATTGCCTGCTTGAATTCTTGTGATTTTATGCGAGCCTGCTCCTTTGCAGCCACAAAAAGCTGAAGTGAAAGATACACAGACAAAAGCACACCCACACAGCTCTGCTCCACTGAGGCCTGTCCCCTTATCACAGGACTGTGGTCTGCAGGGCTTGAGCGTGAAGTTTACTGTGAGAGCATGGTGCAAACATGCAGCACAGTCTGAAACATGATGATAACTCCAAAACCTGCTGGACAGGAGAAGCTGTGCTAATAGACTGAGCAGGGGAGAGTGGGTAAGCTGTGCCACTTCTTTAAAACGGATGTCAGAATGCATGAAATTGCATTAGACTTATTTACACTGTTAGAGTTAGATTCTCATGCTAAACATGGCCAAAGTTTCAAAAAACGAGTTGGATGTATGACAGAGTATTCCTGAGCCAAATACACTCCTTCAGGGTTTGTATAAGTTTCGAAAAGTTTTTTTCCAAGTATGGCCCCGTATGACATCATAGAGAGCAGAATTCCTTGTACGGGCTTTCAACCAGAGCAAGAGCTTCGCTCGGGTTATGCCACAGGTCACAGCACGCCTCCAGGAGCTCAACTGTTTTCAGAAAAGAGTGGTACAGCTGTATCGGTCTATAAATATGTTAAAACTAAAGACTCTCCGGAGATATTAAGCAGGGCTCAACATTAACGCTTGTCTGCTTGTACGGGGCAAGTGGATCTTTTGAAGGGGCAAACGAAAGAGAATTTTACTCGCCCAACCAGACAAGTATCCTGATTAAAACGTCAATAACAAAAAATAACTTGGGAATCACCAAAATGCAAGAATGATTCTGCATTCGATAGTGGATGATACGATATAATGTAGTATAACGAACTGACGCTAACAATTTTGCACTGTTGACGCACGCGCAGCCTCTCAAGGAGAAATCGAAAAAAGCACCTCTCACACAAAGAAACTCGGTTAACATACATGGCTAAAATAACAAATTGTAGAGTTTTTATATTTATAACATATGATACAGTTAAGCAACATCACACAACCAAGAGTTGTTTTCCTGAATAACGTTACCATCACAACACTGATTTCTTATTACAGTTCCATAAACAATTAATTAACATTAAGTCACTTACATTTTAGATGCAATACTGACTGTTTTTGTTCTATTTCAGCAGCAAAAACAGTTCCAAACAAAGATCACAGCAGAACCATAACGGATCTCACAGCAACAGTGTGTTACTGAACGATTCAGCGTTTAGAATGAATCGGTTGATTCAAAGATTCAATGACCTATTCGTAAACGACTGCCTCATTCTTGAATGAATCAGCCGTTTGAACGAATCGCCTCAATGACTCCTCATTAAGACAGTCACTCCCCCACCTACTAGTGATTCAGTTTTATGTTTAAACATTCTTTCCAACATTTCTTATTTGTACATTCCAAAATATTTAAAACGATCTCATAACATTATTTAATGCAGTTGTAATTTTTCAGTGTAAATTATTTAATTTGATTGGTAACAGCCCTATAGTGTCTTATTCTAATTTAATTTATAGATCAAATTTAAGAATATAAAATGAAAGCTGAAGCATAGCCTGTATTTAATAAGATTAAGGGAAAAACTGCCCTTTATAAAAGGTAAAAATATCATATATATGCAGATTTAAATATGTCAATGCTGATTGAACACTGGTGAAAATATTGCTTCAGAATAAATTATATTTACAACTTTTTACTCGGACAAGTTAATGACGAGCACATGAAAATGCTTATCGTCGAGCCCTGTATGAAGGATGCAATACTACTCTATAGGTACAAGATTAACATGAGATTGGTGGAAACAACTACCCTTTATAAGTTGTCCTCTAGGCATGGAGAAATGAGAAGTGATAAAAGTATACTATATGCTTTAATATCTTTCAACTCAAATTAGAATAAAGTGTCTACAAATTAAATCTTTGGGAATATTTGACTGATTTACATTGCAAATAAAAACAAATCCAAATGAGAGAGGGGAAAAATACAATTAACCAATGCATAATCTTGTTCACATTTCCATAAACCAGCCAGGAAATGTTTTAATAATCAATGTATTTTAATGCTACAATTTTGAATAGTAATTATACACTTTACCCCACAGCTAACATTTTGAGCAAAATGCTTCATTTAATAATCCATGGCTAATATTTATCCAAATCATTTTTACATTTGTAATTATACATGCAACAATTTTTTCCCAACATGTATATTTCATGTTTACCTGCCATGTAGAAAATTGACTTTGCAATACAAAAATAATTCTAGCTAAAAAGGCAGCTGTGTGATTGGTCCTGATAAACGTATGGTCATGTGTCTAAAAATGACATACAGTTTGGTTTGCTAGATTAAGGAGGTGACACATCTTACCCACTGACACATCTTACCCTACCCTCCACCACTTGGACAGTTTCCTCAAACAGACCAGTGAACTAAAGTAACAGAAGTCACAAAGCAACGATAACAGTTCAATGTCTGCAAGAGTTTTAATGTGCTTGATTGAACTGAACTACATTACAGTGCCGTCGTTAGACGAAGCTTGGCTGCAGAAAATGAGAGAACATAAAAACGATTTATTTGAAGCCATTTGGAGAAAGCACCCAGCAAAACCCTGATGATATCACTGCACAGCCTTTCTCTCTTTTTGAGACACAGAGGGCGACTGCATGGGAGAGAAAATCAATCAAGAGCGCAGTGTGAGTAAACACTTCAGGGAGGCACAGCCACAGATGCAAGCGCTATGGACAAGTCACGTCTGCCAACCCCAAACCAGCTAGACACATACACACACACGCAATGAAATGTGTTGCGAAACGAGAGAATGCATCTCCTCTCAAGAAAGGCACAAGCTGTCGTCACTCCTGCTCCAAGCGAAAACAGCGCGAGAGAGAGAGAGAGAGAGAGAGAGAGAGAGAGAGAGAGAGAGAGAGAGAGAGAGAGAGAGAGAGAGAGAGAGAGAGAGAGAGAGAGAGAGAGAGAGAGAGAGAGAGAGTGAGAGAGTGTGAGAGAGTGTGTGTGAATTCACAAGACATTGCAGTACCAGGGCTCTAATTATTGACAAAAATGTAAGTAAAAGTGTTGACATTTTATATTAACTGATGTTAATAATTGCAATAGTCATTTAGTTATGCTTTAGTTAGACTATGCATCCATAAAGAAGCTGTAAAGCATGTTTCTGAATTACTTTAATGCTATTTTATACATCAGTAAAAAATAAAAAATAAAAAAAAAAAGGATCAAGTGTCTAAAGGGTCAACTTCACATTGGCTCCCTTAGCACCATGAAAAACAAACCGTTATTCAGATTTTCAACAAATTATACATGGGAAGCGAGCAACACAACAACACTAGAGCACTCATCCTGTTATAATGAATGAAGGCTTCATTGTAAGTTCACATTTTTTCATAAGAGACCCTGCAGTTCAGCGTGAGCTCATCGACTGTCCACGCAGAGTTCTGGACTCTGTACAGAATGACTCTCTTATTTACATTGAGTTGTTTATAACCCAAGTGTTACACTCTCTGCAAAAGCAGGGGGAGCAACATCTAGCAAAACTGAACATTTTCACTTTGTCTTCTTTTTGAGTGTCAAGGGATGTTTCCTCGGCTTTCTTTTTCAAATGTCACCGCAAACAGAAGCAGAAGTGAGTCTTATGTCAAAGATAATCTAAATGTAAAAATAAATTAATGTACAATTATATATCCAATATCCAAAATATCTGCTGAAAACTGAACAAATGTTTCTGTTGCTTTGGCCAGCATGAATTGTTTTTAATTGTGCTATGGAAATGAATGAATGAATTAAAAAAGCCTTTGTCAACAGAATGTTGTAATTGGCACGTCGCAATTAGTTTAATTAGGGGTGGGTGATAGACAATTAACCGGTAGAAATTTGTCAAACGGTAGAGATTTTGGACAATCGGCTCATGTGACGTTGCTGTGCTGCGCAGTCACGAAAGCTTATCGTTTAAAAACAAGTGATTTTAAAACGCTGACGCTATATGCGCGTGCTGTCAGAGAGACTCTGACAATGCGTGTAGTGACGTCGACACTCAGGATTTGTCACTTGTCTGTTGACTGGCTACCAGTTTCTCTGTAGCTGGCTAAAGTGCACTTTTTATGTGACGTAAATGCAAATTAATTATAAAATTAAAAGAAATACCTGATCACCCTCCATAGCGGTCGCTATTTACATACTGTCTTTAAACAAACTTGCGTTACCAAGGCAACGGCTGACGTGTTTGAATTACATTCCAAAGAGGGGCCGCTATCAGCCTCACAGCAGACAATTCAACTGTAACCATACTGACTGGCCCGGATCAGCACAAAATGGAACGGTTACGCAATGAGAACCGTTCGGCCCGACAGTGGAAAAGCGCCTATAGTTATGTGTCAAAGTGACCTTGTCTTAGAAACTAAACAGTCATTTATGTCTTAAGTGAACATAAACAGTTGAGAAAGAAAATACACGAGTATGCTGAATCTGTGCAGCTGGTCTTAAAGTGACAGCATCCAAATTTACCAAACATCAAAAAAAGGGAAACTCTCACTGATCTTGACTGAATCACTTTTGTAACTTTAATAAGAATAAATATATAGGCTATTTAAATTACACAGTGAAGACTATGCAGTGTTTTTAAAAATTTGATTAATTTATGTAGTATTTCTAATTTCTAGTGCTTGACGTTTTTCAGGTAGTTTTTGTCTTTGTGCAACTGTGGTTTGTTTTACTATATGCTTGTAATTAGTTTATTTGTTCTTTCGTTATCACTGTGTAGTCGTCTTCATTAAGCTTGAGTTTTTTTACTTAGGCTAGTTTTTTTTTGCGATATTTAAAATGGTAACAAGAATTATGAAATTTTGATGGTATCAAAAATGTATACAATAAAAACCTTATTTAAAGCAAAAATATAAATATATATATCGTTATCGTGAAATAAAATTACTCATATAGTGATATATGATTTTGGTCATATTGCCCAGCATTAAGATTTTTTTTTCATTAATTCTGTAGCAAAGCAGCAATCACACAACAAAATCTTCATAATGCATCATTAGATCTCATAAAGTCTTCAGGGGTCTTCACATTCTTTCCAAATCCCAGCATTGCTGTTAAGCATCATGCTATGTCGTTGTAAATTAGGTGCACACTGACTGGTTCTTAAGCTCTGGAGGACAGCTACATAAACATGAACACCATTAGGGTTGGTTTCCCATCGACTGAGAAGCGATACAAGCTCAACATGCTGCAAATGAGGTCTGAGCATTGCAGAATAAGGTCTGTGGAGACGGTTAGGACAACAGTAGCTGAGTCTGAGCAAGCAAGCTGTTCTATCCCCTAAAGCAAACCTAAACATCATTTAGCAGATAATCTGACAGCACTAGCAGTTTGAAAGTAAAAGGAGTTAGAGCGAATGGGAATATGAAGATATTTGCCACATCCTGAAATAATAATAATAAATCTGATTTATAACTGTTTACAAATAAATTAAAAAATTTAAATGTGAAAACATTGCTTGTTGCTAAAAACTTGTGATGAGTCTTTATTAGTTGAGCGATTAACACTGGCTACTTGCTGATTTACATAAGATGGATACCTTTCATGATATCAAGCATTAAAGATTAACAAAAAGCAAAGAGGTGAAAGTAAGCTAGGCATCTTTTTATAGTTTTAGTTTTCGTTAACTATAATAACCCTGATGTGTCCTCCTGAGTCCCACCTATAGCAAGATTTGCTACAATGAAGACGACAGCTAATCATGACAGAAATTCCGTAACACGATAGAAAAAGATTTAATTAGTCCCGACTCCTGACAGACTTTTCCAAATACTGCAGCAGATGTAACATACTGGAACTGGCCTGTCTGCTAGTGGTATTATTTTGCATGGGCTGCATTAGCAAGCCCAACTCAGTGCTGTTCCTTTAGACAAGTCTGGCTCTGATACCTTTTGGCTAAGGATGACCCATTTCCATAAAACACTATCTGTACTCAGAGAAGGCCAGAAGCACTGTCAAACATGCACGCTAACAGCAGGGCATCCAGCACATGCACTTGTGGTTTTTCCACGTCAAAAGACATTTCAGAGATGTCATAAAGTACAGAATGAGGTCACCAGTCATCTCACTGTCTAAACTTTCACTGCTGCAACATGTGCTCAATCTCATCTTCGTCTCAAAGCATAGCCAACTGTTTAGAGGGCGTTTAGACGAAAAACCTGTGAAACTTTAAATACCTTATAGTCAGTAGCGGACAGGTTATGGGCCAAATATGGTGATATAAGTGTTCTGTGTTCAGAAACTGCCACAAACTATGCCACACTGTTAATGATAATGGTCTAAAGATTTAAAAAAATATCCACAAACTACTAAAACAAGGTTATATATTTTGTTGACCTGTGTACTAACATTATCCCAAACGTCAAGTGGCTAACATAGCATAATCAGAGAGAGATTTCTCCATCATACAATACATTTTAAAATTAATTGCATGTCATTTAGCAACAGTCATTTAGTCATCCTGTTTTTATTAATGATTCTAATATATCAATCTAGATTAAGTGCAACAAGTCTCTCATACCAGCCACCGATTGGACGTACAAAAGTAATGTTATAACATAACTTCAGCTTACTCAAATGTATTTAGTATGATAGTTTAAACCTTGTAAAACAGCACTGCGTTACCCCACATACACAAAGAAAAGGGCGGAAGCGGCCGATGGCAGCATAGGCATAATAAAAGCTCAGAGACCGGTTCAGGTGAAACACCGGTTAGCCTACATCACTTACCCACCGGGCATCGCCCCCACCGTCGTTTTCATTTTTATAATAATAAAATCATTTAGTTCAGTTAGAGAACAGACACTACAATTAAAAACCGAACGTGTCTGCTCAATACAGCACGAGGCAAAACGAGTGTCGCAGCACAAACGCAGCAGGAATCAGATTTCATTCATCACGAGAGCTGACAGACAAGATGATCGCAGAAAATTTTGTTTCAAAGCGAAATGTAAAAGCGCCTATTTAAGTGAGTTTGTCATTGTACCGTTTTGCTATTGTGTTTTTCATTAAGAATAATAGGCTAATGAACCCACAATTCAAGCAACACGCCCCCGAATAGTCATTCATTCACGGCGCGTGTCCAATCTGGCGCGTTTTCAGTTCATGCCTATGGAAGCTTAACTTTCATAGGAATCCATTGAAAACACTTGCTTTGCTCCACGCCACTCCGGTATGAATGCCAGAGCAGCTGTGTGCATTTTACTTTCGGTTTAAAATTAGCGATTTGAAAAGCCCCCGTCACACGTCGGTTAACCGGTGGGAAGATTTCCTCACCGTCACATCCCTAGAGACCTGTGTTTTGTGGAGGTCTCTCTCATTAGCATTCATACCACAGTGACATTTTGATCAAATAAATGCAGCCTTGGTGAGCATAAGAGAGTTCTTTCAACAACAACAAAAATTTTGATCTAAAGAATTTAGAAAAGTCAGTCAAGAAAGATTCAAACCCATAACCTCTCACACTTTTTCACATCAGCTCAGCAAGAAGCTGAGCCCCCGAAAGACTGAAATCCAAGAATCACCCCCGTCTCAATGTCACATCCCCTCAACATTCACACAACACAACTCTCTCTACAACTGTGTAACCCAACCTCCATTCCAGGTTCTGTTCTCTTCAGCACACGCCTCTGTAACTCGACCAACATCCCAATTTCGCACGTCTCTTATCACGATGTAATCCTTTGTGTTACCAGATCTAAAGCCAGTCACTTTACATCTTGAGCCATTATACCACCCGCCACTTAATATAGTTTAATGTCTCTGACTTCATTAGGGGACGGAAGCAAGTGGACAACTAACTCATTACTCCAGCCTAATTCTGAAGTTCTGCTGGCTGCTCTATTGAACCATTTCCAGATATATATTTAGAATATTTTCTACTGGAGGAAGTTAAACAAGTTTTACTATCACAATACTTGCCTATAAAACTCTGGCCATCACAGAACATCAATTTAGATCACCGTCTCTCAAATGACACAGATCAGAAAAATTATGATACTGCATTTAGGTCCTTATGCTTAAAGGCAAACTGATTCATTTCTAAATATGACAGGCAAAGAGAAAGAAAAAGAGGAGGGAA
>CM031958.1:23314997-23634997 GCA_018749465.1 Paracanthobrama guichenoti | reverse complement strand
ACGCACAGCTGACTGTCGTAAGCAGAGTGCTGTCAGCCAAACAACATGCGCCTCACACGCACCAAGGATGCGCATCTGCAGTTCTGCTGAAGTCTTGCTGAGGGGGAAAACAGCATGCTGTGCTGCACAGCCCGGTCCCATGGAATATGATTCATTTCCTATAAATGTAGGACCCGACAGCCTCTCCTCTCCAAGATAACTCAGCACTGAGCTACTTTCAAATCTGCCTAACCTTATCTATTGCCAAGAACATTGTATTTTTAATGACTTTTGGGATTTTCAATTTGAAGCCATGATGAAACGGAAGTAGCAACAGATTTTTTCTTCCGTATTGTGGCATAAATCTGAGTACGATGGATTATCAAAAAAGAAATAAAAAATGTAGGTTGGGAACTTGGTTGTTGATTGGATTTTAAGATGTGGCTGTTTTGGGTGACTATGGAGGGGCGGGGTCGGGGTTTGTACAGACTAAATGATAGGAGAAGTCCGGTATACATCACCAGAGAGTCATTTTCACTGAAAGATTGAGATATGATTAATTACAGATTTTAATTAAACATTACAAGATCAAAAAAAAAAAAAAAACTGTCAAATAAATGAATATACATGGATCAATCAATAATTAATGAATCATTAATCATTGGTTAAATCTACTAAAATATCAATGGGGAAAAAAGACTTGCATGCATCAAAACCTACTTGAAATTTAGCTAAATATGGTGTTTGTCTACAAACATTTCCAACAGAATGAATTTTCCTATTAAAAAGGCCACCATTATTATAATAACTTTATTATTTGTATCCATTTTTTTAAGCTGCATGAAATTCTTAGC
This sequence comes from Paracanthobrama guichenoti, assembly GCA_018749465.1. NCBI lineage: Eukaryota > Metazoa > Chordata > Actinopteri > Cypriniformes > Gobionidae > Paracanthobrama > Paracanthobrama guichenoti. Next base: position 23,634,164 of record CM031958.1, on the reverse strand, counting down.
GAATGCCAGTGTTATTATTATAACCATTTTAAATTTACATTTACATTTTATTCTACTACTATTTTTGTGCAATACCATATTTTTGTAATGTTATTGTCAGCTGAGGTTATGGTCATGTAAAAATAACATGCAGTAAATATGCAAATAGAAATATAAAATAAAATTATAAAATATAGAATAAAAATCTGCCCGACTTGTTATTTAATTATTTACACACAAAAACGTATCAAAAGAATGCTACATAGACTAGAGATGCACTACAGTCTCAAAGCGATGCTTTGCCTCGATTTTATTTGGTTTAACGTATTCTCCAAGCACAGCAACCATTTGATGCCCTCAGGCAACGCTTTACCCCCTGGCACACTGGGACTATAAATTCCTCCCAACAAAAACACACATGTAGCCAGGGTCCGTCCAAAATCCACAAAGCCGTTGCACAGTTTAGAGGCGAGAAGAAGGCCAGTGAAAGTAGCAGCAGATAAATAATGGATAGCTCGTTCTCTCCTCTGTGAAAAAACATGACAGATCCGTTCCTGCACCCTCTGCTTGTACAGCTTCATTTCTGACTCCAAGGGCCCGCCACTCGCAGTCTCCACGCTCTCATCTTCTAATGGTCCTTCCAGCGATTACTGAGACATAAGTGCACCGTCTGTTTTGATGATCAATCATCTGCTGGATCTATAAAGACGGCCCCACCACAGAGCTCCAAATGTAATTAAATTTAAAAGAGTGGACGCTGCCCGATCTGCCAGCAGTTTGAGGGACATCGTTGGCTGTAAGCATGACTGACAACTTATTTATAGTGCTTCAGCTGCATGCAACACAATACGTGATGATGACAACTTGGGGTGTTCGACAAAAGCATGCTCAATTTCGCCTGTCATGTCATCGATGGACTCCTGAGAGCAACTGAACAATAAAACAGCTCTTTTAGCAGGAGATTGCCATTCAATAATAAGCATTGCAGCATTATGTAATTCAGAACACACAAACAAGGCATCTGGGGGTCAAAGTTTCCTACCATTAAATACGGCAGAACTAGAATAGCAGCAACTCACTGAGGATCAGCTCAATGATCACTTTTTAATATCAGCCTACTTTTGACTTTCCACAAAGGCAGCCCTCAAAAGAACAAATGTCTGCTGCATGGCCAAGCCAATCTGAACAGCAAAGTTACGGCAAGCCCTTTCAAGTAATACAATAGTGATTTTAAATTTTTTTTTTTTACTTCATGTCTTTAGACATTCATTACATACGAGATCATACTACTTAGCGGTAGGATGGTGACTAGCGTCATTTGAATAAATAACTAGTATATTCATTAGATATCAGTACTTATTAATTTGCTACTAGTCACTAGTCACATCCCAAAATGACAACTACTCCCATTTTTAGTACTAATTTCTTAGTTGTTATTAATATCTATTACAGTTAACAATAGAATATTAGTAATTATTTATTAGACATTAATATGCATTCCAATTGCTGTAACATTTTAACTAGTCAGATTTTAATGTATCTATAAAGAAGCCATTTTGATTAACAATCACATTCACACAGCAAAAATAAATAAATAAATAAAAAATGCATATTGGGATTACATTTAGATAAATTTAATCCATGAAAAGTACTGTGAAAAGGAAAACCATAGGTAACCAATTCACAATAAGGTCAACCAATTCACAATAACACAATACATAGGTTGTATTAATTAATATTATTTCATGGACGAGGTAACAAACTTAACATTGAATAGTTGTATTTTTATTCACTGTTAAAATAAAATAAAAATAAAAAAAGATTAATATACTCTAAGAAATGTATTGCTCATTGATAGTTCATGCATTAAATAACGATGACTAGCATAATTTGTAAAGTGCTTCCAAAATACAGGCTACTATATTAAATGACTTATTAGCAAATTACAAAATAACTACCACCAGTAATATAATATTACATGCTAGTTAGTTTTAAAAGGAAATGTTGTTAAAACGGTTTGCCATACATGCCTTCACTGTCCGGGTTATAAGAAATGTTATAGAAAAAGTCGCATTCCTGTATTGAAACATCGCTGCTCTTGTGCAGTCCTGGAGTCTCTGTTTAACACGGACACACGAACAGACCGAACAGACACAAAAACAGTCGGCTACAGAACAGCCCGAGAAACGGACTTGGGAGACGACAATTATGTGGGTTAAATTTTAGATATACAAATTAAATGATTTAACGTTACCTTTTCTCGTTTCGACACGAGACGATAACAGAGACCGTTGAGACCTTTCGCTTCGTCCCAGTGCGATCAGCTCCACGCGCTGAAAAAATGTGATCTTCAGATCGTAGTACCTCAAAAATTAATCCCAAACATGGTCGAGCGGAGAGCTGGCCCGAAATACAGCGCTTTACTCAAAATCCGCCGTCTCGTTCCGAGGGGGATGGTAACCCGTTAGTTTAGTGGGCGCAGGGCGGCCTGTTCGCTGGTAATTAAGGTGTAAATTGGCCGAGGATCGAGGACACTCCGTCCGCGGGATGAGCGCTGCGCTCCGGCTGAAAGCACTGAGCGCCGCTACTCGGTCTAACGGAGACGGAGCAGCTGAAGAGACCCGCCCACTTTGTCAACCCGGAACAGAACTGTCAATGGCATTAATGACATCATATGCACTAAAGAATGAGAGCTTTGGGTGGACAGTGGACATATTATTAACAACCTTCTAACGTCTGGATTATTGTAAAGAACCTTAAAGTTATGTATAGCTTTATTCCTTTGCTAACCCATGTAACCACCCGTCTTGGATTCTGTTACAACACCAAGGATGTGGGTCTTGACCAATAATCTAACAGGGTCATAAAATATCATCCAGACTTGTGCACGTTGACGGTTTGCACTAGTTTTGGGGTTATTTTGCAGAGTTTATGGTTAACAGACACATTAATGGACTGGTTCTCAACTGGTCTTGCCTAAATTGTCAAATGGCTTTAAAATCAAACGTTTGAAATTTGTCCAAATGCATGATCCATGAATTGCACTTGACCAACAAAATGTAAAATGACTAATATGTCCTAGGCTGAACAGGAAAATGAATGCTTTTGTTTTGCATAATGTTGACAATGCTGTCTGACGTTTTGCACGAACAACAGCAGAAGTGTGATAACACATCAATATAAAACACTGGACCAAATATTGTCTAGAATAGTATTAGGTATTATTATTAAGTGACAGGTAAATTTACACGAATTTACATTGATGTCAACAACAAAGGCATTTAAAAACTTTATTTTGATGTCATAACTATGTATGTTTATATGACTAGTGTTTTTTTTATTTGAATTTAGCATTGCCATTGCCACCAGTTGAGAGCAGTGGTGTATTTCAGGTGAGGACATGTTCAGGTCAATGATGGTGGGTTCAATATTAAAAAAGTTTTGAAGTAATAACACTTTGGTTAATATAGTATGTTCACACTTTTCAAAGTGATTACTTTTATTTAATTTCTTGTATAATTTTACATAATGTCACCCATTGTCCTACCCCAACCACCAATTTCTTTTTCCTTTTTTTTTTTTTTCTTCTTTGAAATAAACTGCTCTAGTGTTGACATCCTGTCGTGGGATTATTTCTGCACTTCGAAAGAGAAAAAAAAAAAAACACGTCCTGGGTTGAGAAAATGCAAAATGGCAACAGCAACAATGACCCTTGCCCTGTGTGCTTGGCAGCTGTAAAAACCTTCCAGAGAATGAATTGGTTTGTCATAATCGTCATTGTTAATGTTTTTATAGAATAAAATTCTTCTTTCTACTTTATTTTTTTATTTTTATTTTTTTTTTTTTCAAGTTGCTTCAGAACGTAGCTTGTTTTTTAGTAAAAAAAAAAAAAGTAAAGCAATAATAAAATGAATATGCAAAACTTATATATATTCAGAATATATTCCCTTTGTGTCTACATGTACTTGCATGACTTTGCTTATATTTTTGGGGTGCAATATTATTTATTTAATGCTATACTTGGTGCTATTATTCAATATAGTATACAATTTAGGACTACTGACACTGCATATTTATTCTCCTTCTATCTTCTGAAATACTCTGCATTTGTTTCAAAAACTAACAAGAACACACACACACACACACACACACACACACACAGCTGACATCTCTCAGTTTTCTATTGTGCATTTGAGATGGAAGGCCATTCTAAACAATGACCCGGTAAAAAGCCCAATCTTTCATTTATTGCAGTTAGGTTTGATTCATAAAATATGCATGGTTGTTTGCAATTGAACCTCAACACAGAATCTCCAGCTATAGTTTATTTATGCATCACATGCACCAGCCACTTGTAGCAACTTCATCTTGATGAAATATAAATGAGACGTCAAGTGTGTTCAGTATGTTCATTGCCCCATTCCTCTCTCAACCTTTTATAAAAACAGTAACTCAGCCGCAGTAAAGCCAAAACACTACAGGGGGACTAAACTGAGGTGAACCAAACAGCTGTATTCAGGTCAACTGCAAAGAGAGGATGTAGATGCAACACTATAGCAGGAAAGAGGAGCTCTGCCCCTTCTTATCAGCGGCCGCCTGCAACATCTTAGTTGTTTTCTTCAAGGAAGAGGAGTGTGTGTGTGTGTGTGTGTGTGTGTGTGTGTGTGTGTGTGTGTGTGTGTGTGTGTGTGTGTGTGTGTGTGTGTGTGTGTGTGTGTGTGTGTGTGTGTGTGTGTGTGCGCGTGATAATAGTGATAATTATCAAGCAGACCAATGTCAACAGGATACCAGGATAAACTGTGGGAAAGTTGAGAACTACTGCTGTAGAAAAGAGAAGGAAAGAGTTGATACTGGGTCATTTGTGTTTGAATGGCATGTTAGTTTTACACAAATGGCTTACATAAAAATCCTGTTAACCTACCACATGACTTGTTGACATAAATATATGTAATGCTGGTAAATACTATAACAACCCCTTTGCTTTTACTTATTTATTGCATTTGTCCAGGAATCCAGGTGGAATAAAAAAGAGACAGTCTGCTTTTTGAATAGAAGTTTAAATGCTAAAAATACTGGCAGTGCTGAATAAACTCAAGGACAACATAATGTTCTACTGAGCGTGTGGATCTGTATGACGTAATCTCTCTGTCACAATATTTCACTTCAAAACATGCAGAGGGGTTCATATGAAAGAGAACAAAGTGAACTCTGAAGTTGACATTTAAAATGGCAGAAAATGTGAAATGACAAGTAATGGCATTCATAGAAAGGACAAGAACAGAGAGAATGAAATGAAGAAAGGCAACACTCACCTCTTTTGAAGTCTCCTCTCTGTGGGCATGATGTAAAATAGGCATAACATGAAAAAAGTAGCCTAATATTTCTATTATTTTATAGCTATACAGCTTTTTCAACAAATCCAAGTGCTTTTCAGTATTATATTGCCATGAACTGCGCTGGCAAACAACAATGCATACAATGCAACCATGACTGCTCAAAATAGGCATCCTTAATGAGAAGAAATCTAGATGTTTAAGGTTAAAATGGACGTAACTATTTTGGATGCTGTGTACATGATCATTACATTTCTCTTCCATTCAAGAAAAAAAAAAAAGAAGAAGAAGAAGAGAAGGGAGGCGTGAAGGACAATGCCACTGTTGTGGATATTGTATCAAAATCTATAGAGAGAGGAGAAATAATTACCTGACATCTGTTTTTAACAAAGTTAATTAGTCATTTATTTCCCCCCAACAACACATGTGATTGAAATATAAATGCCATTATCCTCTTGTATTCTATAATTAGTCTGTCAAGGATCATAAATCAAACTTAACTTCAGTGCTAACTGCTGGGAATGGGAAAAGGCAATGTGTTGGCCCTGTTTCAAATTACATTACAAATATTTTACAAAGATGTTGGGCTCAGTCACTAGAACATCCATTATTCTTTTTTCAATTCTGCTGTGAACAAGTGTATGCCATCTCTAGCTAAAAATGAGAACAAATATAAAACAAATTGGAATATTAGTATAACAATCAATAATCTTTTATATTTGTTCTACAATAATTATATTGCAATCCATAACACCACCGGAACCATCGGGCACAATCGGTTGTAGCAACGGAATACAAATATAACGCACATCTGGCACGGTTTCCTCATCTCTTCCGGGTGAATGGGATGTTGTGAATTAGCTGCTGGCTAACGAGCTCATAACAGAGTTTTCCCTTAATTTCGTGGCTTAAAACTACAAATGTCTGCGTCTTCTGAACCGGGAATATCAAAAGCAAGGGATTTGAACCCAGCGACACTCTCGGTGAGTAAAGTACAGACAGCGGCGGCGTTAGTTGCTCAAGCTCGAAGCAAGAAGCGAGCTGTCAGTCCTGCGACCCACACAACACCGCAGCCAAATAATAACAACAGCAAAAAGAAAAAAACACAACCTGCATCTTCAACTACACAGGCTCAGGTAAAGAAAAAACACCAGACTTCTACATGACGGGTCTACTGCTTGCATATCATGTTTCGTGTAATAATGAAATGTTTGTTGTTGGTGGTTGCATTTGTCTCAGGTTGCTCCAGTCGAGGGGACTTCTGAAGGAAAACCAGCGGCTGCTGTTGATGTAGAGACTGCTACCAAGTGTCTGCCTTTTAAAAACCCTAACTTTGTGGTAAGATTGTTCTAATAAAAAGTCTCAGATGTACTGTGATTACATTTCAATACATTTATAAGTGTTTCCTCCACTAGCACTCAGGTATTGGTGGAGCAGCAGCAGGGAAGAAGAATAGGACTTGGAAGAATCTGAAGCAGATTTTAGCAGCGGAAAAAGCTCTGCCCTGGAAAATCACTGATCCCAACTGTGAGTCTGACTTAAAGTAATAAAATGTATACAAATCAGATTAATTCTGTCAAAATAAGAGTTCAAACATCTTAATGATTAACCAGGTTGTTGGTGTACATCTTAAATGTCAGGTCAGAGTGTCAGTGGATGTTGATTTTACTTTGACAATATTTAAATCTTCAGATGTTTTTCTCTGTAAGACTGCAGCATAGATGCACCTCCTTCTATGAAACCTGCTAAAAAGTACTCTGACATCTCAGGTCTATCGGTGAGTCTGTTGGGGTTTATTTTTAAGGGGCGCTAATTTAATGGACCTGATGTACCCTCTAACCTCACCTAATGATTTTTTTACATCTTTGTGTCCCAGGCAAACTACACTGACCCTCAGACGAAACTGCGCTTCGCATCGACTGAAGAGTTTTCCTACATTCGACAGTTGCCCACAGACGTGGTGACTGGATACCTGGCTCTCCGTAAAGCCACCTGCATTGTGCCGTGAGAGAGAACCCCAAAATAACGAGGGTTGATTTCTCTTTTCCAGGTGTAGACTTTCCTTGGGTTATTTAGAATGAACTACTTTTATTATAATTTTTCTTGCACTTTTTATTTTACACAAAACGTTGTCTGATATTGTCTATATTTGTACCTGTATGTGAACCAAATATGACACAATGCAAATGCACATTGTAACTGTTCTCAGCCTTCAACATTACACCATAAATCACATCAAGACAGTCACAGGAGTATATCTGAAACTGATCCAAATACTTGTGTGAACTATAACCAATAACCCAATGAAAATTAGATGATAAATAGGGACAGGTCTCACACCCTCTAGAAAAGGAACAATTTCTGTTGTCGATCTCATGAAACCCCTTATTAGAATGTGGCCAGTGAATAAAGTATTTGTTTTTAATCATATTGATATTGTTCTACCTGGTATTTGGTCTCCTAAAGATCTTTTCCATATCAAAAGATGCTGTATGGTTTTCATAGGTTTTAAAACAGATCTTACACCCCAAACTCATGACCACTGATTTACATGAGCATTGTTCTAACTGAGTTTGCTTGTCATTCATGTAAGTGACAATGAAAGATTTTGTTTGCTCTTAAGTGGCTCCTTAATGAAGAACAAAATGTAATGTTTTAGATGATCTTTCTGTTCTATTATGTTTATGTCTGTCTGATGTCACAAACAGTATAGATGAACTCTACTGTATAGAGTAAGAAAGCTGCTGTATAATATGAAATCTACCATGAAGTAAGAGCGTCACCTAAATTATTTTATCCACACCTGAGAATCACCTCGGATCGTTCATATCAAGGTAGATTCAACAACAGCTCCCTGGTTTTCATTGTGCATTGTACGACTTTCTAGGGAGCGAATTGCAATTGAGCAATTGAGACAGCCCTTAAAATGACTGACTTGCTGATCAATGCACTGAATACTATACTAGGTAGCTGAATAAGACACACCCTTTCTCTATGAAGGCCCATGTCCATCCAAGTCACTGTATGTCAGTTGAGGGTCATTTTAAGAATGGGTCACATTGGAAAAAAATTTCCCAGCAGGCCCCAGTGAGGATCGAACTCACGACCCCTGGTTTACAAGACCAGTGCTCTAACCACTGAGCTATGGAGCCTTACATGATGTTTGTCAATCGCATGAGTGACATAAAGGACATGCTTTGAGTTAGACACACCTCAATGAATTGGCAGGCAGCCTAAGATACATTATCTTAACAGATGCTTCAGTGCTTTGAGAAAAAGTAAAAGCTCAGTGTGTATGAAACTCTTGGGAAAGTGGCTCCAGTAGTTTGCGTGGCCTTATAATTGTCGTAACACATTTATGCATATTCTTACATGTAGGAAAGCATGGATATTAAATCCCACTCTGGAAACCGACATGTTTTAGTCTGACATGATCAAACTAAACTCAGTTCAGACAACAGACTGGTCACTTTCTTGTAGCCCAACTGACTCAGTTTGTTTGAAATTTACATAAAAACTGTTCTGAAAGGGAATCAGCTGTGTAGATGAAGACACTTGACAAGACTTTCTGGTTCTACAGAGATACCATCAAACTAAGTCACTCAGTATTAGAGTCGGAATGAAAGACTTCAGAGTGGATTTACCTGACGTCAGAGTACTGAATAATCAGATTCATTTGACTGTGATAAGTTCACTCACAAGTTCAAGACTCAACATCAGACACAAACACACCAGGATTGCACTAGCATCTCAAATCTTTGGGACTGATGGGTTTCTTTTGAGACTGTGAGAAATATTTACCATCTTCATACCACACGCACCAGACATGTGTATGTAAAAGAAAGCTGTTTCCTTCCTTTGGTTTGTTTCTGTGGTTTCATATGGGTAAAATCTCTCTGGAGTATTAGGAACCAGCTGCTGCATCTTGCTTTATCTCAGACTGGTCAGATAATCGGAGTTGTGTTTGGAATCCGTGTGTTCGCTTCAGTGCTTTGAGAAAAAGTAAAAGCTCAGTGTGTGAAACTCTTGGGAAAGTGGCTCCAGTAGTTTGAGTGGCCTTATAATTGTCGTAACACATTTATGCATATTCTTACATGTAAGAAATTATATTAAAGAAATGGATATTAAATCCCACTCTGGAAACCGACATGTTTTAGTCCGACATGATCAAACTAAACTCAGTTCAGACAACAGACTGGTCACTTTCTTGTAGCCCAACTGACTCAGTTTGTTTGAAATTTACATAAAAACTGTTCTGAAAGGGAATCAGCTGTGTAGATGAAGACACTTGACAAGACTTTCTGGTTCTACAGAGATACCATTAAAGTAAGTCACTAAGACAGGTTGTCAATGTGTGTTAGTTACAGGATCACAGAATGATAGTTTTTCTCTGTCCCAGTCCAGCTCCAATCTCATAATCTGGAGCTTCTCTTTAACTGTAATGAAATTGTTGGGTTTCTCTGGAGATTGTGATAAATACTTACTATCTTTATACAAAACACACCAGATATTGGTGTCAAATGGAACTGTTCCCTTCCTTTGGATTGATCCTGGGGTTATGCCAATAATCCACAATAAATTGTCTCCTAACTCCGGAATCTGGAATTATCTGGAATAACATTCAACAGTCAGAACTGCAGTTCTTGAGTTCACAATCAAAAACTAATGACACAACGTCTCACTTACATTAAAACTCTAGAAAATAATACTAAATTTAGTATATCCTCAAATTATTTATATTTTTTATTAATTGCGTCAAAAGAGCATCTCAATACATAGCAAGAGTTTGAATTGGCAGCCTTTCTTTCATGAATGAATCGGCCGGTGTGAACGAATCGGTTGAATGAATGATTCTATAATTCACTCATTATGACTTGCCGCCACCTGGCGGTTTTAGTTTCATATATATTAGTATAATTTCTTGTTTCCATATTCAGAATGTTATATTTAAAACATTCATCTCATAACATTATTTTAGGCAATGGTAATTGCAATGTCAATACATTTTGATAAACAAGATGGATTTTTATACTGGTTTAATTGAATTGGTATTGTAGCCCTATACTGAAGAATGCAATTCATTACAAGGGGATCAACAATACAGTATATAACTTTACTATTTTATAAATAATTATAAGAGGGGTGTTTTTTTTATTTTTTCACCTGAGTACCTGCCAGGGGCGATTCTAGAGTTTGATCATCAGAATATTGCCAAAAGTATTGCACACACACACACACACACAAAAAAAAAAAAAAATCCTTGATTTATTTTATTTTTGGCAAACACAGTACTAAAACAATCAATCCTAGCAACTTTGGGAGTCATATTTATTTATTAATTTTCTTCAGTAAGAATATGTAACAAACATTAATATAAGTATGTGCTGCATATAATTTCATTAGTTAAATTTGACGCTTTCATTTACTGTAAAGGGCTTTGCTAAAATGCTCATGTGAGCTTTTTAGAAGTCAAAACTGGTTACTGATGACAATGACAAACTCCATATTTTTATACATTGTATTATACATTACCTCTTGGAATTAAATAGGTTTGTATGTTCATCTGGATAAATAAAAATAAACTAAGTAGTACTAAGTAGATCACTTACAAACAGAACAGTTTGTTAAAAAAAAAAAAAAAAAAAAAAAAAAAAAAAAATTGCCAAAAAAATTAGACCAGCATCATGAGGTATTACATTGATACACTGATGAAAATATACCAACAAACCTGAAAATTCATCTTTAACTAGACCAGGGGTGGGGAACGTTGATCCTGGAGGGCCACTCTCTTGCAGAGTTTAGCTCCAACCCTAATCAAACACACCTGAAGCTAATCAAGGTCTTCAGGATTACTAAAGTTACAGGCAGGTGAGTGTTTTTTTCAGGGTTAGAGCTAAACTCTGCAAGAGAGTGGCCCTCCAGGATCAACGTTCCCACCCCTGAACTAGAGCCTCCTCAACCTTGATGTAAAAAGACACTCTTAGAAGAAAAGGTTCTACATAAAACCTTAAAGGGTTCTGTCAGGCTCTTCATATATAGAACCTTTTAGGGGTTCCCATCATGGAATTATTTTATGTATTTATAGTTTAATTTTTAATTTCAATTAAATGTTTTGAATTAAACAGCTAGTAAACATACTTTATCACTAGAAAACAACTAAAATAACATGTTAAACATAAAAAATATTATGCAATGATTTAAGGCATTTCTCCTTAGAACCTTTTTGTCATAAAGGGTTCTATTTAAAACCCCATTGAATATTTTTATTTTTTTATACAGTTAATGTAAATTAGATGATAATCCTCCTCAAGGATAACTTTTTCTGTGCCAAAAAAGAACCTGTATTGAAGACCAGGAACTAGTCTCACAACCTGTTCCAGTTTTTTCTTCCTCTATGAAGGCCCATGTCCATCCAAGTCACTGTATGTCATTTGAGGGTCATTTTAAGAATGGGTCACGTTGGAAAAAATTCCCAGCAGGCCCCAGTGAGGATCGAACTCACGACCCCTGGTTTACAAGACCAGTGCTCTAACCACTGAGCTATGGAGCCTTACACGATGTTTGTCAATCGCTTGAGTGACATAAAGGACATGCTTTGAGTTAGCATGACAAAGACACACCTCAATGAATTGGCAGGCAGCCTAAGATACATTATCTTAACAGATGCTTCAGTGCTTTGAGAAAAAGTAAAAGCTCAGTGTGTATGAAACTCTTGGGAAATGGCTCCAGTAGTTTGCGTGGCCTTATAATTGTCGTAACACATTTATGCATATTCTTACATGTAAGAAAGCATGGATATTAAATCCCACTCTGGAAACCGACATGTTTTAGTCCGACATGATCAAACTAAACTCAGTTCAGACAACAGACTGGTCACTTTCTTGTAGCCCAACTGACTCAGTTTGTTTGAAATTTACATAAAAACTGTTCTGAAAGGGAATCAGCTGTGTAGATGAAGACACTTGACAAGACTTTCTGGTTCTACAGAGATACCATCAAACTAAGTCACTCAGTATTAGAGTCGGAATGAAAGACTTCAGAGTGGATTTACCTGACGTCAGAGTACTGAATAATCAGATTCATTTGACTGTGATAAGTTCACTCACAAGTTCAAGACTCAACATCAGACACAAACACACCAGGATTGCACTAGCATCTCAAATCTTTGGGACTGATGGGTTTCTTTTGAGACTGTGAGAAATATTTACCATCTTCATACCACACGCACCAGACATGTGTATGTAAAAGAAAGCTGTTTCCTTCCTTTGGTTTGTTTCTGTGGTTTCATATGGGTAAAATCTCTCTGGAGTATTAGGAACCAGCTGCTGCATCTTGCTTTATCTCAGACTGGTCAGATAATCGGAGTTGTGTTTGGAATCCGTGTGTTCGGGTCCAGCGTCACAGGAACTGATGAGAGACACAAACAACAGGGTTACTAATGGTCTCTATAGTACAATAGTATAGACTACTCATTGGGCCCATGGAGAAGGGGTCCCACTCATAAAAATGACCTGTGCGTTTCAGCGATGACCCTGTAGTCACTTTATATTCACTATGTAGTTCACTTTTGTAATACACTCTTAAAAATAAAGATGCTTTAGTGGCATCAGTGGTTCCATGAAGAAGATTTCCACAGCACAAAATGTTCTTTATAGTTGGAAAAGGGGCTATTTAGAGTCTTTAGATTATATGTAAAAATAAAAATAAAAATTAAAAATATATATATATTTTAAGAAGAGTTCACACAAAAGGTCTTTGGAGAATCCAAAATGGTTCTTCCCTTTTTGACCATTTTTAGATCTGGGATCATTGTTTCAGTGATCACTGTTTTGAGCAAGTTGTTGTGTCTTCCTCCAGACTCTGAAGGTCAGGTTTCTCATGTGATCTGCCACATTATTGCCTTTTATTTTGTTCTGCCCTTTATTTTCTTTGTGCATTCAAGCATCACCTGATAAGAACTGATTGTTGCTGTAGAATTAAGTCAGAATCAATCAATTCTACCAGTCCAATATACACTCAAAAAAAGTGACACAGAGACACATTTTTACTTTAAAGATAAAATTTCCATGTTTATATATTTAAATGAACCAGAATAATAATGATAAAATGTTGTAACACAGTGTTATGGTGCTGCTGCTGTTCTGAATCTCAGCACAGTTGATATTCTCAGTAAAACTTGATCAGCCAGCTGCGAATGACTGCAAGCTGTGTATGATTGTTCACAAGAAGCAATTGTTAAAATTTGATTGACAATATTTTGTAACACTGTGACATTATTTTGTAATAATTATTATCATTATTATTCTTCTACAGAAGGATAACAGAACAATATGAAAAAGATTATGCATGGTAATATTTTATCTTTAACATTAAGCATGAATGCATTTTGGTTTCAGGATGAGAGAACAACTCCTTTCCTCTTTCCCAGTCCAGCAGCACTCTTACCCTCTGAGCAAGTGGAGTATTGCTTTAGTATTGTCGACACAAATACACCACGCATGTCTAAATGTCAGTTGAGGGTCATTTTAAGAATGGGTCACATTGGAAAATGTTACTCAGCAGGCCCCAGTGAGGATCGAACTCACGACCCCTGGTTTACAAGACCAGTGCTCTAACCACTGAGCTATGGAGCCTTACACAATGTTTGTCAATCGCATGAGTGACATAAAGGACATGCTTTGAGTTAGCATGACAAAGACACACCTCAATGAATTGGCAGGCAGCCTAAGATTCAAGATTTCAAGATTCAAGAGAGTTTTATTTGTCACATACACAGTTATATACAGAATATACAACCGGCAGTGAAATGTAAACAGGTCCGCTCCATGGACAGTGCAAATTCACAGTTAAAAACACAAGGAGGAAATTATAATAGAAATATATATATATATATATGTCTGTAGAATTAAATAAATAAATCCAGTAGAAAAAAAAATGTAATAAATAAAGAAGTGGAATAAAATAAGTGGAGTAAACTGTGCAGTGAGTAAACTGTAGACTTATAAATATGTGGTTAACAAATGTACAAAGAGTATAATGTGCAAACAGGTTTATAACAGGTTGTTACACGGTAACAACGAGAACAGAACAGAAAGTGCAGTGCAATGTCAGTATGTCGATGGTCACGTGATGTTAAGTGACTGAGTTCAGGAGTCTGATGGCCTGGGGGAAGAAGCTCCTCCTGAGTCTCTCAGTTTTGGCCATCAGGCTTCGGAAGCGCTTACCAGATGGCAGCAGCGTGAAATGAGGGTTTGCAGGGTGATTAGAGTCCTTGATGATCTTAGTAGCTCTACCTTTGCAGCATTTGGTGTAGACCAAACTAAGATACAGTATCTTAACAGATGCTTCAGTGCTTTGAGAAAAAGTCAAAGCTCAGTGTGTGAAACTCTTGGGAAAGTGGCTCCAGTAGTTTGCATGGGGAAACTAGTCGTTTCTGCTCAGATGGGTAAATCCATCAAAACTATAAAGCAATGGAAAGACTCTCTCTGTGGAGGTGGTTGAATTATGTGTGTAAATGTGTGTTAGTTACAGGATCACAGAATGATTTTTCTCTGTCCGAGTCCAGCTCCAATCTCATAATATGGAGCTTCTCTTTACAGGAAAGGGGCTGATGGGTTTCTCTGAGGATTGTGAGAAATATTTACCATCTTCATACCACAGGCACCAGACACTGAAAAGAAAGCTGTTCCCTTCCTTTGGTTTGATGCTGTGGTTAATTCAATACACCAATAGGAATTGGCTCCAACATTTTCTTTCACTTTATTTATACAAAAATAAAAAAAATAAAATAGGGGCAGTTGTGGCCTATTGATTAGAGAGTCAGACATGACCCGACTTAAAGGTCATGGGTTTGAGTCTCAGCACCGACAGGAAATGTAGGTGGGGGAGTGAATGAACAGCAAAGCAAGTGTAAATTCACTTCACATAAATCCATATTTATTACACAAAATAATTTTTATTTATGTAGATTTTGTGTGTTTATTGATGTTTTTGTGTAAATAGTGTATTGCATTGGTGTTTTGTTTCCTTTTGTCAGTTCAGAAAACGCTTCATCAAGCAATTCATCACACATGATTTCACCATCTTAGAGCAACTTGTGGAGCATGTAAATCTTTTTATTTTTATGTAGATATCTGTGGCAGTTTAATTATTTAATTATTATATTTTCATATGCAATTAAAAACAATAAAGTAAAAGAAAATATAAATACTGAAATTACTTTAAAATCATTATTAGCCTACTATTTAAGAAATGCCTAAAAAAACACAATTTTTAGAATAAACAAACACTTTCCCCAGGTGTTTCTTTTTCAAACAGAGACACTTGATTGATACAATCAAATCACTGTTTAGTGCGATTTGCCAGTAACAGAAAAGAAGATACAATCAAGTCACTGAGTATGTAAAGTCGCTGCGTACACTAAAAGGCCTCTACTCTACGGTATATTTGCTCCAGAATTTGTTGCGGGTGAGACTGCCCATTCCTTTTGGGAAATATTTTTCTTGTTAGAGCCTATTTTTGTCTTAATTATAATACCTACCGGAAAAGGGTAGATTACGCGTCGCTAGCTACACCTCTGATGACGAAGCAGCTACGTAAGTGAACCAATCATCTTGTCCGGGCGGTGTGGAACTGGAGGCGATCCGGGCTCGCAGGATGCGGGCGGGGTGAGCAGTGCATATGAACAAATGTAGCCTAATCAAGCATCGACCACAAACTCAGTCACTAATATCCTCAGGTAAGAATAGACCTACTCATATTTTGTTTGTGATAATGAGTGCATGCAGTTCGTACGAGGATAATGTGCAATGATTTCCAAACAGCGTATTTTAGACGCATTAGCTTTTGATATGTTCGCGGTACAGTCACGCAGTAAAACGGGGGGTTGCAGTGAACCTTGTGCTATATGTATCTTTTCCACTTTAAATACATGGACATTTATTAAATTACGCTTTTCTGCGATGAATTCAATGTAATTATGTCTCCAAGCCCAAATGTAAACAATATGGCAACTTAGTAGCCGAGTATGCACGCTGGGTGATGTGGACGAGGCGTAGTAGCCTACTCAACTGAGCCTTTTCCCTTTTTTGGAACTTTTTTTATCTGGATATTGTAAAGAAAAATCGTTGTATCGTATGTTGCATGTAGCGCTCCTCGCTCCTTGTTTAAACTGCATATGACATAGAGCGAAAGTCGTGTGCTGTTTTTAGAGCACGGCACTTTATTTTAACCCCACTGTATCCATTTTGCGGATAATTTAATGTGCGAATGCTCTGTTTGCAGAAACCGGGGGGTGTAGAGGGCTACACCCCTCACCCCCCCATCCCCTCACCCCAGTTGGAACGAAACTAAAACTTATACATAAAACCAAAACGTATACATTTACTACGGCGTCCAAAAGTTTCAGTAGCAAAAAAAAAAAAAAAAAGTTAATTAAAAGTTTTAGTAGTGCAAAATGATAAGAGTGTGCTAAAGAATGCTGTCTTTACGTGATGTCGGAATTGTCGTAAATACGAGTTTCCTAGTTAACAATTCAAGTCATATTTTCCATTTGGAAGTTTGGGGATCATTTTGATACCCCAGTTCTTGAGTTGGGTGTACCACAAACTTAAAACATGACTGAGGGAGAACCATTGCTGCTGTGACTGGTATTCTTTATTAGTCTTGTCATTAAAGTACGTAAAGTGCATATTTACGTATATGAATAATCATTTGAAGTGTATTGTATGCTTTATACACAGAGAAATTAGCCTGTATTTGGCTGAAATTCCAGAATCGTCATTAAGATGACTATCTAGATAGCGCAGTGAATGTTTATATGGTGGTCAATGAATGGGATGATAAATATCATTTTGGTTTTAATAAGAATAAATCTGGTGACACTCCCTGGTTTCTGTTCGTTCTGACAACAAAGCACTTGAATGCGACACTCTTAATCTCAATTTCAGAAGTGGGAAGTAGGAAATTTACAATAGCATGTGAATGCAGCATAAGAATTCCAAAATTTTGCACTAGTAGCTAACAATAGCAAGTATGTTGTTCTACCAGTTCCTGTTAGTGTCAGTGTTCTATAAAACATTAGTCATGTTATTGTTATTTACATAGAATAAGAACAATTTGGACTGGGCAAAGAAAAATCCAGACATTTCTTTAAAAAGGTGATCAACCTGAAGGGCAGGGAATAATTGCAATCTATATTGGTTTGCAAGCAACTCTTATCTCTGAAAATCAATGAACTGTTTATTAAAATCAATATTTGTTTTATGTAATAGCTAAATGTTACAGGGGACAGTAATAGGCCAGTGGGACAGTCAATGTGCCCAATGCCAAGAATGCAGCAGCATGGGACTATAAATAGCCTTGGGTCACTCTCCCATCCTGAACGGAATGGATTTTCCATGCCTTGACCTTAGCCTTGACTTAGTCAATGATAGTAATCTTCTGATGACTACAGTGATTTAAATGTGTTTTTACATCAAGACTCAAGAACTTGATAATCATGGCATCCTGTCTATCGAGACTTGAAATCCAGGGAAGTGTAAAATCTGAGTTTTGTTTAATTTTTGTAATTGAACTCTTGCAGGTTCTTTGAGGGTAAGGTCAAATCATGGCTGCTACCTCCCAGGTGTTCAGGGTCATCCATGGCAGGAGATTTGGTCAAATCCTGGTGCCAGTCATAACATGCCAAAACTGTAGTCTGTCTCCTCATCCCTGCACCAATGCAACTCAGCCACATAGCTTTGTTCAAAGATGGCGGCACCAGACACGGGGATACAGGACCTCACCTGCATGGCACACCTACTACTTGACCCCACCCCAGGTTAACAGCATCTTAAAGGCTAATGAGTACAGCTTCAAAGTTCCTGAGTTTGATGGTAAGAACCTTAGTTCAGTCATGGGCTTTGACAGCAACCAACTACCGGCAAACGCGCCCATTGAGGATCGGAGAAGTGCAGCAACGTGCTTGCAGACACGCGGCATGCTTTACGGGGTATTCGATGGCCACGCAGGCTGCGCTTGTGCTCAGGCGCTCAGCGAGCGGCTCTTCTACTACATTGCTATTTCGTTGCTGCCGCATGAGACGTTGACGGAGCTGGAGAATGCAGTGGAGAGCGGACGACCTCTTCACCCGATTCTGCAGTGGCACAAACATCCCAACGACTACTTCAGCAAGGAAGCCTCACGGCTCTACTTTTCCAGTTTGCGCACGTACTGGCAGGAACTTCTAGACCTGAGCGTTCCTGGGGAGCAACCTGATGTTGCAGAAGCTCTTGTGAATGCCTTTAAAAGGTTGGACAATGACATGTCTCTCGAAGCGCAGGTTGGTGACCCCAATGCATTCTTGCACTACTGGGTGCTTCGTGTGGCATTCTCAGGTGCTACTGCATGCGTTGCACACATCGACGGTAATGAGCTGCATGTTGCTAACACTGGAGATGGCCGTGCAGTCCTGGGCGTACAAGAACCCGATGGCTCTTTTTCTGCCTTGACGCTCAGCAATGACCACAATGCGCAGAACGAATCCGAGGTGCAGCGTGTGCGGTCCGAGCACCCGCTTTCCGAGGCCAAGACTGTGGTGAAGCAGGATCGTCTCTTGGGGTTACTCATGCCGTTTCGCGCCTTCGGAGACGCTAAATTCAAGTGGAGCATCGATCTGCAGCGCCGTGTTCTTGAGTCTGGACCAGACCAGCTCCATGAGAATGAGCATGCTAAGTTCATCCCACCCAACTACCACACGCCACCCTACCTTACGGCGGCACCGGAAGTGACGCGACACCGCCTTCGTCCGCAGGATCGTTTCCTGGTGCTGGGCTCGGACGGGCTGTGGGAAACGCTACACAGGCAGGAGGTGGTGAGGATTGTGGGTGAACATCTCACTGGAGTGCACCAGCAGCAGCCAGTCAGTGTTGGTGGCTTTAAGGTGACCCTGGGTCAGATGCAGGGATTGTTGCAGGAGAGGAAAGCTCGCATCTCCTCCACTTTTGAGGACCAGAATTCAGCTACACACCTGATTCGGCACGCGGTGGGAAATAATGAGTTTGGAATGGTGGACCATGAAAGGTTGTCAAAGATGTTAAGCTTGCCAGAGGAATTAGCTCGCATGTACAGGGATGATATCACTATCATAATAGTGCAGTTTAACCCACACGTCATTGGCGGACAGTAAAAGCAGACAGACTATCTTGTCCAAATGCTCTGTTACATATCTTGCACACAATCTAATTGATGCATTATCATATAATATAATATCAGCACAGCAAAATGTTACTTATATCAATGGAATGTATTACATTTATCTTCATTTTTATTTTCACATATTCATGGCAGCTGCCTTAGAGGGGAATCTTAATATCTCATTAGGTGAGTGGTGTTGATTCCCAATATTAAACGTGGAATGAAGCCAAACAGAAAAAGTTATGCTGAGCCCACCACAGACCTGCTGTTACAATTAAACACTCAAAATGCAACACAACCATAATTCAAGACTGAAACTCTCACATCTAGTGAAATTTACTAATGGAGGTTTAGCAGATTTTGCACTGAGGAGAGACTTTAAATAGTGAGGATGACTGTAGTGTGCCAAAATGTGCTTTTATGTTGAACGTTTTTAACTTTTGAATGAATGAAAAAGGAAAATAAAACAAAGGGTCATTTAAAAATGAGCATGAAAGAATGAGAATATCAAGCAAAATAGGTCCAGGTAAGTACTTTCAAAATAGAATGCTCTGTAACTGAGTTATTGAGAAGATAGTTCACCCCAAAAAATACAATTTTAAAATTTTACAGTCATTTACTCACCGTCATGTCAGTCCAAACATGTATGACTTTTTTGTGTTCAAAAACCAGATTTTTTTGTTGTTGTTGTTGCTCTGTGCAGAAAGAAAATGGTCATACTGGTTTGAAACGGCATGAGGGTGAGTAAATTATGACAGAATTTTAATCTGAGTAAACCATCCCTTTAATGTTTTATTTTAGTTGCTAATTCAGTGAAGTATGAAGTATGTTTTTCAGAATCTTTGATTGCCAGTGCTTTATATTAGTACCATTTGCAGTCTTTATTTGACTAAGTTCTTTTCTTTTTTGAACGGCATGACTTTAATAGATGCAGTTTTCATGCACCATCAAGAGATCTGCTTTATTTTATTTTTTTACCTGTACATGGAATCAGAAATTGGCCGTTTGATGGTTTGTACAGTAAGGCAAAAGTTCCAAACGTGTAATGTAATTAGAGACATACGTGCCACTACTAATAACTCTGTTACTTTCACATTCTTACTTCAGTCCCCTCTCATAGTGATTCTATATTTATAATGCTGCTGGCCATAGCTGAAATTCAGTTTACTGAGGGGTGGAGGCTTCTCTGAAAGGCGAAGGACAGGTATTTAAAGAAACCGGTTAATGACACAATAAACCCTTCCTGTAAGACGGACAAACACACCTGTATGCTTGCACTGCTGTGGGGAAATGTGAACCTGAATGATTTGCTTTATGGATTGTTTCCAAGTAACTTTTTTTTCAAGTGATTACCGGCCACAGGGTAGAGATTAGAACATGAGTTCAATGTTATAGTTTTGGTCCGAGGGTTATTGAACAAGGTTAAAACCATAACTCTGTGATTGTACTTTCTTGCCTGTTTTCAGTATGTTCTCTGCTCTTGCACAAGAACACAGCTGATTATAACATGAAATGTTTTGAATGATAGTTGGCAATCAGTGTTAAGTAATGCTGTTTTAAACTTATAAGCTTTCTAAAGTGTAAATAGAGACTATTTTATAATGGAAATGCTTAATACTTGAAGTAAATGTATACTGCAGCTTAAGTTTGAAATGTTCGGTATATTTAACAATATTTTGCAGCATGTCACAATTTAACAATATATTACTATGTCCTGGTGCATGGCTTGTGCGAGTACTCTTGCTTTTTTTTTAAAAAAAATGTTTTAATAAAAATGTGTAACCTATTATTGTCACTTTTTTTGTTGGCATTTTGATTAAATTAATGCATGCAGAGTAAAGGTTTCAATCTCAAAGCTGAACCGTCCAGTCAAGCAGACCCAAACGGATCAAGGTGACTTTTGTTGCCAGAAGTTGCATTTCATTTTAGGAATGCGCATTTTAGTATGAATGATTGAACTTTGTGCGTCTTTTTGGCATGCTGCCCAAACAGAGCAGTTAGTTCAGGGACAGGGGTCAAGTCACCCTGGTGTCGGATCACAGTCTCTGGTTTGGCAAACTGTAAGTAGGTCAGTCTGTCATAAGGCTCTGTCATGACATAGCAATTCTGAAACTTTAAATGTCAAGAGCTTAGAGGGTTCTAGGACATGCATATCTGCAGTTTTTAAGTTGTGTAGCCAATTTTATGGGCATAACCCAAGTACCTACCATTTTTCATCAGCCATTACTCAAGTCTTGCGTGTCACATGATCCTTCAGAAGTCGTTTTAAAATGCTCATTTGGTGCTTGAAAAACATTTATCCATGTGGAAAAACTGAAATGCTGCTTAGCGTTTCATTTCATGATTGTTTGATGAATAGAAGGTTCAAAAGAACAGCATTTATTTGAAATAGAAATCTTTTGTAGCAATATTAAAATAGACTGCTGTCTGGAAAAAAGCTTAGGCCTACTGATCCCAAACTTTGGAACAGTGGTTTATTAATATGGCACTGTACATATTACTCCACACGTTATCACTGTTATACAATGTTACAGGTGATCCCCGCTCCATCTCTTTATCCACCGAGGAGTCAGTGGCCCAAAGGGGGAAAAAATCAAGGTTTCAGTCGCACTATGATTGAGTGGTGGATGGATGTAGTTCCTGGTAATTTTTGCCTAGCCATATGATCATCATCTCAACTTCTGACTCTCTCCCACATAACACGTGTTGTCAACAGCCAAAATCATAGAAACAAGAAAATAGGAGCTGATTCCTGTTCTTACCACACACATGCATCTAAAGGCAGTTTGGAAAAAGAGGTCATAATCGAGCTATTTGCATTATCCAATTCTCCACCTGGGGGCGCCAATAGCCAACAATCGCAAATGGCAGGTTAAGCCAATGAAGTATCAAAACCAATGTGAAATATCCTACACTATAGTTTGAAACACAATTCATAGTTTTCAGTCACGTGACTGAAACTGCAGCACAAGCCTGTCAATTTTCCATCTTAAAAACAAAAATATGTGAACAATATGCAAGTTTTGAGCACTTGTGATCCATATACAGCACCTGCTACAGTATTACAGTATTTCAATCACTAAAAACAGCGTTTTTTAAAAGGACGTTTTTAAACCGCTGTACGTGAAAAACACAAGGGGAGACCGGGGATGGTTATTAACACTTTCGAGCATCAGTAGCTCAGTGGTTGTTTATTCTAGATGTCTCAATGGTAGCCACATTTGACTGCTACATATATAACTCAACTGAACGTACTACACAATCACAGATTGTACAATACAAAGAGTTCCGTTGTTACAACCTACCCCACTAGGGTGAGTTATAGCCTAACAGAGAGAACAAAAAAACACTGAGAGGTGCTGAAATAACACCCACACCATCCAATTGTTGCATAAACATTATTGAAGAACAATGAGAGAGAGAGAAAAAAAAAAGCATTATATTGCCTTTTTTTTTAAATTACTTTAAATGTAGTGCAAAACAATTGCTGCGTTTTTGTGTGTGTATCTCTGCCACATGAGGGTCAATAGCTATGTTTCCGTGATCCACCTATTGTTATGTGAATTTTGATATATTGCTTAAAAAACGCTGGGTGGAAACATCAAGATGTGCATAAATTCTCATAATGTGCACAAAAAACAAACAAACTTGTGAGTTCAATTGAGGCAGATCTGGGATCTGGTAAGAAGACATACGCATAATCTATGATGGAAACACATTTACTGAATAAATCCCTTAATACACAACAAAAAACTCACATGACTTTGCCACAAGTTTACCACATGTGATTGATAAACTGGACTAATTGGAATCATCAAAGGGGTTGGTTGAACATTTTTAATAAACTGTTACGATCGCCACCCGTAACAGCTGTAACTTAGCTAACTGTTTTAGCATGTGGGTTTGAAGTTAGCATAAATACACAGATTCATAATGCTCCGAAGCTTCAGGAAGCAGTGTTTTGAAATCGGCCATCACTATATAAGTTGTTTTTTGGGTTTTTGTTGCGCACAAAAACTATTCTCGTCCCTTCATAAAATGATTGTAGAACCACTGTAAGTTAGTGAGATGGACTTTTTAACGACGTCTTTAGTAATTTACCTTTTATGGGTCTTGAGAGAGGAAATGTCATTGCTGCCAATGGAGGCCTTAATGAGCCATCGGATTTAAACAAAAATATCTTAATTTGTGTTCCGAAGATGAACAAAGGTCTTACGGGTGTCGAACGACATGAGGGTAAATAATTAATGACAGAATTTTCATTTTTTGGTGAACTAACCCTTTAAAGTCCCTTAGGGTGGGTTGCACCAACAATGATTAAATATAAATACAGTTTAGAGCTAATCTAGGATTTGTTGATCTAGGCTTTATTATAAATCGAGTTGTGTTGCACCACTTTTACTCAATTTTTTAATTATTATTATTATTATATTAAAAATGCAAAAAAATTACAACTGTTGCTAAATGAAACAAGGTTAAAAAAAAAAATCTGAAAAAATTAAAAAATAAAATAAAAAACAGATTGAAAAGCAACAGAACAGGTCGACAGCAGCACAGACCCCCAGAAGTGGAAAATGTTGGTCAAACGTTTCCCTCTAAAAGCAATCAGAAGCAAAAGCAGCAGGTGGCAGTGGTCTGAGAGAGAAAATTACACACTATTATCAAGTTCGTCTCCCTCGGTCCGGAGGGGGGCACAGAGATGTCCGTGGGGTCCATGGCCAAGACACCCCGAATAGATTTTTTTCCTGGGTGTTATTTAATTTAATTTAATTATGTTGTATTTTGTAGTAGAGTAGTGTTGTACCAGCAGGTTTCATATTATTTCATATTTATTCACTTTTTTTCTAGGACAGAGCCCAGATTGTCTGGAGTGAGAAAGGCCTAGGCTACAGTAAGCATGATGATTCATTATCACGACAGATATCATTCTCACTTAACATCCAGAGAAACTCATCCGTTCCACTGACTCATTCTCTCAATCATAAACTGGTCATTTGGATTGGACATTTATTTAAATACATTTACCCCCGGTTTCACAGACCAGGCTTCAACCTATTGCAGACAAAAATGCATGTTTGAGCTGTTTTAACTGAACACAACTTGCATTGACAAGCCCTGTCTGTGAAACCATGCAGGCCCGCCTTAGATTTAAATATGAGCTTTCTACAATACAACAGTAATAAAACACATGCATACACACACACAGCTTCACTTCACATATTAGCTTAATCCATTTGAAATGGCTAATGAACACCATTTGATTTGTTTGTTAAGCTATGTCATTACAAATGTTATAATGTCTTATTATTATACCCCACACAGTTATGTTCCTGTTGTTATCAGTTATCAGCTGGACCTGACTATGTTGAAAGATAAACATACAAATCTAGACTATGAGTCTATAAATAAAAAACACACATTTTATGCATCAATTAAAGTGTGGAAGTAGTGTAGCATCACATAAATACCATTATTTTTAGACTAAACTTTCAAGTGATGATCATAATCCTGTGCTTGTCCTTCACAACCTTCCAAAATTCTCTATGGCCTAATTAATTTAACATTTAAGATGTGCGGTTAAACTGTTGGCATGTTGCCATCTATTTAATGAACAATGAAAATGCTTGCAATATTTTTTTTATATTATTAACATTATCTTTTAAACTGTTAGAAAACAATTCAATTTGACAGGGCTACTGTCATTCACATTATTTATTTTCAGAGATTTGTTGCCTTATTGAAAAAAGGGGCACTGGCTTTCATTAGTTTGTCTCATACAGGATGTACCAGTCTATCCTGGGAATATAATGCATTTAATACCTTGATTAATTGCACAGTGCTCATAGATGGTTGTGTTGCACTGAGCAGATGAAGAGGGAAGCGTGTGCACATTGAGCGCTCGGTAAGCCTGTGAATGAATGTGTGCAGATGGGGTGGTCTGTATTTCTGGTGAGTTAGTACTGAGCTACAGATGGGAGGGTCAGTTGACACTGTTATGATTTTAAAGCATTCTCAATTTGGCAATTTTGGACCATCCAAACTGCCTAAAAGATGCATGTGTGTCGTAAGAACAGGAATTAGCTCCTATTTTCTTGTTTCTATGATTTTGGCTGTTGACAACACGTGTTATGTGGGAGAGAGTCAGAAGTTGAGATGATGATCAGATGGCTAGTCAAAAATGACCAGGAACTAGATCCATCCACCACTCAATCATTCATCCATCCATCCATCCGTCCATCCGTTTTTCAGCCATGAGCAAGGTCAAGAGAGAAGTGCTGCTCATCTGTCAGTCCATCTGATCAATCTTGGCTGTGGCAGCTAGTGGCAAAGCCAGTGAAAGAGTGGAGATCTAAGTTCTGAGTGTAGTCTAGATTGACAATAATCATGGTGCTGTGAAATATATGAGAGAGAGATTAATGTAAGCTATGTCCTAAATTGAATTTGAATTGAATTTCACTGTCAGTACCTGTTAACTGTGACTGTAGGGGAGTGCAGGGCACAACCTAACACTTTTTGGCTATCTGTTTGTGTAAATCCACTTAGAATTCAGAGTATTTTTCTCTCTTTCCACATTAATTTCACATCACATGTCTGGTACAAATATGTGGTCTTGTTTCATTAATACAATATATACACTCACCTAAAGGATTATTAGGAACACCATACTAATACTGTGTTTGACCCCCTTTCGCCTTCAGAACTGCCTTAATTCTACGTGGCATTGATTCAAGAAGGTGCTGAAAGCATTCTTTAGAAATGTTGGCCCATATTGATAGGATAGCATCTTGCAGTTGATGGAGATTTGTGGGATGCACATCCAGGGCACGAAGCTCCCGTTCCACCACATCCCAAAGATGCTCTATTGGGTTGAGATCTGGTGACTGTGGGGGCCATTTTAGTACAGTGAACTCTTTGTCATGTTCAAGAAACCAATTTGAAATGATTCGAGCTTTGTGACATGGTGCATTATCCTGCTGGAAGTAGCCATCAGAGAATGGGTACATGGTGGTCATAAAGGGATAGACATGGTCAGAAACAATGCTCAGGTAGGCCGTGGCATTTAAACGATGTCCAATTGGCACCAAGGGGCCTAAAGTGTGCCAAGAAAACATCCCCCACACCATTACACCACCTCCACCACCAGCCTGCACAGTGGTAACAAGGCATGATGGATCCATGTTCTCATTCTGTTTACGCCAAATTCTGACTCTACCATCTGAATGTCTCAACAGAAATTGAGACTCATCAGACCAGGCAACATTTGCACAAATGCTTTGCTGCATACCTCGGTTGTAACGAGTGGTTATTTCAGTCAAAGTTGCTCTTCTATCAGCTTGAATCAGTCGGCCCATTCTCCTCTGACCTCTAGCATCAACAAGGCATTTTCGCCCACAGGACTGCCGCATACTGGATGTTTTTCCCTTTTCACACCATTCTTTGTAAACCCTAGAAATGGTTGTGCGTGAAAATCCCAGTAACTGAGCAGATTGTGAAATACTCAGACCGGCCCGTCTGGCACCAACAACCATGCCACGCTCAAAATTGCTTAAATCACCTTTCTTTCCCATTCTGACATTCAGTTTGGAGTTCAGGAGATTGTCTTGACCAGGACCACACCCCTAAATGCATTGAAGCAACTGCCATGTGATTGGTTGATTAGATAATTGCATTAATGAGAAATTGAACAGGTGTTTCTAATAATCCTTTAGGTGAGTGTACTTTTCTCTTTATTTACCCTGGACTGAGGAACCGATTAAGATGATAAAATTAAGGAAAGAAGGCTACCTAATTTTTAAGATTTTTGAGTGAAGGGAAATGTTCAGTTATGTTTGACATTTGAAAGACGTTTGAAATCCTTACCTTTTTTTTAAAGTAGATAGCGTGAAATTTTTTTTTTTACAGTGTATGAGTTTAAATTATTTTATCTTGCCTGTATATTATCTTAAAGCTTCCACTAACAGAAAATAATGGAATGTACAAAAAATACAGTCGACAACTAAGACACAAAATGGTTCCAGTTATTAAGTTTGAACGAAACGATAAAAAGCGCTGTCAACTGAGCTCATTGTGTGATATGAGAGACACGAGGAAAGTTGCAGGTTCAGGATAAGGCCCTTTAATCTGAGCCCATTTAATATGTCCATTTAGGCAACAAAACCCATAAACTTCTGTTTTTCCTCATATTTGTACTCATGTTTATATATAAAGCTCTAAATGTTAGAATTATTTGGCTTGCTGAGGATTAAAAATGCAGGTTTTCACTTCATGATTGCAGTAGAGATTATCTGTACTTTTAACACTCTTTGTATTGAGTCCTAAAGCTTAAAACATTATTTTTATTTTAATCATATTGTGTTTTCCCAATTCCTCAAGTTGATAATGTATACACACAACTCTCCACTCTCTTAACTAGTTGTCACCCATGACACCAGAGTGCAGGAAGACAAGTAGCTCTGTGTGTGTTTCTGAGTCCAAAAATGGACACAGAACCCCACCGGATGAGCTCTGGCTAATATCAAGCATAAAGTATAATCATGTTTTTACTATTACTCCATGACAAACTCCTCAGAGTCTGACCCTTCACTCAAACTTTCTCAGTGAGTTAATTTTCTCTTGTTTTTGTGTGTTTGTTATGGAACATTGCTAAGAGACAGACACATATGAAAGTAATAGATCAGCATGAAGAGATGCAGACTAGTGATACAGACAGAGAAATTATGAGAGTGAGTTTTAGGCATCTCTGGTTTGTTTGATTTGTCTCTGGTATGTCATATTCTCTTCTTGACAGTAACATCTGTCTCTTTCAAGACCTGCAATGTATTATACAACTTTATAGAAACACAGGACATACAATTACATAAGAATTATATAAGATTTCATCATAGAAGCTAAGGCTTTACTCATTATTACTATTATTTACTCTTGAAGAAAAAAATATAATTTACGCTTAAAAGCTATATCTTGCATTATCTTGTCAGTTTTTGGTTTTATATTACTATTGCTTTCAATATAATTTACATGTTTAAATGTGGGACAATTGTGGATTTATTCCAAAAATATCCATTTCACTATAAGAAAAAAAAAAAAAAAAAAAAGCGTATCTGGGTCAAAGTACTACTTTATTTACAGAATGAACAATTTCAGTTTTTCAGTCAACAAGCAAAAATGTTGCCATTCTGTGATTGTTATAACTTCTTCAATAATGGTATTACACAGCAGAACCTGACCTTTGACCTGGCCAAGAAGAAAAGTCAAAAACAAATATATCTATCACATGGAAACTTTTTTTTTTTTTTTTTAAACACATTTTAACTGATTCTTGGTTAATGGGGAATAAATATAAGAGTTAGGTTTTTCTATAGGTTTAATAATACATATGAAATATGACAACATTCAAGTACTCTGCTGTACCAAAAATACCACAAATGCCCAGAATATACCTGGTTTTGTGTTACCTTTAACACTACTATATATATATATATATATATATATATATATATATATATATATATATATATATATATATATATATATATATATATATATATATATATATATATATATGGATATGGAGTGGGGGTGGGGGATTCTAAATTTAGGTCAAATATTTATTTATATTTAAATAATCAATAAAACTGCCAGGTCACATGGCGAATAAGTTACTGTTAAAACTGTCAGATGATGCAAACCTTGAACATGCATATTTAATGATAATAAACCATTTTACAAAATAAAGGTATGTGTGTTGAGGGTCATGGATGTCAGATTGCCTGGGCTGTGTTCTGAATAATGTTATAGTTGGCATGTTATCTCAACATGGCATTGCTTTATGTTCTATAGCATTGATTTAGTCTCTACACCAGCTGCTGCTCTCCTCTGATCCTTCTTCTTGATCCGGTAGATAACAATGACCAGGAACAGAACTGAAAAAAAAAAATTTAAACTCAATTTGCTTCTTTTTATGTTTGAATATTAACAGAGCAAAATGAGTTCCAACATATCAGTCTTACTGATGAAGCCGAATATTCCTGCCAGTATGCCGATGGTGCTGCCCATGCCCAGCTTCCAGCTGTGAGCTTCTGGCTCCATGTAACAGTAGCCCAATTTAGTGCAGTTACATATACGCACTAAGAGAAAGAAATCTCAGCTTAGATGTCATACCATGCTATAGTGCGAGCCTATGAATGAGTTGAATGTTATATATGAAATACAGAGAAAAAAATAGTTTACCATCAAACTTTTGAGTGATACCCATCCCAGCATTGTCTTTGATGTTGATGGGAACACTGACGTTCTGGTCACTTGAGGGCTTCTTCTTCAAAATCAGCTTCGCTGAGGTTCCTGCAGATACCCAAACATGTTTACACAGTTACAACAGTAAATAAATTAAATGCAGACGTCATACAGAAGGGCTTTTCACACTTGAAATAGTGAATGCTGGGTCATTCTAAACCCTGGGTTATCTTGCTTCACGTTTCACATTGCTCATAATTTACCCAGGGTTAACAATTAATCCTGGTTATTCATAAACTGCTGTTTGACACTCTACATTCCAAACCCTAGGTTAACGTTCTTATTTGCATATTTGCTGTGTCAGTGTCATTGATTTGATGAACGCAGTACGCGACCGGTTTACATAAAGGCTCTAGCATTGTGCATCCTCATATTATATATTGCTGACTGAACTTAAAAGTTCATTGTGACTGGACTTTTCGAACTATAAATGTAAAAATGAAACAGTTTCTGTCACCATTTAATATTTTTCCACTTACACGCTGAAATACAGGCCACTGTTTATACAACACGCTGTGTTTCTGTGACTGTACAAAGCAGGTGAATATGAGGCATGTGATTGGCTGTCTGTTGCTAAGCATCAAGCAGTAACATTCTAACACAGCTTTATTTCACACTTACTGTACACATTTGATACCACCATAAAAGCAGTGCTAACCCTGCTCCGGACTTGGGTAAAACCCCTCTTCTAAATTAAAAGTGTGAAACGTCCCTTAACCCAGGGTTAAAAGCAGAGTTTAGAACTAAGATAACCCGGGTTAAGCGGTTAAGCCTGTTGTTTTTAAAAGCCACAGTGGCTAAACTAAAGATCTGCTCACCGTCCACAGGTTTGATCTCAAAGTTTGGTGACTTGCGGTTAATGGAGAAGGTGAAAGGCTCTCCATAGGGGTCGGCATCCTTATCTACAGCAGTGAGTGTCAAGGGGGTCATGTCTTGCATGCAGATGTAGTTCTGGTTCCACTGAAGTTTAGGGTAGTTGTCGTTCACATCCAACAGTTGAATATTCACCTTCATCTCAGCCTCCTGCTTGTCTCCCTCTGAAAGGAACAGAAATAAACTGTAATAATTACTGGCCTGGAGAGACACAATGCATCGGAGCTCTGCTGTGTTCTTCTCACCTGTCTCATAAGCGATGACTGTGAGAGTGATCTGCTCCACTGTTTCTCTGTCCAGAGCAGCTTTAGTCTTCAGTTCACCAGAGTCAGCGTCCAGTTCCAACCAATTATGTTCATCTCCTTCCATCCTTAGCCTGACAAACAGAACATTTAAAAGCAGGAATTACATAAAATGCTTTTAAAATTCGAATTGTTACTAACAAGAGCTTTCAAACACGAGTTACGGCTCCCAGACAGCTATTTTAACCCCTTAAGCCCTGAAGATATTTTTAGACTTGTTTTGTCTGAGTGACATACACCAAAGTAAAGACTCAAACTCCAAAACTATAACAAGGAGAGTCAACTGGTAGGTATCATTTGTTAGCAAACTTTTTATATTTTCATTATATTTTGACAATCTAATGCTGAGAAACTGCTGATAAAAGACATTATATTATTATAATATTATATATATATATATATATATATATATATATATATATATATATATATATATATATATATATATATATATATATATATATATATATATATATATACAATGCATCTATCCATTTTGATCAACTCTTAACGAATTCATCTAAACTACGTTGTACCGCGCTGCTATGAAAATTATTGCCATCATCTACATTTACAGATCAACACAACATCCGTGAGGAATATCTCATAACTCAAACTATAGTGAAGCAGCGCAATGATTTATGATTTGGACTCATTTCAATCGGGAGCATCAACTGTAAGTACTGTTGTGGTGTTTTCAACGATCGGAGCATGTTTCATGAGGTTACAAGCATAAACGGCACTTTAGAGCTACAGTAGTTCATTTAGTTTATGTGCTCCTGTCAGGTTAGGTGTTATAAATCTATGTGGGAATAATTTAGGATCTGAGTGATGGATTATGGTGTCCTTGGTTTCTTTTTAATCCCGAGAGTCTGCTGAAAATAAGCATGTGCCATTTTTACCGGGGCCGGTACACTTCGGGCTTAAGGGGTTAAATAACATACAGTGGAGGTGAAAAGTCTCAGACCACTTTAAAAATGTGAGATTTTAAGTCCCTTTTATATAAACTAAATAAAGTAGGACTATTTTTAGGCCACTATTTAAAGGGATCCGGGGGCTATGTCACGATTCACCAGTGAGAGCGCCCCTGATTACCACCAGAGGGCACGCCACCCTGGACTGTCATTCCATCAAAGACTACATTACCCCTAATCCTTTGCCCAGACTCATCATCACTCATTGTTTACACCTGTGTTTCATTTACCTCATTACCTTGTTAGTCTTGAAGTCTTGTTAGTGTAATACTGCATTTCTGAGCATTCTCCCTGGTTTCTTGTGTCTTGTCTCTTGGTCTTGGATTACTTGCCTGTTCCATGGATTACCCTTTTGCCTGTCTCTCCTGCCTTGTTTGCCTGTTTGGACTGCTTGCCTGGTTTTGACTACGATTGTGGATTACCCTTTAATAAAGCAGCGTTTGGATCCACAGCCTTCATGTCTCAGAGTAGTACTTTACAGCTGGAGAACATGATCACCAAGTTTTACACAAACTTGTGAAATTCATGCAGCTTGAGTGCTTTAACTTAAATTGCCATGCTAATAATTTGGAATTTAAAAATGTGTATTCAATTATAAAAATACAAAATATAATTTTAACTAGTGGTGTCTGACATTTGCACCTCCATTTTATGTCAAACCACCAAAAAACCTGACAACAAGTATATCATAAAATTCCTTCTTTAGCACAAAAAAAAAAGGCTTTTTATTTTGGTTCAACTCATGTTTTTCTTAATCTAGAGCAAAAGACCAGGAGATTCCTTAAGAAAAATTCTTCAAAAGCAATGTTCTATTCTATGTCCAGTTCTAAGTAAAGAAGGTTTTGTTTGTGTGTTCCACCACTAAGCTTGGAATTATATGTGCTCAGATCTCTTGGTTTTGTAAATTTGAACATAACTTTTTCTTCAATAATGTTGAGAAGTAGCATAATCAAAGCATTGATTATCATCTCATATATGATTTGATTATGTAGGAGACACAACGCAAAGCCTTACTTGATAGTCTTTCCCTCTGGATCCTTTGCTTCAGCCTTCATTATTACGGTTCCAATCGTGATGTTTTCTGGGACATTGACATTAAGAGTGTCCACTTCAAATTCTGGAGGCTCGTCCACGTCCACTAGCTGAATGACAACGACTGTTGTGGCATTTTCATCATATTCCACTCCTTTGATCAGGGGCTCGGGATTACGGGCATCAATCTGAAGGTTGTAGACCCTCTGGATCTCGTAATCCAATGGCTGAAGATCGAGAATATGAAAACAAATAAATATAAAGGGGACAAAAAGCAGAAATACAACGTTTTTGCAATATGTGTCATCTTGTTACCTGAGCGATGTAGACTCTGCCTGCTCCTGTGGCTTCATCAACCTCAATGGAGAAGAGGTTATGTGGGTCTCCAGCAGAGATATGATACTCCACCCTAGAGCTTCCTGTTCCTGGGTCATCTGCATCTGTGGCTTTGATGGTGAGCAAAGTGGTGCCCACTTCAGCCAGTTCAGGAACACTGTAGGTCCCATACTGCAACAGGGGAAAGTATCAAGGGAATAGTAAATGACAGCAGATATGTAATATTCAATAATGTACAGGAAGAAGGAATATAAGTATTTAAGTAGTGAAATAAAATACATACATCTTTTTTCTCAAAGACAGGGATTTCATTATTGATGTCGATGACCTTGATGACTGCTTTACATTCCGTGGTGTAAACTACAAATAAGGGCAAAAGTTAGAATGCACATTCTTCTACATAAATGTTCATTTTCAGTTCATTTGAGTTTGCATTTACCTTCATCGGTCACACTAAAGGTGAGCTCATACTGAGACACCTGTTTCCTTTGAAAGTTTTGTTTGGCTACTGTGATTTCACCATTTACTTTGTCGATGGTGAACATTTTGTCAGATGGCTGAGTAGGCTTCTGGCTCAGGAGTGTGTAGGTTAGTAATGAGTTCAGTGTGTTCTCCTCATCACTATCATGAGCAGGCAGAACACCAATCAGATTACCTAAAGACAGGCATATCATTAAAAATGTCCAGTCTGAGAATACTAAAATACTAAATAGAAGCCTTTTCACTAGTGGTGTCAGGCTTTTAGACACCTTTGAATGCATTTGGTCAGTTTAACAATGTGTGTTAAAATGCTCTCACATTATTACCTATTGGCTCATTCTCCTGCACTTCAAACACAGCTTCACCGCACACAGGAGGGTTATCATTCACATCCTCCACCCGCACAAAAATCTCCAAGGGCTTTTCCAACGCAACACCCTGTTCGTCTTCTGCCATGGCCACCAATATGTACTAAAACACACATAACTGTTATTAAAGGTCAGGCTTAAAATGCAACACTCAGTTTATTTCAGTAAGTAACAGGGAGTGAAATAGGTTAGACCCCTGATGTAGTCTACAAACTGGTATTTACTATTTCTCTCTCCAGTTCAATTTCTCATGCATTTCTATTTACCATATTTTTCTCTTCTCTGTCCAGAGGAGCTGTAACATAGATCTCTCCTTCTTGATTGATGGTGAAGGGGAAGGAAAATCTTTCTTTCTGTACCAGCCTGTATAGTGCGGTGGGATCATTGCTGCGCACCTATTTAAAAAATGCTTATTAATTTCGATGTAAACTTTTTGTATACACTTCAATAGAATACAATTATATGAATAAAAATTAAAAGTATAGGCGCTGCCTACTGTAACATAACATTGTTTTTAGATCCAGACTTACTGTAGCAAGATGCAGAGGGTATTCCTCCTCTAAATTTTCTCTAATGTTGATTGGTCCAGGGATGACCCAGAGGTTTTGAATGATAGCTATGTTGACTCGCGTCGTGCTGCTCAAAGCGTTTGGATCTCCCAAATCTTCTGCACGAACAATCAGTACATAGTCTGGATCCAGGAGAAGATTCACTTGTCTTCTTTCTGCTCAAACAAAATAAACACTCATTAATTATTACTGATTATTCAACTGTCATTGAATTTGATTGGCTGAGTGGCATTACAAAGTGGGGTGGGGGGGTATTTAGTGCAGCAGCAATGGGACTTTTCACTGTTTAAGCCTCTTTTCCACCATCCGGCTGAAACCATGCCGTTTAGTTACTTTTTCAGTAACTGTATGTAACCTGCAAAAAGATTCTCAAATCCTCACGTCAAGTGGTTCTTGATTCAATGAGTCAACCGATTCGCTCAAAAACAACTTATTCAATCAGGAACGAAATACCACTAGCCCTATATGTTGCTCAGAGACTGATGTTTCTACTCTGCCGTTTTTGAAAACAAAAAAGGAAACGAGAAAAACAATACCACACACTCATAGTTTTGCTCTTGTCCTGTAGTGATGGGTGAAACAAAGCTTTTCGAATTTAACCAATTGCTTCGCAAAATTATTCACAGTTTCAAAGCTAGTAGCTGTAGATGCCCCGAAAACACAGCCCAAACACAAATGAAACTTTTTACAAACCAACTATTACTTTCAGGAAATTATAATTCAAAACAAAAGTTTTGTAAAAGTTTTAGATCTTCATGAATCAGCGTTTCAAAAGCGGTCTCACTATTGGTCTAAATATCAGCACAGCTGTGATTACACCATAAGATCTTCTTTCTGATCAACACAATCTGAGTTATATTAATAAATATCCTGACGCTTCCAATCTGTATAATGGCAGTGACGGGGTCCATTGTTATGGATGGATGTGCTTTTTTGAGCTTCAAACTCCATGGACCCCGTCACTGCCATTATACAGATTGGAAGCGTCAGGATATTTAGTAATGTAACATAGATTGTGTTCATCAGAAAGAAGAAAGTCATATACACCTAGGATGGTTTGAGGGTGAGTAAATCATGGGGTCATTTTCATTTTAAAGTGAACTACTCCTTTAAGTGGTGTTTCAGTCAATAAAATATTATTCCACAGCATGACATGAAGTGACAGACCCGCACATTTCTGTTAGCAGCACGATGTTGATTGATTTGAGCTGAGAATGTGGATCCTGGATGATGAAGTAATCTGGGTCAAATCCTGCCTCATTTCTGAGACTGTTGTAATCTGCACTGATGAGGGGCTGAACTGTTGAGCTCAGTTAATGACTGCGTTCTTATTTACACCATGTGACACGTTCCACACACCCGAGCGAATGTAATCACAGAAGTGCTCGATCACAGAGTGTGTATGTGAGAGTACTGTAATCAGCTCTGTTCACGACATACCCCAGATAGCAGGTACGTCTCTAAGATGTCTGCTAAAGAGCGCTTAATCTGGAAAACATTTGTTGTGTACAAACATCTGATAAACATCTTAGAAAAAGCAGTTTTACATACATTTTAAATAATAAACATTTAAACGACATTTTCTAAATGTCTAATTAACATCTGACAGGAAACGTCTTAGAGACATATTGCAGATGAGCAAATACATCTTGCAGACCTCCGTGATGTATGTGTGCTATCAGGGGTTCTGTCCTCCCGCATGCCCTCATTCGCTCAAAGAGGATCAAACAGAGGATAGAGACCCAAATACTGGTTTCATTTGGTCCATGTATATATTTCTGAAAGTTTTGTGTTATTCATTGTGAAATGCTAGTAAATGAGGCTCTGGGTTTGCTTTTTCGAATAATGCTGTGAGCACAAATCTGTTAAATAGCACGATCATTGTGTGTGTTTCTGTGTGTTCTCACCAACACGCTCGACACATGTGTAAAAGGGGTTGATCTCTAGTGGTATGTTGTTTTTTGGAATACAGTAGTCCTCAAACTTCTTCCTCAGGACATCAGGACTGCCACGGATCTCCCCGCGGCTGTACGTTAAGGCGGGCCTGGCCTTCAGAAACTCTGCTCCTGCAATACAACAGCAATATAACAAAATCACTCAGTAAAAATAACATGCACATTTGAGTTTTCCATGTATTTTTCTTCCAGATGTGTTGATGTACCGTGGTCCGTTACAAAGATTTCTCCACTGTCTGGGTTTATGTCAAAGTAAAACGTGTTTCCGGGATTGGGGATTTGGTTCACAATGCTGAATTTCAGTTGAGCATTTACTGTGTTGGGATCATCTGCATCTGATGCGAACACCTGCATGAATATGAATCCTGCATGCACACAAGATTAAAAGCACAGTGAAAAGTGAGTTCATGGAAAGTGTTTCATTGTTTCATTGTGTGTGCTTCTCTCACCTGCAGGTGAATGCTCTCTAACACTGCCGCTGTACTGATTCTCACTAAAGACGGGGGGATTGTTGTTGACATCCACAACTTGCAAAACAACTGAGTAAGGCCCATCAACAGTTTCACCATCTTCTGAAAGTGCTTCAATCTGAAGAGAAACACACATATTTAGAATTATTTGTATTATAATATTAATATGTCAACATTTTTTATGTCTTGCAGTGTGACGTGTTATATATATATATATATATATATATATATATATATATATATATATATATATATATATATATATATATATATATATATATATATTCAATTTAATATATAAAATAATTTTATAGAATTATTATGTGGTTTTATGACCTAGAAAGGAATATTGTACATTAAAAATACATTTTCACTCCACAAAACCATTTAAAATTAACTATTAAACATTGTGAAAATAAATGGTTACCAGTTTAAGGACCTAAAATATAGACTTTCCTTATACATATATTTGAACCCAAAACCATGTTGCTAAAAATAATACATGGATGTGTTATACATCAACAATGTGTTATGTGCATACTAGAAACAAACAACGCAGGCATTTTGTCTTTTAAGACCCGAGTGCTTGCATGTTATGTGTTAATACATCATACTACAATAATATATTACCTCTAGATGGTGATTTTTGTTAAGGCTCCATTCCAGAGGTTGCTCCAGAAATAGCCAGCCGTCTGAAGAGATACTGATCTTTCCTTCGGTCTCTCCACTTACATCGTATGAAGAGACATCTTCCGATGCAGATGTAAACTGAACAAAGAACAGATTTCTAGAATATTTTCAATGAAAACATTCAAAAATATTACTGACCATACATCTACCCATAAAAAAATATATATTTTATTAGATCTACCATCTAATAAAAAAACTAACCATTCAAACACAAGAACGGAGCATACAGTACCTGGTAAATGGCATAAGGCACAGGTGTAGCCTCTGGCACATCTAAAACTTTATGTCCTAATGGTCCTTTTTTGTCCTCCAGACCTATCCCATGAGCCTGAGAGAGGAAAAAAGTTCTGAGTGAGAATTATGAAGCCGTATGAAACAGAGAACCCTATAGTTGCTGAATAAGAATGGACTAATTGACAAAATCACCAATATACACCGATCAGACATAACATTATGACAGGTGAAGTGAATAACACTGATTATCTCTTCATCACAGCACCTGTTAGTGGGTGGGATATATTAGCCAGAAAGTGAACATTTTGTCCTCAGAGTTGATGTGTTAGAATCAGGAAAAATGGGCAAGCGTAAGGATTTGAGGGAGTTTGACAAGGGCCAAATTGTGATGGCTAGACTACTGGGTCAGAGCATCTCCAAAACTGCAGCTCTTGTGGGGTGTTCCCGGTCTGCAGTGGTCAGTATCTGTCAAAAGTGGACCAAGGAAGGAACAGTGGTGAACTGGTGACAGGGTAATGGACGGCTAAGGCTCATTGATGCACGTAAAGAGCGAAGTCTGGCCCGTGTGGTCCGATCAAACAAACAAGCTACTGTAGCTCAAATTGCTCAAGAAGTTAATGCTGGTTCTGATAGAAAGGTGTCAGAATACACCGTGCATTGCAGTTTGTTGCGTATGGGTCTGCATAGCCGCAGACCAGTCAGGGTGCCCATGCTGACCCCTGTCCACAGCCAAAAGCACCAACAGTGGGCATGTGAGCATCAGAACTGGACCACGGAGCAATGGAAGAAGGTGTCCTGGTCTGATGAATCACGTTTTTTTTTACATCACGTGGATGGCCGGGTGCGTGTACCTGGGGAACACATGGCACCAGGATGCACTATTGGAAGAAGGCAGTGTGATGCTTTGGACAATGTTCTGCTGGGAAACCTTGGGTCCTGCCATCCATGTGTACACAATATTAGGAAGGTGGTCATGATGTTATGCCTAATCGGTGTAGATTTACTGTCAACCACACCATATGATGTCAGTTATCGATCTAGACAGTCATGAGCAACATTAGCGGCCTGTATTGTTTCTGAGAATGGGATTTACTTGAAAATCACCATACATCTGATCACACTTCTTAATGAATAACTGAATAAAGCTGTAATTACTATATTGTCTTTCTACAACATAAGCAATAAATAATCCATTAAACTTATCTGTAATGTGAAGGTCGGAGTATTTGCTCATTTTGTGGATTTATGTAAAACAAATCATTTAACTTTCCACTGGCTGAATGAATCCAGATTATATGTGTGTGTGTGTGTGTGTCAAGTCTTTGATTAATGGAGTGTGGGCAGAAAAATGGACTTCAGCACAGTTACTCATTTATGGACAGAATAAAAGATTGTAAGGAGACTACAAGGTCACCGAGTTAAAATCCTACTTGCACACACACTTACAATGCTGATGAGAAGGGTCAAGTATAGCAAACGTGCACCTCTCATCTTCCCGACCAACAAAACCTGATGGAAAAGATATGAAAACATTGCCTTTAATTAAAATCACCTTACTACAGAAGCAATTATAATTTATAGCAGTGATATTTGTTTGTCAATTAACTTTATTAGGTGGCTATTCCCTGACATGATGGCTCCTGCTGAGCAAACTGAGCAATATTAAAGCATATTTGGAGACACATGGTGTCAAAAACGGTCCAGTCAGGAACCATCTGCATCTTTAATGTTAAACTTCAGTCAGTGATTATCAGCGAAAAGTACTATTCAACCAGAAGTCCTGAATAATATTTTAAAACATTGCAAATATTTCAGTTTAATGATGGCTTTTCTAGGTGTGTGTACAGGAATTTCCTTTTTTTATGTTTGTTTCCCTCTATTATGAAACTAATTTGTGTATATTTTGTCAGTCCTTCTGTGGGTCTCATACATCAGTACAAATAGTGGATTTGATGGTGACATCATGACTGGAGTGGTGCTGTGTGTGTGTGTGTGTGTGTGTGTGTGTGTGTGTGTGTGTGTGTGTGTGTGTGTGTGTGTGTGTGTGTGTGTGTGTGTGTGTGTGTGTGTGTGTGTGTGTGTGTGTGTGTGTGTGTGTGTGTGTGTGTGTGTGTGTGTGTTTTCATGAATCGCAGCCCATAAAAAGGTTATTTAAAGGTCACTTGGCATTCTAGTGTGGGGGCCGTCCTGTGCCAGACAGCACTGACTATGTGCGCGTGTGTCACTGCTGCATCACAGTTTATTACATTTTACAATGTCTGTACTGACAGTCATATTACAATGCCTTTTAAACAAATTAACCATTAAATAATTATGTACATGTGGATCCACTCGTCTGAGAAGAGGTACGGGCCAAAATATTAATGTTAATGTTTCAATATTTTGTTTCGTTTTTTGTCTTTTTTACCTGAAAACATATTTTTCTTTCTTTGTCTGATTACCTAAATGCGTTGCAATACATGGTGAAACATTTTCAGGGTAATTTCTCAGTTTCAAAGAAACAGCAGAATATCAATTGACTTTTTGATGTTGCTTTGTAAAAGCAACTTTTTCTCAATTGAACATATCAGTCACATCGTTCATACTGTAGAAAAATATTAGTTGATTTGTCGAAAAGAAAGTAACCTGGTTGCCTTAAAATGTTAAGTTCACTGAAACAGAACATTTTGAGTTGATAGAATGAAATAGAATAAAAGACACTTGGTAAATGAAAGTTTCATTAATGAAAGATCATTAATAC
The DNA here is from genome assembly GCA_018749465.1 of Paracanthobrama guichenoti. Taxonomy (NCBI): domain Eukaryota; kingdom Metazoa; phylum Chordata; class Actinopteri; order Cypriniformes; family Gobionidae; genus Paracanthobrama; species Paracanthobrama guichenoti. The sequence goes on along the minus strand of CM031958.1, from coordinate 23,593,361 downwards.
AGGAAGTTGCGTACAGGCGTGGCTCCATACTTCAGCTCAACCATATTTATCTAGATAATTATCTAGAAATGTTTATCTAATAAACATCTCTAGATAAATCTTATTGTGTCAGTTTGAGTCTATCCAAGAGTAGGTTAAGCTGTGTCGGCATTGAAATAAAGCTGTATGGTTTAGTGCTTTACTGATACTGGATTTTTATTTCTCTTGTACCTGTCGGATCTATTGTGAAAGACAGACACGCCTTGAGACAGATGTGACACAAGGTGACATTGAAGTTAAGTGACCTCTGATAAGCTACTTCTGCTTAAAACTCAGTCAACACTATACAGATAAATTATTGTCTCCTTATATCTGTGTGTCTACGCACTTAAGGAATCAGGACATTATGGTGCACAAGCTGAAATCAATATCATTCTCTATGTTATAAATTCCAGCTCAAAGGAAGTAAAGCGAATCCTTTAAAATTTCAAACTGAAAGTGTTTAAAACCAAAACCTGGCGATTCAAACACCATATAAAAATGCATTTATCCATTAACGTGAGGTAAGACAGATATAAACGACAGTAATGTTTTTAGTATCGAGGTATGAGAACAAGAGGCCTTGCCTTCCAGCCAAGGCTTGTGACCTCTGATGACATTCTAACAGTATGAGATCAAAATATATCATAGGCCCACTTGTTCATTTAGCTCATAAATACGTTTGCACCCAGAATGCAATACTACAATGCTACAGCAAGGTTCGATATCTTTAAATGCACTTCCACATAAGCTGGTCTACACCCTTCTGAAAGCACTGAGCAAAGTCAAACAAGATCCCAGCCTGTCAAGGCATCGAAAGCAAATTATGTATTGTTAGCTAAGATACATTTTTAAAAATCAGCCTAAACTGAAAGACAACTAAGAAGAAAGCAAAGAAAGGATAAGACACACAGACCTGTCAGCAGAGCTCCTCTCCTTAAAAGACTGAGGTTTCAGTCTTGACAAGCTTCCTGCTCAAGTCAAAGTTTAACTGTACTTTATTGAGGCTAATCATTATCTACTGATTCACCATGAAGGGGAGTGGACTGTAAATGTAAGGTATATTTCATGGCATCATTTGGCAAAAAGTATACTGGATCGGTGGATGTTAATGTGTAAACATCAAGCATTTCATTAAAGTCACCATGAAGTCAAAATTGACATTTTGTATATTTTTATGGAATATATAAATGATTTATCCATTCAAGTTGTTATTTTTTTAAACCGTGTGCCTTCATAATCGTTCACTTTTCTTCTCTGATGACGTGTTTACTGGCTCGAGGGCGGGACAGCCTGTCACTCACATGAGATCACAGCAATAGCACACTACATTCAATCAATTCCCATTGGACAAAAATAAATCCCGCCCTACATTTTTTACTTGTTCAAGAACATACACTCACCTAAAGGATTATTAGGAACACCTGTTCAATTTCTCATTAATGCAATTATCTAATCAACCAATCACATGGCAGTTGCTTCAATGCATTTAGGGGTGTGGTCCTGGTCAAGACAATCTCCTGAACTCCAAACTGAATGTCAGAATGGGAAAGAAAGGCGATTTAAGCAATTTTGAGCGTGGCATGGTTGGTGGTGCCAGACGGGCCAGTCTGAGTATTTCACAATCTGCTCAGTTACTGGGATTTTCACGCACAACCATTTCTAGGGTTTACAAAGAATGGTGTGAAAAGGGAAAAACATCCAGTATGCGGCAGTCCTGTGGGTGAAAATGCCTTGTTGATGCTAGAGGTCAGAGGAGAATGGGCAGACTGATTCAAGCTGATAGAAGAGCAACTTTGACTGAAATAACCACTCGTTACAACCGAGGTATGCAGCAAAGCATTTGTGAAGCCACAACACGCATAACCTTGAGGCGGATGGGCTACAACAGCAGAAGACCCCACCGGGTACCACTCATCTCCACTACAAATAGGAAAAAGAACGTGTCATTTCAAATTGGTTTCTTGAACATGACAATGAGTTCACTGTACTAAAATGGCCCCCACAGTCACCAGATCTCAACCCAATAGAGCTTTTTTGGGATGTGGTGGAACGGGAGCTTCGGGCCCTGGATGTGCATCCCACAAATCTCCATCAACTGCAAGATGCTATCCTATCAATATGGGCCAACATTTCTAAAGAATGCTTTCAGCACCTTGTTGAATCAATGCCACGTAGAATTAAGGCAGTTCTGAAGGCGAAAGGGGGTCAAACACAGTATTAGTATGGTGTTCCTAATAATCCTTTAGGTGAGTGTACGTCACAATAGGGAAGAAAAGACTATTCAACTTCATGCCAACTTAAAAGGACAAACAAAAAACATTCATCCACAATTTCGTCCATGTGACTTCCTCTATAATAAGCCTTACTTTAATATTTTCTTTGCAAGATGATTAGGACAGGGGACAAAGCAAATTCTGAGGACAAGCTTGAACAAAAAGAGAAAACGTCTCTGAGAACAAGCTGTGTGAGAAATGAAAATCACTGTACATTCAGAGAGAGCGTAAAGGTCACCTTCACACAGCTGTGTGCTCGCAATCTTAAGACAGGCCTGCAATCTTTGGTCCTTGATCTTTTGACGGACTCTGGCTTGGTTGTTCTCCATGAGCTTCCGTTCTTCCGATACTGAAAATGAACACACTTGCAAGAACTTCTGATAATATTCATCAATGACACATAAAGGGATAGTTCACCTAAAAATAAAAACTTAATTTACTCACCCCCCATGTCATTCCAAACTAATGGCTTTCTTTCAAAAGTCTGTTTTTTATTACCATGAAAGTCATAAAGTCCTTTGTTGTTTTGTGCCCCATTCATTGTCATTGTATTGATAAAAACAATTGAAACATTCTTCAAAATATATTTTCTGTTCCAAAAAAGAATAATTTGATGATTTAAAGGATGATTTTGAAACATTCTTATTTATTATTTCTGGTAAGAGCGACAGCATACTTTTTATTATATAATATAAATTAAAGCAATCAAATATTGTACAACATTAACCTCTCGAAAATCTATTGTAATGACTTCCTGTAAAAGTGATTCTTTAAATGTAAATGTCTATAGCTAAAGGCACCTTCAGTGGTAGTTACCCAAGAAGTTCCCATGCTTTTCCATTGACTAATTATGCAGCCATATCAGCAAAATGGAGAGAAGGACGAGGGTAAAGGTTAAGATTAGGAATGAACATATTAACTGCAGGCATCAATACTAAAACCTGTGTTGCTGATGATGTGAACTAAGTTTTTTTAATATTGCAACATTGTTGGTTTGCTATAAAATTTCATCGAGTCCACCTGCATAGCAGATCTGGCCTCAAAATGAGCAATACCTGACAATCTGCTATCCTGTCTCACTCAATGTGTGTACAGCAAGTAAATAAACAGGCAACACAGCTGCCTAACTAGCTTATACACTACATTCATAATCGTTCAATATTATTCACACAGCAGTGATCACAGTTGAATGTGTCATTCATTTGTCCTTCTCACCTTTGAAAGCGAGTGTTTCTGAATAACAGGAACAAATGTGTTCCTGTAATACACATTTATTAAAGTTTTCCGTTTGATTTATTAAAGTGTAAATGGCCCTTAAGCCAATCCCCAATGTATTTTTTATAGAAATACAGCAGCTGTATCATAATAATATGCCCCCATATTCACACCACAGTAATAGCTGGTGTGTTTTCTTCAAGGTTAATATATTTTCAGCTTTTCTGGATCATGTGTGCACTTTCACAAGAACTAAAGTATTTCAGATTTATCATAAAAAACAAAATATTTTATTTCTTCTGGATGCTAAATGCCCGAACTGAGCAAAAGTTGGAAAAAAAGACGTAATGTTTTTACACAAGGTACGAAAAAGAGTTCTTACAATTCAAAAGCAAACCAATCAGGAGATCATTAAAAAAAAAAATGAAACGGATTGGTTTTGACTTCTTGGGGTTCCCAGAAAAACATGTATGTACTTCATGGATTTTGACAAAAAGGATGATAGGTAACACTAGAGCATTCTGTCCTTCACAGAGGGAGCGAGAAGCCTGTAATCGTTGCTTTTCTACAGTACAGTCTAATATAGACACATGGCTTTCTTAAAATCACTTACAGTAAAACAAGCACTTGATCAGATACTTTTCAAACATTCAGAGCCATTCGAGGTCACGCACTATAGACTCATCAGGTCATGACATGATTTAGACTTCAGTTTGAAGGCTGCTTGCTTGTTCTTCTTAGCAACCATTCGGTTAATGAAACGCTTCGCTTTCTTTGGGAGACTCTCCCGACGGTTTTGAAGAGAACAGCGCCTGGTGAGGGTCTCCACGCTGTTTCTTCGTAGACGGAGCTGGCGGATGATGCCCTCAAACAGCGGCCAGACGTTGTGTTGCATTGCTGCTGACGTCTCAATGAACTTACAGTCAAAGACAGCAGCTGACGCACGACCCTCTGAAAAATAAGAGTAGAAATAAAGTATAAAATGAAAATTCTCAGTGATATAAGCTAAAACAAAGAGAGTACTGAGAGATAAGGAGTAGAGCTGCATGTACTATATACTGACCATTAATGGACACTTCTCGGCAGCGGACGAGGTCACATTTATTGCCGACCAGGATGATTGGAGTGCGGTCAGCCTCACGTTCACGCCGGACCTGAATACGAAGCTCTGATGCGCGAAGGAAGCTTGAACGATCGGTTATGGCATACACTATAATGAAGGCATCTCCTGCCTGCAAACATCTCTCCTGCGTCCAGCTGCCCTCATGCTGATGAACACAAAAATATAAATGTCTCACAATCTCGAATTACTTATAATAAAGTATATTAATATAAATTGCTGACAAACTAAAAGCGTTACCTGTGAATCCCACATGTCGAGTAGGGTAACTGTGGCCCTCTCTCCGTCTACTGTAATTGTCTGCTCAAATACTTCACCTATAACAACATTAAAAAGGAAAAAGAGATAAAACAAGGTTATGAATACTGGCCATGGCAAAAACACAGATAATTATACTCTGACTTACTTTAAGAAGGCATAGGCCTACAAATTATTATAGCCTGGCTATATTGACAATAAAAAAGGTTTTTGGATCTGACAAAGTTCATCTTGCACAATTCTTGCGACTTTGTAATTCCACACTGACTTTGTAATTCTGAAAATATGACCCTTATATGTTTAATTGTAGGATTATGATAGAAATGTTTTCATTTATGAACTTTAGGAATGGAACCGCTATGGGGTTGAGGGGGTTAGTTCACCCAAAAATGATATTTTGAGGAATATCGGTAACCAAACAGTTGATTGATCCTCCATTGACTTGCACTATGCACTTAAAAAACAACATAACATTCTTCAAAATATCATATTTTGTGTTCAGCAGAAGAAAGAAATTCACACAGCTTTGGAACAACTTGAGGGCGATTAGCTAAATGATGACAGAATTCATTTTTGGGTGAACTATCGCTTTAAGAGGGTAAGTGGAAAGGTATCAGTGAACACTTTATGATTATTTGCGATAGGCTAGCTAATATATCTGTGAACAGGAATATACAAGAAAAGTCAGCATACCTCCATACAACTCGCATTCGCTGCCCATGCTGTCTGACGCCCCAGCGAATATACTGGCGAGCGCGGACTTCCCGACGCCGGTGTCGCCAAGCAGGACAACAGTAAAGGGTCCGACGGATGCTGGAGTCGCACACTCGGTTGAAAGAGCGGAGTCTGAAGAGGCGGACGAGCAGGAACTAGACCGGGACATACCGATGTCAGGGCGCGCGAAAGCATCGCTGAGCAGCTGCCCACCGTCCGTCCCGCAGATGCTCCACCGGTGCAGGTGATGCTGAACGCGAATGCTGTGGCGCCGCATGCTCGCCAGCAGGGTCATATGTGCAATTCGGCGACAAACACTCGATGGGTTAAACGACGGTTGTCTCTTTGAATGTGACTATAGCAAAAGAATTAACGGACGGTGTAAAATTGTGCTCCAATAGGTCCAGTCCCATCCAGCAGAAACTGCTCACCAAGATCTAATTGCTCTCAGCTTCGTTGTCTTCAATTAAGCACACCTGAATGAGGATTGGTGCTTTTTGCTCTGGTAATCCTGTACGTCTATTTTGCGCAGTAATGTGCTTTGAGCCCTCAGTGCAGTTCATGGTTATATTAAGGTCTCAGCAGCAGAGCAAGTGAGGATTTCCTTGACGTCACTTCTCCCTCCCAGCGAGCTGCAGCGGGTCTTTCCTTATACCGCCCGATCGATCGATGTGAAATGCAGTGTTTCATCTCTAGAGACGTGATTCTAGTCCTAAGGGGATGCTCGGAAACCCGCCAAAATTGGACAGAAAAACAGATTTAGGGAAATGTGTGGGTGGGTGTGATGTGGACTTCCAAAGTGTAAACTTATAAGATATTGATTTAACGTTAAGCACAATCATTTACAGCATTTGATTGGCTAGCTACTGCTGCTGTATTGATTCAGTTATTCTGCGATATTCTTAGATTAATCACAATTTATTTTTCTATTAACAGCCATAGTTTTAAAATAAAAAAACTGGTGAAAAAAAATTAAAAAATGTAAGTGTTTTATGTCCTTCAATGCATTAATTTCCACGTTCCATCATTATAACATAACCCTTAAAGGGATAGTTCACCCAAAAATGTACTCATGCTCAAGTTGTTCCAAACCTGTATGAATTTGATTTGTTCTGCTGAACACAACGGAAGATATCTGCAAGAATGTTTGTAACCAAGCAGATCTCGGCAGCCATTGACTACCACAGTATTTTTCCCCCCATTATGGTAGTCGGTGGCTGCCGAGATCTTCCTTTGTGTTCAGCAGAACAAAGAAATTCATACAGGTTTGGAATAACTTGAGGGTGAGTACACTGTAAAAAATATTTAAAAAGTAAGTTACCTGGTTGCCTTAATTTTGAGTTCATTGAAATAAAAATTTGAGTTAATACAATGAACATTTTTGAGAATTGACATCACCCTTTATTCAAATAGTATTGAAAGATTTTCTAAGCATATTGCGTAATTGTTTTATTTGTTATAATGCAGTGAAATATGCAAATTGTGCTATTTTCATGATTTATCACAACTTTTTATTTATTTATGTGGTTCAGATACAATAATATTTTGAGTTTATATTTATTAAACCCATTTCCTTCATTGAATTAACTCAAATTTTTAATTTCAATGAACTCAACATTTTAAGGCAACCAGGTTACTTACTTTAAGTTAAACCAACAATATATTTTTTCACAGTGTAAATGATGACAGAATTTCCATTTTTGGCTGAACTATCCCTTTACTATAGTCTTACACCATACAAATGAGTCTTTATATAAGAAAATACATCACTAGCTTTTTATTTCAGGAAGGGATGCAAAAGGATGATCGTATCTGAGGTTCCTTGGCAACCTGTACATCTATATCTAGATTTTTTAAAAAGCAGTGTAATTTACAGATCCATGCAGTAGATCTATAACAGATTATGTACTTGCATGTCTGAAGTGCTGCATACAAAAACCAACTAAACAAAACTGACTGCGGGTGGCATTGTTAAGGTCAGTGACATTATGCAACCTTGATTAGTATGTTGGTTAGCACAGTAAACCAAGGCCAGGTTAAATCAGGACAACTATCAGGATAGTAGATCCCATAAGGACGTTTAATCGTATTCAGTAAAGACACAGACAAACTCAGTCACTAGTTGTCAAATCTATCTGTCTGGTACAGCAGTTACTGTATTCTAAATATACTATATATTTTATATGAAGCTCTAGACTTGTACTGAATTGAATGCAGAATGCAAATCACAATCTGAAACTCTCTAATAGATACCTCTGTCATTTTATTTCTGTCAAGACTGCCATGCAAACACCAATCCAAAAGAGACCAATGTGACCAAAACTGACCCAAACCAATACCAAATTCTCAGAAGTTTCCATCAATCTTTTCAATATTACGTGGCGTACAACACCAAATGCTCATGCTCTCTATTTCACGTATGTGCAAACGTGCACATAAACACGTACCGAGACGCAGATTACATTCACTCTGCTGCTCAAAGAGCCACAAATGACAGATTATAATGAGTTATTAATGTAATTGCTGGATTATGAGGACTGTTTCTATATTCAGAATTGATATAGACAAAGGGATTGGATGGATAAGAGAAATCGCAGTAGAGTGCTGGATTATTTCCTTCATTCATTCACTTCTCTAAGAGCGGATCAGAAATAGGCCATTAGAGATCAGAGAGGGTCAGAGATGTAAAAATGGTGCTTTACAGATAATATGGATGACTGATGCAAAACACATAAAACTAAAAGCGTCATGGTGCTTTCTGATGTGATAAATGTGAAAGCTTATCAGTCTGGAGCAACGTCTGCAAAAAGGAATGTAAATGGGTTAGTGCAACTTGTGTGTGTTAAAGGGCTGCTGTGGACGTGGGGTCAGTGAAGACTGAGACCTGAGCTGACCGTTGATTCCAGTGCAATAATTGCAGAAACTGGGTCATGCGTCAGAAAAGAAGGGATGAAAAGGGATGAGTTAATTTAGTCTTGGAGAGCAAACACCACAAAGAAACAGATTAGACAGGGTGTCAAGTGTCAACTACCTTAAAGCATCCAAGTTGATATAGAGCTCAGTCTACTGTCATATGATCCTTCAGAAATCATTCTAATATGCTTATTTGCTGCTCAAGAAACATTTATTATTATCAGTGTTAAAAACAACAATTTTATACATACTGAAATAGAAAATGCTTTTGTAATATTCAATAATTGGGGGGTGTAAACTTTTTAATTGAATGATCGGAGTAAATTGCGCTTCTCTTGTCTTTGGTTAACCGTAAATATCTTGCGTAGCTTCTAAAAGGCATCTTTAAAAAAAAAAAAAAAAAAAAGAACTTGAACATCAAGTGAATATTTTCATCTTTACTTAATAGTTGTGAACGAGTTCCTCAATTGTCCTTAGTGTGAGAAAATTAATCTAAAAAATAATACAGTCACAGTTGAAAAGGGTTTAAATATGCAGAAAAACCAAATAATGTTACACTGTAAACCCTAATGCGCAAAATAATCAATTGGTTTGAGTAGAGCCAACTCAAATTAAACAAATTAGTTCAACCAAATTAACTTTTATGAGTATTTAGAACTTTCTTTTCTTTTTTCAGTTCTCAAAACTAATACACATTTTAAGTAATCTGAATTGTTTCATTGTTTTGAGTTTTATGAAGTTGTTTCTTTTAATTTAGACAAACTTAAATTGAACTGAAACTGGGCTGGGATTTACATTTAAAAATTTTTTTTATGACACTCAAAAGGAGAGTAAATGCTAAAATTAAGCGTTCTATTATGTTTTTGTGTGCAAGATTAACGTTAAGTGGGTGATTTAGTAGTGTTTAATGTTTTGTTATGCTAGTTTAGAAGAGTTTCTGTTATGTTTTAAGGGTCATGGTGACGAGTGGAGAAGTTTGAGAACAGATACATGTTAAATGTATTTTATTGCTGTCCTCATTCTGCAAATGCTATGCTAATACTACCAAAGCACTGTGTAATCAATTAGCAAGGTAACATTTATTGAATTTATCGAACTTTACATTTCTTACCTTAAAAAATTTGAGGCAACAGATTGAGTTTTGCTAACTTATTCGGGTTTACAGTGTAGGAATCTGAAGGATTTGCTGCTCAAACAAGGGACTCATGAACAACTATCACAATAAAACAGTTGTTGATCATCCAGGTAACAATATACAGTATTAAGATTCAAGGTTCATTTATGTAAATTCAGTTATTAGTTTGTCTTGTGAACTCTATATCAACATCTGTTACATCAATTCTTCAGGACAGTACCTAAATAAAAAAAATAACATGCAATTTACCTCTTATTTTGTATATCTTTATCTTGCATATTCTTGGAAGGGGTATGTTTCTTGTTTTGAAGTTTGTCTTTCATAATTGCATATGCCATTGCATTAATATGAATTGTCTGTCTTGCAGAAGCTTTTCTCCTAGCATAAGTAAAAAGCTTTGTAACATATAGTATGCACTGCAAATGCACCATTACGCCCTCATTAACCTAACTGATCTGAGCACACATCTTCACTTTGTTCTGTGATGGTCGAGTCCTTTCCTGTGGGACGATAGTGCAGGAACGATCTGTACAACTGACGGTAAAGGCTTGGCTGAGGAACATACACAATAGACACATCCACATCCCTACAGACCGAATAAACATTGTATTGTTACTCTGGTAACAGTTGCTGGGATCTCATCATCACAGCCTGGACAGTGTCAAGATCTCAAGAGGCTGCTTATACACAAGTGTCTGACTAACACGCCATCTTCAACACACTCTCCACCAAAGGTACAGGCGCACACGGAAAGACAACAGCTGACTCACACGCTATATCATAGCACAATGATTTACCACAGCCCCATTTAAACCCTGAAACATTGTCAATAAACTACAACGCCAGCAAACGTGAACCCAGATCAGTTTGGTTAATGAGTCACGGAGCTGACTAGCTCATCTCCTTCTGGTGACTGTTGTGCCTCACTGCTTTCGTGATGGCTCTGTCATTTCTGCGTTTCTGTTACTAATGGTGACAATGGACAGATTTAGCTGGAAACTGCATTAAAATAACCATCTGTGCAACCAACATAATCCAGCACAGCATCATGTTCAAAAATTCTCCTATAGAGATGGAACAAGCCTGGTTTTGGAAACAACCATCCACATTGCAAAAACTAGGGTGACAAAGGGGGGAAACTATGTAATAAACAAGAGGATACAGGTCACCCCCTGTTTATTAACATCTGTATTCATAAACACCAAATAACAAATTAAACCAGTGATTAAAAACTAATACAAATGATTACATTTAGGATAAATTAAGTGTGGAAGCTGGATGTTCCTAATCCAAAACTAATCTTAGACTAAAATGCATGTTTGAGCCGTTTTAACTGAAAGCAACTTGCAATGACATATCTTAAAATATGTCAGTGCCATTGTTTTGTCAAGATGCACATCAGTAATGTTTTTTTCTAAGGCATGCGTATAAAAGCTACTTAAATGTACTAATTAATCCTGGCTTAATCTAAGCCCTGTCTGTCAAACAAGGCAATAATGTGACAATATATTTGTCTGACAGATGCTCTGGTGCCATTTCTGATTATGTTATTAATGTTATATTAATCTATTAGCAGGTTCCCTAAATGGACACAAACACACTTGCTCGGTTAGAACGACGTAGAAAGATTTTATTGTTAAAATATACATGAGATATTTACACAGCGTGAGGGCAGTGGGTTTGTATATACGTGTCTTTGGGAAGAGGAAGAGTTTAGACTGTTTGGGATTTAGAAGTGGTGCTTTGAAAGGCATATGTGATGTGGTTACGGGCATGATTTAGATAAATATCATCATATGATTGAACAGCTCCAGAAAAATGCCTCCAGTGCATTAGCTCGGACATGCTGACTCGTTGCGGAAGTGACACTGTGCTATCGGCATGTCGACCCAGCTGACATGCCCTTCCGGTCTCTTCGTTTAACTCCTTCACAAAACCTGGCACAAATAAATGCAAATGAATTAAAAAGGGCTACTAATTCAAAGTGTTCATTAAGTGCCATTCATAGACAGTATATATATTTACACTGCATTTGCAGGGTCAAGACAATCTGCTGAAGTTCAAACTGAGCATCAGAATGGGGAAGAAAGGTCATTTAAAGGTGCACTGTGTAAATGTTAGCAGCATCTAGAGGTGAGGTTGCGAATTGCAACTGCTCACCCCTCCCTTTCACAGCACATAGAGAAACTACAGTGGCCGACACAGGACGAAGATGTCATCGTCTGAGAGAGCAGAGAGTAGCTTGCGCTCTGTAGAGCAGTTTGTCCGTTTAGGGCTACTGTAGATACATGGCGGTGCAAAATGGTGACTTCACTGTAAGGGGACCCGCGGTGTATGTAGATAGAAATGCCTCATTCTAAGGTAATAAATACATAACGGTACATTATGTCACTGCGGTTGCAGAAGTGTCTTTATACACCACTGAAAACATAGTTATGTATATTAGATTGCATTTCTGTCAATATATCCTCATAAATATTACACACTGCACCTTTAGGTGACTTTGAACGTGGTATGGTTGTTGGTGCCAGACAGGCTGATCTGAGTATTTCAGAAACTGCTAATCTACTGTGATTTTCACGCACAACCATCTCTAGGGTTTACAGAGAATGGTCAGAAAAAGAGAAATTATCCAGTGAGCAGCAGTTCTGTGGGAGAAAATGTCTTGATGCCAGAGGTCAAAGGAAAATGGCCAATCTGGTTCAAGCTGACAGAAAGGCAACAGTAACTCAATCAATCACGTTACAATTGAGGTCTGCAGAAGAACGTTGCCATGGTCTGATGAGTTTCGATTTCTGCTACAAAAAGTTGGTTGGGTCAGAATTTGGTATAAACAAAGCGTGAATCCATCCTGCCTCGTATCAATGGTTCAGCTCCTGGTAGTGTAATGGTGTGGAGCATTTTCTTGGCACATTTTGGGTCCCTTAGTACCCATTGAGCATTGTTTAAATGCCACAGCCTACCTGAGTATTGTTGCTGTCCATGTCCATCGTTTTATGACCACAGTGAACTCATCTTCTGATGGCTACTTCCAGCTGGATAATGTGCCATGTCACAAAGCTTAAATCATCTCAAACTGGTTTCTTGAACATGACAATGAGATCCGGGGAATTTGTAGGCCAAGTCAACACCTCAAACTCGTGTGCTCTTCAAACCATTCCTGAACCGTTTTTGCTTTGTGGCAGGGCGCATTATCCTGCTGAAAGAAGCCACAGCCACCAGGGAATATCATTTCCATGAAAGGGTGTACATGGTCTGCAACAATGCTTAGGTAGGTGGTACGTGTCAAAGTAACATCCACATGGATGGCAGGACCCAAGGTTTCCCAGTAGAACATTGCCCAAAGCATCACACTGCCTCCACCGGCTTGCCTTCTTCCACTAGTGCATCCTGGTGCCATGTGTTCCCCAGGTAAGAGATGCACACGCACCCGGCCATCCACGTGATGTAAAAGAAAACATGATTCATCAGAGCAGGCACCTTCTTCCATTGCTGCGTGGTCCAGTTCTGATGCTCACATGCCCACTGTTGGTGCTTTCGGCTGTGGACAGGGGTCAGCATGGGCACCCTGACTGGTCTGCGGTTATGCAGCCCCATACACAACAAACTGTAATGCACAGTGTATTCTGACACCTTTCTATCAGAACCAGCATTAACTTCTTGAGCAATCTGAGCTACAGTAGCTCGTCTGTTTGATCGGACCACACGGCCCAGCCTTCGCTCCCCACATGCATCAGTGAGTCTTGGCCCTCCATGACCCTGTTGCCGGTTCACCACTGTTCCTTCCCTGGGCCACTTTTGACAGATACTGACCACTGCAGACCAGGAACACCCCACAAGAGCTGCAGTTTTGGAGATGCTCTGACCCAGTTGTCCAGCCATCACAATTTGGCCCTTGTCAAACTCGCTTACCCATTTTTCCTGCTTCTAACACATCAACTTTGAGGACAAAATGTTGTCCTCATGGGTCCCTTATATGCTGCCTAATATATCCCACCCACTAACAGATGCCGTGATGAAGAGATAATCAGTGTTAAAGCCTTATAATGTAATGCCTTGAACTATCTAATTTGGGGCTTTTTTCAGAAAATATTGATATAAGTGACTGATTGCATATTAATCAGTATAGCAAAATTTATGTTAAAAATGTTGAATTGATTGACAGCCCTAATGTGTAACAGAAGGAGAATCATCTAGTTCCTCCATTATTTAATTGTGTTTAATTGATTTGATTTGTTTGCATTTATTTACCTGGTGTATTTCCATCTCCGGTGCACTGGCAGTCCAGTAGGTCATGTGTGAGGCAGGTTGTATTAGGGTCAAAACTGAAAAGGTCCCGTAGTTCTTCAGCAGAAAAGCTAATATGCTCAGCTTTTTTGGTCATGTCCACCACTGTCCCAGAAAGCCCCTGTTTACTCACCTGCCTCTGATAAATCTTCTCTTCTATGGACCCTACAAGAGACACATGAACACTACTGCAGGCCAAACTCATGTGCACACCCATAAACAAATACTTTTTCCATCCATTAATCATCAATCTGAAAGCCTTCTATCAATAAGAGAGTGTATCATTATGTGATATTTGTGTGGGTTATGATTGATGAAAGCCTGTGAGATGTCTCAGGTCAAGTACTTCTCGATATTGCACAGTCATAACAAACAGCTACATTTATCAAATGACAGACAGGCTGATGATACTCATTTTCTGGGTAATTTACAAATGTTTTGGTTACCTGTTGTTAGAAATCTGTAGATGTGAACTGTTTTCTTCTGTCCATCTCGCCACACACGTGCCATGGCCTGACAGATGAATATCAATAATAATTAGATGATTGAGTCTTATAAAACAAGTGTTAAGCTCTCAGAAGGAATTTGTCATGGAAACAGACAAAATGATTGACAAGTGAAAGATGCAGAGCATTCACACAAGTAATTGAGAGAAAATGTGATGATTTACAAAATAGGCTTAAGGGTTTTTTTGTATTCACTGCCACCTAGTGGTCTGTATTAAAGGTGCAACTAAGACAACTAAGACAAGCATGTGGATTTACAACTAAAGTGTAGTCTAATTGTAGTGTGTTTCTAACTGGTGTCAAAACACTGCATTGCATGATATCTGTTTTTGTGTAATACTGTATTTCTTGTTGCTTTGCAGTGTTAAATGGCTAAGTGTAATGTGGAAGTCCACTGACCTGAATATCATTGGCAGGATTCCAGTCTAAATCATATAAAACAAGATGAGAGGCACCAATGAGGTTTAGCCCCACCCCTCCAGCCTTGGAGCTGAGAAGCAACAGGAAGTTGGATGAGTGTGGGCTGTTGAAGGAATCAACAATTCGTTGTCTCTGGGCAACAGGTGTCTGTCCATCGAGCCGACACCATTTATAGCCTATTTGATCACAGACATCCTGCAGCAAGTCAAGAGTCTGTGTGTAGTTGGACACCAAAACAACCCTAAGTAGAGAAAGACAGTGAAACAAAAATGCACATGAGTGTACTACACACATCAATAAAATTGATATTTTGTTAACTCAGTCCCAACAAAGTTTGCATATTTTGGTGGTGTCAAACAGGGTTTTCTTTAATATATATATATATATATATATATATATATATATATATATATATATATATATATATATATATATATATATATATATATAATAATACAATATTTGTAAATAATAATTGTTTTGATTTCCTTTTATGTTTTGTGTAAAGTGCTCTGAGCACTCAAAATTCTAGAATAAATTCTAATAGAATATAATACCATATAATTGTTTAAATGTACTTTAATGTTTTTATAAAGTGATTTACCGCTCAAAAATATAATATAATATTTGTTTAGATGTACTTTTATAGGGTTTTTTTAAATTTGTAAAGTGCTTGAGCACTCAAAAAACATTATACTACTTTTCCACACATATTAACTATATTGTATATTCTTTAAAGGGGTTATTAAAGAGCACTGTTAAAGAGTTGGATTCCTATGCTAAACATGGCCAACATTTAAAAACATTCCTGTTCCATATACACTCCATCAGGATTTCAAACAAGTTTCAAAAAGGGTGGAATTCCTTGTATGGGCACTTCTCCCGGCTGAGTGCGCGGCATTAACGTGCTTCATTCGGGTTACGGGAGCCGTCGACAACGCTATCATTTAGCCCACAAAATCAACAATGTCACTAAAGAAGCGTGTTTCTGGTTGTGAGGGAAAGATAATGTTCAGCTTCCCAAATAACCCAGCGTCAAGGAAAAAGTGGATGCAGTTTGCTTTCCCAGAGCAGCAACGGAGTTCTGCAAGTGTGTTTGTTTGTTCCTGCTGGTCATGAGTCGCAACCGCAGGCGGTGAGTGAAACTGCATCAATTGTCTGTTTTGTTGGCAATCGGCGCGTGAGTGTATATAATGTAAACAATACGAACGTATAGTGAATCGAAAGTTATCCAGGGATAATGTATTGTGTGTGTGCGTCATAGGTGTGTGTGTGCTTGTGAGTGACTCTTTAGCTCTGCCCAGCGCCCACTGCACGCCTTCATGAGTTCGGGTGTTTTCGGACAGAATCGGTACAGCGTATCTGTCTTATAAATATGATAAAACTAAAGACTATTCGGAGATATGAAGGATGCAATACTACTCTATAGGTACTCAAGATTAACACTGGCAGAAACTGTGTGTGTTATGACCCCTTTAAGTGTATATTGCTTCTGTTACAAGGAAATGACCCTGTTTCTTATCTTCAAAATTGTTATATAATGTAAACTTAGTAGTAGTAAACTGGTTGAAATGCAAGACACTGTTGGTAATGTAACCTCAAATTGGTGGCACTGATATGACTGATAGGAAGTGTTCATGTTGAGTGTACATCATTTAACATAAACATCAAACTTATTCTAATCATTTCTTGATATGAAAACCTAGGAGTAAACCTTTAAAATTAGATGATGTCTAATGAAGTATGACAGCAGTGGTATATGTGGTACCTGTCTGTTCGATTGACATGTTGTATCGCCGACAGCAGGTCTGTTAACACTAGAAGTTTTCCAGAGTCTGCAGTGCTGAAGGCACCTGTGGAATATCCTTCAGGAAAGAGTTCCTTTATTCCGTCCTCATACATCTCACCTGTCTTTTCCTGAAGCAAATACCACAAAGCACAATAAAAAAGCAGAAATATTTAGATTAAGAACATGCAGAGCAAAAAAACAGCACCTATTGTACCTGTAAAGTGTTGTAGAGCAGCCCAGGGTGGTTGCAGAGTTTCTTGAGGGCGTTGATGCATGCGAGGTGTGGGCTGTGTGTGTAAGTGTGTGTGCTGGCACCAGAGAGGCAGGCTCTGATGGGCCGTGTGGCCAGAAGGACTCCATACAGATGCAGCTGCAGCTCAGTGGGTTTGCAGAATACGGTCCACTCAATCCGTTCGGATAAATACTGATTAATGATCTCCTGAGTGCGCCGTGACGTAAACACACCTGTTAGACGAAAGAGCTCAGCAGCACGTTCCTCTCCAATACGTCGCTCTTCCTAAAACACACAGATCACATTTTGTGATTCCTAAATTAACAAATTTTAGTATTTTTGTGATTTCTAAGTATATTCATTTATATATATATATATATATATATATATACACACATACATATACATGCACACACACGCACACATATATGCATACATTTATATAAATTGTATACAATTTTTATATCAGTCATAACATAATTATCTTTTTACCTCAGTGCAGGTGGGCTGGCGAGATCTGAGAATGGGCTCTTCATAAATCTTCCTGTAGGCCGCAGATGTTCCCAGAATTCCTGGATTTACAAACTCAATGATGGAATAGAACTCCTGCAGGTCATTCTGCACTGGAGTTCCTGTTAAATTAATAATTACAGAACTTTTTAACAATGACATGATGTTATACTACTACACTTGTTTCTAAAAGTATGTGTTTGTTTGAAATAGGAAACCTGTTAATATAAGACGGCGGTCACATGAGAGGGCTGTGAGAGCGCTGGCCGTTTTGATGTTGCTGTTTTTAAGTCGATGACCCTCATCACAGATGAGCACTCCAAAATCCAGCTCTTTCAATCGGTCCACAGTGCGCAGCAACATCTCATAACTGATCACCATGATGGAGCAAAGAGGAGAAGAGACAAAGTCGTCCACGCGGTGATCCTATAGAGACAACATGCACTTTTAATCCTCTTGTAGTCAACCGTCTAACTGACACAAACAGCCACACATACACACCTGGTCCACAGTGTAAACACTAATTCTCTCTCTGCCCAGCCACTTTTTGAACTCAGCAGCCCAGTTCTTGACCAAACTTCCTGGACAAACCACAAGTGCCCTCTTCAGTACAGGCCGCCCACCATAGGGGCCTTGTTTCAGTAGTGTCCACAGAACACAAACGCACTGCAGAGTCTTCCCCAGTCCCATCTCATCTGCCAGAATAGCCCCAAAGCGACCAGCAAGTCTGCAACACACAAACATACATGTGCAAAAAACATGCATAAGCAAAGAAGTGTATATGCAAGAACATTGCAACAACAGATAAACTCTTGTTTACCTCATTCCCATTAAGCACTCATAAAGGAAGACCACGCCCTCTATCTGATGTGGCCGAAGATGATTGGTCAAGTGGGGGTCAATGACCACATCCACCAGTGGAGAACCAGATTTATTATACAGCCACTGGTGATCAGTTGTTGGTCGTGGCATCACCAGGGCACCTAGGCACAAAGCAGGACAAATATGGATATTTTTTAAAAGACCACAAGACTTTAGATTAAAATGTAATAGTAAATTCATATTCCACCAGTTTCACAGCCAATGCTTAGGCCTAGTCTAAGACTAAAATTGAGCATTATTGAGCTGTTTTAACTGAAAGCAACTTGCACTGACATCTCTTAAAATATGTCAGTGTCATTGTTTTGTCTCAATGTACACCAGTAATGTTTTTTTCTTTTTCTATGGCACGCATATAAAAGCTACTTATATGTTCTAACTGAACTAAGGCCTAATCCACGCCCTGTCTGTGAAACCAGGCTATAATCTTTAAGGGCAAATGTATATGCTAAGTAATGCAACTGGGGCCTCGTTTCACAGACAGGGCTTGGATTAAACCGGGATTAGGCCTTAGTTTAATTAGGACATTTAAGTAGCTTTTATAAGCATGCCTTACAAAAAGAAAGAAAGAAAAAAAAACATTACTGGTGTCTATCTTGAGACAAATCAATGACACTGACATAATTTAAAACAGCTCAAACATGCAGTTTAGTCTGGGCCTTTAGGCTTCAGCCTTGGCTGTGAAAGCAGAGGAGGAACCATTTTTAATCACCTTTTTGTCTTTATTAATTTATTTTAAATGGACTTGCAGTGTGACAGATTTAAAAAATATATAAATTAATATTCAATTTATCAATCAAAAAGGACATTTTAATTACAAATGCTGTATTAGTTGAGCATGTGCTGTACCTGGTGTGTTAGGGTCATGTCTGGGTTTACAGATTGGTTTGTCAGGTTCAGAATCCGTAAGTGCACCTTCCTTGAGCGCTGGTTTGGTAAAGGATTTGGACACTGGTCGATATACAGGAGCCTTCAAGACCTTTTCTGCAGGAGTCTCAACAGCAGCATCTTGGAAACAACGGCCTTTGGCATAGTCCTCATCGGATATGACCCCCATGACTTCGATTTGTTTCCCTCCCACCATAAGAGTCTGACCCTCACACAAGCTCTCCAGCTCTGATGCCTTGTAGCCTGAACCTAACAGAAAAACACTGATTCAAAACACACATCTACACAGGCTAAATAATTATTATCATGATATGACCAATAACCGATAAATGGCCAATAGTAAAAATTGTCTAAATAAAAAAACAAAACAAAAAAACACTTAAATCAATTGTTTTAATGCTTTAACAGTGAATTTAGGCATCACACAATTATAATGCACAATGAGAAAAATGGATATTCAGAGATTTGCTAAAAATTACTGAATTATTTTTTTATAACTTAAAAGCATAAAAATATGCACAAATATACAATATCAACTGAGACCAAAACAAACCCTCCAATATTGACCAATAAACTATATTTTGTGTATTCCTAAATTAAAATATGCATTTATGTACAAAATCAAATCCAAAAGCTTTGCTAGAATGTGCTGATAGGCTTACCTCGTCCAATGTCCCGTCCCTCCATGTCTTTGAGGACAACAGTCCGCCCTCTGGCAACTAGCACAGCGTCACCTTCCCATCGCTTATGCTTTCTTGATGACGCCTTGCACCACATTACACTATAGTAGCGTGCTTTAAAATAAACAAATAAAGGATCAGCACTTATACCATGACAAAGCAATAGCCTACATCATAGACAATGTTGCACTGATTACAAAGTCTCAATAAATTAGAAATGTGCTTTAATTTATACAGCAGCCAGGAATATATACGGAACTGCTGATATTATGCTTTTGTTCTGTCAGGGTACATAATTACAGGTCAGGTGACAAACAGTGGCATAAAAATAATTCACATTTTCAGTTGCAAGAATTTCAGTCTAAAGTCAGCATAAAATAAAAATTGACAATTCTTTTTTTTTTTTTTTTTTTTATGTAATATTAAAGGTTTATTACATATCTCTGTGCACATTGTTTTCTTAACATACATGTGCCCTCTTAATCTTCAAAAACATTCACTTTCCCTCCCTCTTACAATGACATCTCTGATGATGTGCACATTGGCACAAGGGCAGGACAACTGCAAACAACAGCGATCCAACAATCTAATCAAGTCCCAAAAGAAAAATTCAAGTCCCACCCTACATTGTGTCTCGTTTCTGAACCGGTTTCATTCGAATATACGTCACAATATGAGAAAAAAAGCTATTTCCATTTCATGCTGACTTTAAATTGCATTATACTGTAAATAAACACACAAATGAAGTCCTTACAAACACCTCAACTGAGAAGCTTCTCATTCATTGCTGTTGCTATGTAACACTTCCTGAGTGACAAAGAAATTATAAAAGGACAGGCTTAAACAGAGATTAAAGCAATTATGAATTTATTAGCGAATCCGTACAAAAGAAAAAATAATTCTCTTCAATCAGGGCATTCACACATTAAAAACTTGAATTCCTACAACAAATATCAGAAACAACCCTCGTACAAATGTTGACTGAATACAAAAACTGTACAAACAAGAAATTAACTGTACAAACAAGTTTGCTCATTTTGACTTCATATTAACGAGTTCCCTTTGTGCTACACTTGCAGATCTGACACCGTACGTGTCACACCAATGGCAATCCTTGACGTAGTCTGGCCGCCCTCAATTTCTCCACTTTGACCCTTGACCGGAGAAGCTCCTCCTCCAACTGTTGCTTTCTCTTAAGTCCCTCCCTCTTCTCCTCTAGATATAGTCCAAGCTTTCTGTGATTGGCCAGAAGCAGCTCATGCTCCTCTCGCATCATTTGCAAAGCTTCTGCCTCAAAAACTGAATTTTTGAATGCCGCCCTCC
The DNA here is from genome assembly GCA_018749465.1 of Paracanthobrama guichenoti. Lineage (NCBI taxonomy): Eukaryota > Metazoa > Chordata > Actinopteri > Cypriniformes > Gobionidae > Paracanthobrama > Paracanthobrama guichenoti. Next base: position 23,572,198 of record CM031958.1, on the reverse strand, counting down.
CCCTCTGATATGCACTCCTCCTGGCGCCGAGTGCCGACGGTGAGGGCGGCAGGTGTACGGAGGAGGGACATGGAGAGAGCGAGGCCGCATACACGTGGGAGGCTAATTCCTCCTCCTCCTCCTCGTCTTCCTCGTCTTCCATTACTTCACTGTCCCTCTCGTTCTGTCCGTGGTGAGCCTGACTGCTCGGTGTGGCGATGGTGACAGGTGAACCGTGGGATGTAATCAAGTGGATATCAGGAGGAGGTTTCACATCCTCCGTCTCCACCCTCACAACCGCAACATGCGGATAGTCCGACAACGCTGGGAGGGACAGGCTGCTGCCCGGTTGCTCTACTGGAGAATTCCTCTTGAACTGAAGCCTAGCACAGACACATACACATGATTCATTAAAAAAAAAAAAAGGAAAAAAAAAAAAATCATAAAATTGAATTTTGAACATGATTCATAAAAATGTCCTGACTTTGATCATTGCTCATTTGTACACATCGGGAAAGATTCTCAGTTTTAAATCAATAACATAACATATCAACCATCTAATTCAACTAGCCAATTCAAAAGAATCAGATCACGTTCATCCACAACTCTCGGCTGGATTGGACTTGTGGTGACAAAAGAAAGACCTGTTGTTTTGTCAACAACAGAAAGCCTAAGATAGAGAAGACATGGAGATGTCAGTGGAAAGTAACTCCTCTGGCACACAGTGGCAAACCTGGCATTAACGCAGCATCGGAAATACGGTTAATGACATCCAAATCCCCTCAGTACTGCAGCTTACCTCTGGCACAGGACAGAATGAAAGGACAGCGAGTGTGTGACTGCAACGTGTGCTTTGATCGCATAAGACAAACTAAAACTAGCAAAAGAGGTGTTTACATGTCTCTAAATGAGTCTAACAATATTAGGTTACACTTTATTTTAAGGTATCATTGTTACAGTGTAATTATATATTTAAGGACTGAGTAATATTTAGTAGCTACATGTACTTACTAAAGGGTTAGGGTAGGATTAGGGTTTGGTTTAGGTTAGTTGCATGTAATTATACACAATTTACTGTTATTACTATGGTAAGTACATGTAACAAGGACACTTTAAAATAAAGTGTATTAATAATCCAATATTAATATAAATCACTAGATACAATCAAATCATAAATACAATATTAATAACTTATCATTCTGTCAGTGCACTGGAAGTTTCAGTCACTAAGACAAATTCCTTGTATGTGTAAGCATACTTGGCAATAAAGCTATTTCTGATTCTAATATTGGTAAACTCTAATTGGCTGAGTGTGACAATTAACAGCCAAAGTAACTTGTTACTGGTTTAAATTACTGGTTTAAATGATCCATTGTGTGATAATGATGTTTTTGAAATATAGATGCACCTGATAATGTGTGAGTTTTGCTTTTGTGTGTGCATGTGCGTATCTGTATGCTCAATCTCACCTGTGGAGTGCGCTCTGCTCTTTGTCCCCTGCGTGAAACAGCTGAGGTATCATTTCCATGATGCGCTTAGTTGGCTCCGAGATGCGGCCCCGGTACTCGGGCTGAGCATGGCTTCGATGCAGAACTTCCTGCTTGGCACTTTCTTTAAGTCGCTTATAGAGGGTCCGAAGACCCTGTGCCGTTCTGGGGGGCCTCTCGCCTCCTAAACTATTATAGCGTTCTGCTATGCTGTCCCAGCACCGGTTTTTATCCACAATCACGGCATGCTTGTTGGTGTGCTCCTCCAGAATGCGTATGTGAGGCTGGACCAGCCGCAGAAGATCCAGTTTCTCAGATAGGGTGAAGTTGGAAGAGCGGGCCTTGCCAACCATGCTGTTTGTCATGAATAAGGTAGACATCCTGCTTTTAGGCTGGTCTCAGTGCTCCAGGTTTTATCTCCTTCTCCTCTTTTCCCAGTGCTGTGTGTGTCTGTCTTTCTGTACTCACTTGTGTGAGCAGGCTGCTGCACTGCTTGTCTCGGTTAAACAATACACACACATGCACAAACTGGCTCTCAAGCACACAGACGTAAGAAAAAGAATCAGGCTTAACTAGGCCAGCCTCGATTAGGCCCACGCCTACCCGGGGAGGGCTTTGCTGGAATTCCTTTTAGCTTAAGCTGACGCAGGTTCAGTAAAGCTGCTTAAGCCTGGCCTGACCTACATAACACACCCGACTATATTAGACTAGAAACACAGCGGAGCTCTCTTATGCCGCTGTATTGCATTATTAGCGGGAAACGACTGAAGGCGGGTTTTTGAGCGTGTTGTTATATTTTAACCGCATCAAGTCTGTTGTGAGAGCATCGAGTGAGTCCGCGCGACTACTGAAACGGCAGAGGGAAACATTAAACTGACGTTTAATGTGCTCGCGCCAGGACAACTGGCAGACAGTTATGTGCAGACAGTGTTTGTGTGAGAGAGACACCAGTTGCTGTATTTCCCAGGCAGACACACAAATGTACTACAGCTTACACACTGAATGCAGGAAAGCTCTGCATTCAATCTGTGCGCGGCACGATTACGATCACACATACATAGCGCCTGTCAATCAAGCGGACCGTGAGCACGGATTGGTTAGTTTCGCTCAAAGCCGAAGTTAAAGGAGGGGAATAGATATGCTGTACTGTACTAGTTTCGGTTTATGCTTTAATAAGTGACCGAATGCATTTTCTTTCTTGGGTCGGAGTTTTATAGTGTTCAACTACTACCTTCTAGCAACTTGTGAGACATTATAAAATATCAACGTGATAAAGGCTCGCAAGACCATACGAAACTGACGCATATAAAGGCTTTGCTATTATTACGCGGCTCTCTGGAATACTCAATTTCGATTGGTCAGTCGCTCATCAATTTTTTTGTTTTGTTTTGTTATATAGATATTTTTAATTCAATCTTTTTAAATCTTTTCTAATGTAAAAAAGGTTTTGTTCTTGGAGTCTAAGTTTAAAATATAGCAATATGTAATGCATTATATATTGTTATAGTTACATTACAAATGAAAAAAAAAAAAAAATCATTTTATTATACCCTAACCAGACTAAATCTGTTTAACATGTATTTAACAATAGATATTTGTAATATATATTTAATCATTTCAATGACACACACACAAAATATGATTGTGACAGTGCTGTATCTTACCAGCAGTTGTGCAGTTTGCATGTGTGTTGGGCTGTACTGAGCAGCTGTCTTCATCTGCTGACTGTTCAGGTTTAGGACAGTCAGGTGAAGGCCTGAGGCTGTTTTCCTTACATTCCCCCTGAGGAACAGCACTCAGGACCCTGGCTAAAGCCTTACTGCCCAATGGAGCATTAGGCACAGCTGGAGAATCTTTACTACTCAAACACCTCTGGACCTGCAAAGGAAAACAAACCCTAACAATGATGAAGCAAAATGCACCTACGGCACCTTTTCAATCATAATGTAATGCATACATGTGTAGTAATAACACACACACACACAACCTACAGTAAATAGACAATATGAATAGCAGCACATTAAAGACCCTCTGTGGTGAAAAATCAAGTTGTTAAATGTTGTTTATATGTCTGTGTGGTGTTTTAAATATGCTTTAAGACAAACCATGTGCAAATTCATAAGTCAACACCATTGCTGAGTATTTTCTCCTTAAAACTGCCATGAAAAAAAGACTATCCGACGGTTTGAAATCACCTGTGTTTCGTACATCACAAACTATCATTGTGTGCATATTTTAGCATATCATTACTATGCTGCGAAGCAGGGGTGTCTCATAAGCCAGATTTTCCCAGTATATTCTTCTGTTTATATGAAAAATTAGGTACATTTAGTAATATAGCAGGTGAATTAAAATATATGATGTATTATGATATCTATTTACAACATGCTTTTGAAGCATTGATCATCACAGGCATATATGTTGAGGTGTTTAAGAATCCGTTCAACAGCGCTCAAAATGCTAGAGGGAAATGTTGGTACATAAGCAGAAACATTACATAAAAATCATTCTCTTGTTTTGACTTATTCATTCAACCTTATTGAGCAGCACATTTCCCAAAGCAGGTGTGGGTGGTGGCGACGGTAGTGACGGTTCTGGCTGGGGACCCAATAAAAGTGGTCCATCATTCCTGGCTGGCCCCGGTGGTATAAACCTGGGTTTCTTAGCAGCATTGCCACGGACCTGACTTGGAGCTCCAGATCTACGCATTCTGTCAATGAAGACACACATACCACTTTAGCTGAAGCACCACGCAGTGATAAAACAACAAAAACTCAAAGGTCAGATTAAAGGGATAGTTTACTTTCTTCTGCAATTGTATCATAATTCTTTTAGTACTTTTGAAGAAGAAATGTTTTGAAAAACGAAACATTTTGGTTCTCAATGCTTATTTCAACAGAACTGAGATAACACCAGAAATTATTTTCTGTATGTATTTACAGTTACACATACATTTTATTAGTGGCATAAATGTAACCCAATAATAACTATAGATTTAAAAATAATAATAATAATAATAATATATTTTTTATAAAAGACCAGCGATTACAACTAAACTCATAATGTGTATCTTTAGCTACTCTTTGTTGTCATATAAACAACCAGTCAGTGTCTACACTGATTTAAGTCTCGCCAACTTAAATACAACATAACATAACATAACATAACATAACATAACGGTTCTTAGTTCATTCACAAAGTGCGACCTCACGAAAGTAAATAAATCGCGGTTCAACGGGTGAGTGTTTCTGATTCACTAAAAAGAATCGGCTCATAAGAGTCATTCTTTTAAGAATCGGACTACGCTGGGGTGAATAATCTTAATCTTCATTAAAAAGAACCGTTTCAGAAAGAATGTCATACAGGTTTGGGATGGGATGACAGGAATGTGATAAACAATGACATAATTGAATGAATGACTTAATTTTGGTGAACTATCCCTATTCGCCCAGGACAGCAAAGCGTCAGTTGCTGTCGTTAGCGAAACCAGGGTAAACAAAGTAGTTAAACAGCGTTGTGTTAACTTCTCAACTTGTCAAATCTACCTCGATTTAATATATTAATAGTAGACAGATAGTACGGTCAACGCTTACCTATTGTGTTTATTCCCTGTCTGTCAACCACTTTTCTTATTTTCAAAACTTCCCTCGTAAAAACATCATGCGCGAGTGAACCTCCCACGGAAGTGACGTCTCTTCACCGCGATTGGTCAAAACGCGACGTCACATAAAGAGGGTGGAGTGAAGGAGCTTATGAGGAGCAAAAATCAACAGTAAAGAGAAGAGTGTCAAAGAAACCTGACAGTAAATATTGTCTGCAAAAAAAATGATCTAATCCAGCAGTGGTAAATGAAGCAAATACAGGAGACGTCTGAAAAATTTGATCCCTGTCAAGCATCACTTACCAACCAGGCAAGTACTAAGTGCAATTTACACATTATTAACCCTTACTTGTTTTATTTTAATTCATGTACATTATACAACAATCATGACCATGCAGCTTTTTTAAACAGTTATATATTTGACATTACTTAACAACTGTTTACTGTTTTGTATGTCTTTGATTCAGTCCAAAATGAAATCAGACTTAGCTCCTTACAGTCTTTCATTAATTTATTAACATTCATGCTTTAGATGCATATTAACTGTAGAGATGGGTTATTAACGAACATATTCTACTTGCAAGCAGTATATATATTTTTTATGCTCAATATTTAGTAATTGTTCTTTGCGAGTACAATTGCTATAAAGTATTAAAATAAAAACACATTTGAAATTATGACTGACTGGAAAAGTCATGGAGAATCATGGAAAAGTCATGTAAATTTATTAGTCAACATGTACAGGAACATTGACCGTAGTCATTTTTTTATATATGGTGCTTGCCTGTGATTTTATTTCTTTTTTTATTTCAACTGTTTTAATTCTCGCATGTGCACAGATGCACATCTGCTTGTGTTGTGCCAATGTTTTATATACCGCTGCATTTCTAAAAGTGAAGCTACAGTGTAGCCATGTAGAAAATAATCCAATCAGAGTGTGGGAAAGCGTAATCCTGTGTAATCCCAGCACAGCCATGAAGAACAGAGCTCTTCCGGGCAGTGAGAGTGCCCAGACATAAACACAGCAGCACAGACAAACATCCTCTCCTTCATAAAAGAATTCATGATTATTGTAGTATTACCTCACCTGTGAATCTGTAATGGAATATGCATTTAACTGGAGCTCCACATTTTACAAAAGCAATAATTTAGCGTTAAATGCTCGAGCCACAAGCCTCACATGGTCAGACAGGTGCAGGGTCACCTGTTATGTTTAAGCAGTTGTTTTTGAGGAATGTGTACCGGATGGCAGGGGTGGGGGGGTTACTATAAGTTTACTATAGAAACACCAGAAATATCGCTTTGGATGTGTGTAGTCAAATATGTTTTAATTTTTTTTAAATCTATATGTGGTCCTGGTGTGCCTCTCTCTCTGTGTATTTGTGTGTGGGGTTGCCAGATGCTTTATTCATGTGATCACAGATCAAGAGTTTCCCAGAGGGTTTCCCTAAGGGATCTGGATAGGTGTGTGTTGTGTTCTTGCAAATTTGTTACACATTAGATGGTCTGTGGTACAGGTTGCTTAGCAAAGGTGCCTCATAAATTGCATTCCACACAATTTTATTCACCTTTAAGGGTCTATTTCCTAATATTTAGCACAAATGAAGATGGCACACTGATCTCAGATCCCTAGTGAATTTCTACACTCGTAACCCCACCCACTCATGTTTCAGTCCTACAACAGCTGCCACCTGGCTGTTTCTACGGCAACTGACCAGACCATCTTCAACAACCACACCTGAGAGGAGGAGAGGGGGAGAGAGAGACCACAGACTCTGTCAGGTAATGTCCTTTATTTATATATATATATATATATAAAAAATATTTGAATTTGTTATGCTGTTAAGCTTACATTAATAGCCTGTATGTTTTAGTGTACACATACAGTAAATATTTTAAACATAATTTACATTTTTAATGCAAAATAAATATTGTTAACTTTCAGTTTTCAAAGATTTACCACATTTACCACAAATATATTATTTATTTTAATGTACAAAATTATTAATATGCAAAATATGTCATCTTTGTATTTTTGTATTTTAAAATTAAATCCAATTAAGCGTTGTTTCCATTATATTAATGTAACTTGTTATAACCATGAGACTTTGTTGTTATAATTATTTAGGTAATGTAATAATTTTGTTAAAAAAATTAATATATTTTTAATGTAAATTATGTTATTAACCTTACATTGATACCTTGTAGGTTTAGTGACCTTAAATATATATATTATAATTTTTCAATGTAAAAAAATATATTATTGTTATATTTCAGTTTTCAAAGGTTTAACATATTAGGCACAAATCTTTTAATTTATTTAGCTGTAAAGTACTTTTTTGTTTTGCTAAATGGCTGTTTTTAAATACTTTAAATACTTTATTTAAAAATGACGTGCCTTGATTATGTGCATATTATGTAATATTTGTATTTTCTGTATTGTTGGACCCATCCATTGATCCATTCTCCGAACTGCTTATCCTCTGTAGGGTTGCAAGTGTTTTATTAGATTTTAAAATGAAATTTGGCATTTTTCCCATTATATTAATGTAACATGTCTTAACCATGAGGCAGCTTTTTAGTTATTATAATTATTTTACTGTGTACGTGTGTGTCCTCTAGGATGGGCTACGATCTGGAACGCTTTGTAGGCTATGTGAACGAGGGTCTGCTGTGCTGTGTATGTCGGGATGTGTTAGAAGATCCTCTGCAGGCTCCGTGTGAACATGCCTTCTGCAGCTCCTGCATTCACGGATGGCTCATCCACCATAACAGCTGTCCTGAGGACCGCTTGCCTTTAGACATCACACATCTACGCCCTCTATTCAGGTACCTGTATTTGCAAAGAATCACTTCAGATAACTTTAATGTTAATTCATTTTATTGAGTTATGCCTCTTGACTATTCATATGACGTACATGTGTGTCGTGTGTTACAGATACATGAGGAATGATTTAGCAAGGCTGCAGGTGAGGTGTGTGTTCAGGCCACAAGGTTGTGAGGTCATATGTGCGCTGGAGACTATTCATCGGCATGAGCAACAGTGTGATTACGCTTTGCTGAACTGCAGTAATGCAGGTACATATAAACAAACATTTATATATAGGCTATAACTATGTATTAGTACCTGTACCCACACTTTTTTGGCAGGGGACAGGTGGCTACCGCCTCATTCATACATACAGTACAAAGCAGATGAATGAGTGTTGTGACCACAAGATAGAGCGCCTACTGCTCAGTAATCACGTCTTTAATTATTAATGAGGAACCCCCTCAGGCAGCCAATGAGGTGAAACGTTTATCTCAGGGTTAATACAATTGAGTAGTTCAGTTAATAAGCTAACAGAGGCAGATTCTTGCATATAAGAGATATGTATTGGTTTCAGTAAACCTAATGCAGTATTCCCTAATCCTTCAAATGTTTGTTTGTGTGTGGATGTATGTCTTTAAATGTGCAGGTGACGAGTACTTGTGTTACCGTTGTGGTAGGTGTTCTGTGTTTTATGTGTGTTTTGCAAACTCTGTGTGTCTTTTTCTTTAATAAGGGTTTTTTTTACCACTTGCCCTGCCAACATTTTCACTGTCTTGCCAAAAATTATACATTTCAAATTTGTATTGATTTATATTTTTGTATTCAGATTCGTAATTTGAAACAAATAATTTTATTATTTCATATTTTAAAAAATATTATTCACATTGAATTTTTTCTTCACAAAGATAATAGCTGGTGGACATTATACAGTAATTATTATTATACACAGCAAACTCAAAGACAGTCATAAATTCATAAACATTTGGAAACTGTTAGCATATACTACCATTCAAAAGTTTGGGGATAGTAAAAAAAAAAAAATGTATTCAGCAAGGATGGATAAAATTGATTTGATCAAAAGTGAGACTAAAAGCATTTATAATGTTATAAAAGATTTCAATTTCAAATAAATGTTCGTTTGAACTGTCTGTTCATCAAAGAATCCCACATTAGTACGTCATAACAGGGGTGCATTTTGAAATATATTTACAAATAAAACATCAAGTTTCACAATATTACTGTTTATGCTGTCATTTTTATCAAATAAATGCAACCTTGGTGAGCATTAGACTTCTTTCAGATTGCAAAAATCTTACTGAACCCCAACTTTTGAACAGTAGTGTATATTTAAAATTGTTATAAATGTTTCGTTTAGATAAAATATTTAAATTTATCATTTTAAATGTAGTTTTAAATTTAATATTTAAAAAAACATATATACATTTCATTTTTATCAAATGTTACGTTTCCTTCACAAAGAGAATTGGCAGCTGGATATTACACATTATAATTAAACAGAACACAAAGGCAGTCATAAATTCATAAAGACTTTTGCTGGAAGATGTTGGCATGCATGGGAAAAAAAATATTGATTGGTTTGTAGTTTTCAGCTCATAACTGATGCTAGTAGCACTATAAAAAGTCATTTTTTACAATTTCTACAAATCCTCATTTGTCAGCCAACTAGATCATTTTAACTAGGGCCGTCCTTATTATATTCTTCCTAGATTTCTCTGTGCATGAACATTTGCCATGTGCCAGCGTTTCTTCTGTCTTTGTTAATGTTTCTCTGCAATCGTTCAGGGTGCCCAGTGCAGGTGTCGCGGCGCTCTCTGGAAGCTCATCTGTGTGTGTGCGAATACAGCAGTAGAGTTTGCGCAAGCGGCTGTGGATACACAATCCTAAACAATGAGGAAGCCCAACACAACTGTGTATCAGAGCTACGAGCTGAGCTGGACATGCTCCGGTAGAAACATTCTGCTTAAGTCATATGAATTGTGACCATGTAAATGCTGTAAGGTTAGAAAAACCTGCGTGTTTATTATAGGGCAGAATTAGACTGCAAAGTTGAAGAGGTGAGGCATGAAATGGAATCTCGCTTGGATTCCCAAAGACGACACATGGTGCAGAAGGAGAGTTTGCTGAGGAGTGAAGTGGACGAACTTAAGGTACGATACTTTTCATATCAACAGGCTTTTTGTGTGTGACAGGTTACTGACAGGTGTGCGTTTGTGCAAAAGGGCCAGCTGTCCCGCGTCATGTCAGATGTCCGCATTTTACTGGGTGCAGAGAGAGCACGCAGACAAGAGCTAGAGAGGGCCGAGCTTGAGAAGGCGGAGCTTCTTGAACTTTTAAAAAGGGAGGGGCTCAGACCAGCCACACCCTCTGAAGCTGCAGCTCCGCCCCCTGCTGAGGTGCCGAGAAAACCAAGCCCACGAAGCCTAGCTTTGGACTGCATCAAAAGGAAGAATAGAGAGGTGACAGTTATCTGAGGATGCTGATTTTCACAATAGAACAGTAAAGAAGAGGGAACAAATGATGGTAATAGAAAACCACTTCCTGGAACTCATCTTCTAAACGAAGCCCCATAATTGGATCTCCTCTGGGTAAACTGAATGAGTCCTCTGAGACGGGCCAGGTGCTAAGATTAAACCAAATTGTGTAGTAAAAACAATTTTTTTTTAAACAATTTTGTATGTTTTTAGAATTTGAGAGGCTTGTTTTTCCATTTAAAAGATCAACATAAATGCATTCTGTTACATTTGTTGATATTAAAACAGTTTTGACAAATTACACTGTGGATTGTTCTATAAAAATACACTCAAACATATCCTCACAAGAATTTAATAATATTTAACAGTTTTAAAAATGAGAGAAACACAAAACATGACAATGATATACACAATATCAGTCGGTGGTTCCAACAGATACAGCAGATCCACATTCTGATTGGTCCTTTAGAGCCTGATGGCTGAGTCTGCTTTGCTCAAGGCAGCGTTTAGCGAGTAAATGAGCGGACGTGTCGGCCCCGTCCACCTCCGCTTCCTCCACTGCTGAACTTCCCTTGACCACGTCCACCGCCACTTATTCCACCTCCTCCCACACTAACTCCACCACTCAACCAGGACAGGCCTGTCCCTCTACCTCTGTTGGCTCTGTCTCGAGGAGCCAATCGGTAAGCACCTGAAGAGTTAGGAGAGAGGGGTCAATATCTGTTTGGCACAGCTGTAGGGTGAGCTAAAGAGCCATTTAAAACATTTAATTCATTAGTTTGCAACTTTAATGATTAGAAAGAAGTCACTAGTGAGGGAAACATCCAGAAGGTGGCACTATCACCTAAGTTAAAAATAGTGGTTGAGCAAATTACAAATGACAAAACAAACTTATTTATTTTAGATTATTAAATAAATTGTACTTTATTAAATTATTGAATTATAAATTATTATGAAGTAGAAATATTTTAAAACAGAAAATGTGCATTACAGTATCTATTTATTTTCAACACATTACACAAGGGCTATCGGTAGATTTTAGAAGTGACAGTGAAACTAGTAAAATTACTATTTTACTAGTCAATCTGTCAAGCAGGCATTGTCATCAGCAAATGCTGAAAATGCCAAAACAGTCAAATACAAACCAATTAATCTGCTTGGTCAATATATTGGTCTTGTTTTTCTAATTTCTACCCTTATAAGCTGTCAATGTCATGTTTAATGGTTATTAAATAGCTATTTTATTTTATTTTTTTAATATCTATATCATTTTTAAAAAAAGGATAGGGGGCCTACCTGTAGGTGGCTGCCTGGAGGGCAACGGTCGGGTGAAGTTGCTTTGTCCTCCGCGAGGTTCACTGTAAGTCCCTCTGTGAGTGACAGCTGTCACCGGAGTGCTCCAAGTGGAGCCACGACCACCTTCGCGGCGTGGATAGTTTCCTAAAATGCACAAATTATTTGAAATTATGTTTCACAGGTTCAATCAGTCACATACTAAAAGGAGTACAGAGTATATATGTGCTGAAATAAACATATGCGTGTACCAGCGAGCAGAACACTCTTGGGGGCTGGTGGAGTGAAAAAACGGGTGTGACTCTGGAAGCCTCTCCCTCTGGTTCCTCCAGTGAACAAGCCTCTAGTCGGTGGCTTGGCTCCTCCTCCCTTTGGGGGTCGTTTGGGCAGGGCCAGGCCAGTGGGCGGACCTACCTCCTTGAACTCTGCAGCAAGGAAATCATCTACATGCATGGAAGGAGGCCGACTGGTGTTCTGCTTGCGCTGGCGGAAAATGTCATGTGGTCGATTGAGCTGGCCAAATGCACCACGGCCCCGACCCCGAGGGGCTGCCATGATATGAGCTCGTTTTGCGGGCTCCACATAATCTGACTTCCCACTGCAAACAAAGAAAATGATTTGTAGTTTTATAGAGTTCATACATTCAAGGTAAAATAGTAATCGCAGACTAGAATGGTGTGTACCTGGATGTGATGAATGTCTCATGTTTGTGCTTGCCCAGTCTGAAGCCTTTGGTTGGTTTGCTGTGTCCTGGGGAAGTGGGTTCAGTGAGGAACGATCGTTCTAACTCCGCCTTCAGGTCCAAGTCTGGACAACACTGCTGGGCCAGAGCAACTAGGTCTACTTTCACCTGTGGCACATACATTTACAATGATCACATTAACCAATAAAAATGAAGAGTAATTTAAAGGGTTAGTTCACCCAAAAAAATTTCTATCATCAATTACTCACCCTCATGTCATTCAAAACCAGTAAGACTGGAAAAAGTTATAAAGTTTATTGTGCACAAAAAGTATATATTGCTTCACAACATTAAGGTTGAACCACTGGAGTCACATGGACTATTTTAACCATGTCTTTACAACCTTTCTGGGCCTTGAATGTGGTCATTGTATTGCGGTCTATGGAGGGGCCAGAGAGCTCTCGGATTTCATCAAAAATATCATCTGTGTTCCGAAGATAAACAAAGGTTTTGTGGGTTTGAAACGACATGAGGGTGAGTAAATAATGACAGAATTTTCATTTTTGGGTGAACTATCCCTTTAAGATTCAGATCCACAAAAGTTGACTCAAATTAATCTTGTCTCTAAAACATCCTCATTCTTTTTACCTTAAAACAAGTTTATGTAGCTCTCCAAAACTATATAAAACTATATATATTTTTTGTTTTTTTAAACATGTTCCTCACCATGTCTACTTCTGTCTCCAACTCATCTGACTGGAATGGAGAGAACCACAGGGCCTTTAACTGCTCGTCGAGGACATCTGAGAGAACATAAACTGTCCTGAAGGTAGAGAACATGTGAGCGAGGGGGAAAAAGAGAAACATTGAAACATGATTGGAGACATTTTTCAGGATGCAATGATACAGAATTTGATCTGGATCAAGTATTTACATTAAGCACAAGGAATGTGTAAAGCTACAAAAGTACAAAATCAACTAATTGGTGGGTTGCCTGAACAGCGTTTTTGATTAAGTGGCCTGTATAATTAGGCTGCTTTCAGGTTCACTTGACCACAGATAAACATATTTCGAGGGGGTGTTTAAATAAGGCACTTTTTTGTTTAAAAAACAGCTAGATGCTCAACAGAAAATGGAAATAATAAAAAGCAATGATTTACTTAGCATTTTTTGCCTTTATTGGGTCAGGACAGTACAGCGACCTGACAGGAAGCAAAGTGGGATGGGACTGAGAAAAGACCACAAGTTGGGACTTGAATTTGGGTTGCCTGATGTTCATGTCAGAATGCTGCCCACAAAGCTATCAGCTCTTAAAATCACAACATTCAGGATACTCAAAAAGTGTGGCATTTTAAACATGCAAGTTTTCAATGGGTTTTTACCAAACAGATTAACTACTACAAATTTTTTTTATTATATATATATTATATTAAAAAAACACACCCACACACACAACTAGTCTGGGGCCTGACAACTAATTAACAATTGTGACCCATCCCGATTTAGTACCCTAGTAGTTGACTCACTACACTCACACGCAAGTGTTATTTTAGTACCATTGAAATACTATAGGTCATAGTTATTAATATTTCTAATTAGTTTTTATATTTTCTGTTTTCATTTTAATTTTAGTTCAAGTTTTTAAAAATGTGTTTTTCTATATGTCTATATAGTTTTTTTTTTTTTTTTTATTAATTTTTATTTCAGTTTTAGTTATTTTAGTACAACAAGTTAAACAAAATGAAAATGAGAAATACTGCCTTGGAAAATAACTAATAAAATAAGTTTTTTTTTTGCACACACATAATTGCTCACTCTATCCATATTACCTGTGATTGAACTGTGTCTGAAGGGGCTCCGGTGCAGGTAAAGTGGGCTCAGTTTCAGGCTCTACAGTAGATGGGGCATCTCCAGAACTTTCGATAATCTGTCGCAGTCCAGCCACATTCTCAAGCAGAGTTTCCAAAGATTCATCCTCCTTACAGAGCTTCTGCATACATGGGGAAACGATACAGAGTAGGAGAAGATTAATATGAGCTTCTCCTTTTATGCATGCTACAGGGCACAGCTTAATTATGATGTATAACGTAAGCTGCCACATTTACCATGATATGTTTCTCCAGTTCTGATAACGGATGCTCCCCTGAGTCCTCCTTCCACTGCAGCAGCTGCTTCATGTCGCTCACACTAAGAGCCAAAGATCGACTGTCTATGTCTTCATCCTATGGAGCAAAAATAATACGTATTAGCATATACATAGATGCATACACACATAAAAATGTGTACCGATTCTGTTGTCTGCCTACCATAGCTTCACTATTCAGAATCTGTCTCAAAAAGTCGAACAGGGCTGAAAGAAGCTCAGCAAACTCTTTATTAAAGGATGTGGTTTCCCTGCGGATCAGAGAGGAAACGGCCAAGCTGTGCTTCTTCAGAGAGCTGGAACACAAACACAAGAAAATTAACCACACATATCTGCTACGATAATTATTTTCATGTTATGGCCAATAACCGATACAAAGACAATATTAAAATCCTATATTTTGTCAAAACAAAACAAAAAAACTTAAAATTCAATTCTACTCCAAAATTTGAAATACAAAAATGTAGGCATCCCAACATTATAATGTATGGTATGAAAAATGGATATTCATTATGAGATTTGCTAAAGATCACATTGAACTGTGTTAAATAAATTTTTAAAAGTAAAAGTAGAGGGAAATGACTGTGACACCTTTTGAGGTGATAGAGACCGTAGTCGTGCTCTGTGAGAAACATCATGGTTCGCAGACACGTGAGCTGGAGCGCGTAGCTGCTATGTGTATTTCCCAACACTTCCAACATCCCATCACATATACATGTCATCATGTCTCTGGTCGGCAGCGCGTTAGCTAGCTGCTCTGCCTCCGACACTGACGCTTCACCCGAGCCACTCACGACCAGCGACACATCCTGGTCGCAGAGTGACTGAAAAATGGAAGCTGTCAATTCAGCATTCTGCTGTGCTGACAGACTGGCATCTGTGGGTAGGACAAGCATGGCAAGGATAGAAGGAAGAAACTCTGACAGTTTGTCCTCCACTTTCCCATCATTCCGGCCCTCAATGCGTGCAGACACACTCAGCAGAGCCAACATGGCCGCCTTGCAAGCCCGTTGAGATGCCAGCGAGTCGAGGAGGGCTAGTAACCTTAACAAGCGTGAGCCAGCTGCCTCCCTAAAACACAACACACAATCCATTTGAGCTGTCTGAAATATATATACACACACACTAATCCATCCACAACTGAAGCAGCAGGGGCTGGATATCTTATTAAAACAAATCCTCAAACTATGAACAAACTGCCCTTAATGTGATGAATGTGGTCTTACTGTTGCATTTCCTCCTGCAGCTGCTCCAGCAATGTCCTCATTACCAGAGTCGCAGTGGGTGCAGCAAGATCGCAGAGTTGTACACACACACGGCGGAGCATGGAGAGGAGAGGCGGACAGCTGCTGACACACACGCACCTCAGCACTTCCTGTAATACTCGAGCCTGTGCGTGTAAGTGCACACTCCACAACTTTCGTGTGTTCATTGCAACCCCGATGTCTTGCACTGATAGTGCCTGAGAGAGGAAGAGGGAAAGAGATGAAATTAATGAAACCATTTTCCATAGATACTTTTAATTAATGAACACTATATATGGAAGCATAAACTTGCTGGCTTTAAAAGAAAAAAAGTTGTCACTTGGCAGCTAACTAGTGTTTGGATCAGAGCTCCTGGGACAATCAGCAGCAAGCAGTGACAGGTGCTTGTAGCCGTTTATGCGTGTTCAGTACCTGTGTGGTCTGCATGGGCAGAGGCAGAGGAAGCAGTTCTGACAGCATACTGAGGCTGCTGTAGATGTTCTCTGGAGCAGCCAGTATAGAGTTCAACACTTCCTTCAGCATCAGAGACCAGCTGTTTCCAGCCACGGTCTCCTCTGATCCTGTCTCCTGTTCACTAACCGCGTGTGTGAATGTTAACATTATCTCGGTCACGTCTCCCTGGATACGCAGCTCCTCTGCATCAAGGCGACCTGTTGTCGGTGTGGAGCAGAGGATCTTGTGAAGGGCAACACAGACAGAGGGCACACGCACGTCACGGAACTCACAGGTTCCCCCGCACAGCAGCTCTGTCAGCATGGCTCGGATGAGTCTCAGCGAGCAGGAGGCCACTGACAGCATCATGAGTCGCTGTGCTATAGGACCCATTGGCCCATGAAGTCGCCATGGCAGCAGCAGCAGTGATGTAAGCTTCTGGAGGACTTTAATAAACGTGTCCATGCCCTCTGCACTGAAGAGGGCTATGATGGCCTGGTTCCATTTCAAGTCTTTCTGCTGACCTGCACATACACAATGAGCCATGTCAGGACACATAAGCTAATATTTTTATTGGTATTTACTAATGTTGTTATAATACCATTTCATTAGTTAATATCAGAACCATCTAAACAATTCTCTATAACAATTTAGATAATGCAACAAAACAAACATGCTGCTAAATACACCCTCTGGTGCTCTTCGGTCAGAAAATTTTCTGTTTTGAATTTCTAAAAATCACAGCTTCATCGGAATGATATGAAACTTGGTGACTTTTATGGCATTAGGTATGTAAAAATTGAGGTCATCAAAAAAAAAAAAAAAAAAAAAAAAAAAAAAAGACTACCTTTCATTATCTTCGGTCACAAATGAAATCGGCAAAAATACAAAAATTCACAGAATATTTGTGTGTACAATCTACAAATCTGAAAAACAATGCTGAAAAAAAGTACACAGCAGTAAAGGGGTGATGCTCTAAAACATCAAGAGTGTGATATTGACACATCCACTCACACTTAAACACATACACGCACACCTATGAACCACTAAACCTATGAACCACGTTTTGAATTTCTAAAAATCACAGCTTCATCGGAATGATATGAAACTTGGTGACTTTTATGGCATTAGGACTGTGTAACACTCCCGTGGATGTTCCGTACACACACTCAGACACACACAACGCTACGCTGCCGAAGCGCTCACAGCTAGCTAAAAATGCCATCTTTATTCTAATTTGAAGGGCTTTGATAACATACCTGTGAAAATAAAAGACATTACAAAAAAATACACTGAAAATAAGTACACGTTTGTGTAGATAGCGAATATTTTCTATCTTCAGCAAAACAGGCTAATAATTCAATAAGAGAAATATGCAGAGTTATATATCATTGTGCAAAACAATTCGGATACCACATGCCAACTTACAGTGCTTGATGTTTTCATGGTGAAGAGGGTTTTTTTACCGCTTTGAACTCATCGCGACCTCACGTATAAAAATTATGGCTACAGCGCGGGTGCGAGCCTGTGACGTGAGTGACCGATTACCATGGAAACTTGAAATTCACGTATATAGATAGACTGTCTCTTTGAATTTTAAATTTGAATTTATACACATAAATGAAAACCTCATCTTGTCGTGAGCACACTTGCCCAATGAAAAAGTGCGGGGGACGAATTTACATTTTATTAAAAGTGGGGAGGACATGGGAAATTATTTTGAAGGCCTAGACTTTATTTTAACCTGAAATACGGTTTACATTTTTTTTTTTTATGGCAAAAATAGACCATAATTATTGCATAAATATTAATAAGTACCATCAAATCATCTCAAAATACAAAAGAAAATTGAAAAAATATTATTGAAGAAAAATAAATTACATTGGCTTTATTGGGGTGGAGGAAGTTTCATTTTTAGGTGTCCGGTCACTTTTGACCGGGAAGATAACCAGTGGAACCCCGAAACGAAGAGCACCAGAGGGTTAAAATTTACAGTGGAAGGCCTGTTAAATACTTTTATACTGCACTTGAAAGCAATGTTAGGTGAATTTATACTGCAAAGCCTAACACACATCTGATATTTTTCCAATTTAATTTGTTTTTGTCATGTCTTCTTCTGTTTAGTATCTTGGTAAGACAAGCAAAGTTAAGATTAAGGCATACAGTACCTGGCACAGTAGTTGGAGGGCAAGCAATGTGGCACAACACCCTGAGAGCACTTACAAGACCCACTCCATCTGCTGTCATCAAGTTCTCCAGATTCTGACAACAGAAACAGCAACAGTTAGTTACTACACCATATTTAATAATACAAGATATCTTTATTATGGTGTGACCCAATCATATGAAAATAGCATTTGCGTGTATGAGTGAAGGAGTTACAGTATTTTCTGATACCTTGATCAATGCCTAGCATAAAATGGGTATACAGATTGTAACTTATTCTATATAATCTTAAACCCCCTAAAATGCCATAAAAGTTTTTATGTGGGTGATAAGCTCACCTGCTTTATGTACTCAATAAGTGTAGGAATGCCACTGATATCGAAATGTAACTTTTCAAGTGGCTCCATCCACTTCGACAGCTCTGAAAAACACATTTAATCATATAGGTCAGATGTGAAAGCACTTACATTTACAAAAATTATAAAATGGCATTTAAGACCTTGGAGGGAAAAACACTCTTCTTAACAGAGCATGGAACTGGTGGTTCGGCTGACATTGAAGTGTTTTTGGGCTGTAAAAGAGAAGGAGGCTAACCTTGAAGCTTGGCATTGTTTTCATCAGCTTTGCAAACATTAAGTAGTGGAGAGGCATAGTGCTCCATCATACGGAGATCACCTGACGTCTGAATCACCAGCAGTACAAGCATACAGGCATAGTTATATGTTACAGACTTCCTTGCTTTGCCTTCCCTGAGAGAGTGAGAGACAGTCAGCAGGTTAGAAAGAACAAGACATTTAGGAAGAAATATTCATTTGAAATAAAAATTACTATGGAGTGCCGCAGGGCTCTGTATATGGCCCATTTGAATTTCTTAACCTCTGCATATAGCGTCAAAATACATGCATTACATTTTTATTTGTCATCATTAATCAGACATTATTTTAACCAATGTTATATATTCTTACCCTTGGCCCTCTTTGGCATGGAACTCTACCAGGTTGACCAGACAGCTGAGGTTATTATCCAAGCTAAAAGCGTATGCAACAGCGTTTCGGCCTGTGCTGCTAAAGCTAATGAGATACAAGCTATGAAGTGTTGCCAAAACATCTGGATTATCTCCATCTTCAAGCTCTGCCCCATTCAGCTCAGCAACACCCTGTAGTGCATGTAGAGTTTGCATAAGCCAGACCCAAAAACCATCGTCAATTGACCCCTCTCCAACTGCAGGAGCATCTTCACCCTCAACCTCTGAAAGGGGTGTCAGTGGAGCCAAGTGAGAGGGTGGGGTCAGGTGAGTAAGGGGTGTGAGGAGACGAAGCAGTAAATTGATGGTTTCGTGCTGGCTAAGGAGGAACAGGAGACCCTGTTGAGACTGGGACAGGAAACGCATCAGCTCTCTGACAGCCTGCAGGACTCCGATGTGGGCACATGTAGCCGGATATGACAGAACAACTGCCAGGGATTCCAGAAGGTGACATGCATGCATGTATCTGTAAAAAATAAAACATAATTAAAGAAATGCCATATATTTGAACTTAAAGGCACGCTATTGTAACTTTTGGCACTCTAGCGGTTATAAATAAAACTGCATGCATCTTGAGATTCAAAAACAAAACAGGAAGTTGGTTTGGAAGATAGATTCATGATGTATAATGTACATTATATACATTTTGAACAAAAAAAGGTAAGTAGTTTACAACCAAGATGGCGCCGCCGTGTTCGGTCGCCGTTCAGGTCGCTCCGCGAAGACTGTGCTTTTATTTACTATTTTACTTTCTTTTGCTCTCAATAGTTTACATTTCACTGCCAGTTGTATATTCTGTATATAACTGTGTATGTGACAAATAAAACTCTTGAATCTTTAATATCAATTATCATCAGTTTTTAAGCCACATGATACTGACCTGTACAGTGTTGGATAGGGATCATCTCGCTCTGGTGGCCCAGTAATCCGGGCATTGGTGGGAAAAGCTTTCCCAGGAGGCTGCACCATACAGTGCGGTGCTGTCTCCAGCAGGTGGAGCAGTTCCTCAAGGAGACCTTGCAGTCTCTCTAGGTCACCTTCTGACAAAGAGGCAGATTCCAGCAAGGTATCGATGTCCATTGGGCTTTCCCGCTCTACCTCTTGGGTTTCCCTCTCTCTCTCATCTCCTTCCCTCTCAGTGCTTTCTCTCTCGCTCTCCTCTCGCTCACCCACCTCCCCCGTGGCATGCCGTTCAGCCCAAATGCTGGCTGTCCTCTGCAGGTCAGTCAAAACCTCATAAAAATGTCCCTTATGTAAAATAGCTGCACCTGCCGTTGCGACACGTACGGTCTGGTCCAACAGAAACAGATCCAGCAGACGCTGGTACCCACTTGTTCCATCATTGTCATGGTGATGGTCTCTGAGCAGCGCCTCAATGCCCTGGGGCTCACTGATGATACTGTCGAGAGAGCGCAGCACATAGAGTTTCAGAGTGGAGGAAACGTGCTCTGCAAAAAGCAAGCCCAGGAGGCTGCCAATAATCCCTTTCTCCAACAGATCCTGCACAACCTGGGCACCACAGTCGGCCAGGGCAGAGGCCAGTTTGGTTCCTGCTTTGAGCTGGCGCAGGTTCAGAGCTATGGGCTGTGCCAGGGCAGAGTCCAAATTAAGAGCTTCACAGCTCCAGTCGACCAACTGCTTCAACTTTCCGCTCAGCACATCAGGGTCCTTTATAGACAGGAAGCTCAACCCTTTTACTAGAAAGGCAGGGATTTCCTCTAATGCAGTTACCCATCCTGCCCCTCGCTCTGCCCCCTGACCCTCCCCCCAGGCCTCTAACAGCTCTAAGAGTTTAGCTGCCGACTCCGCCCACGAGGAGCTTGAGTCCTGGACGTCAACCGTTTTGAGGCGTTTTAGCTCCGCCTCATATCGCGTGATGTGCGGAGGGGTGAAGTGCTGGAGGGGTCGGAGATCACGCTCATACGGATCGTACTGAACAGTCGGTAGTGAGGCAAGGTCCTCAGGTGTGTAGTCCAGGTCAAAGGCAGGCAGCTTGAAAGCCCCACTCTCCAAATCTTCCTCATCACTGGATATCTGCTCATATCCATCATCACCTGTAGACAAAAAAACAAACCCATCAGAAACCAGTTGCCTGTCCAAAGCGCAAAAGGAAAACAGAAAATCTGTTACACTGTCACTGGCTGAGCAAATCTAGCAGGTAACAATTTCAATCAGGGAACACTGTCCTTGCACGTGAAATATCTGGGTCATTTTTCCCCTGAGAACTTGGTTTATTCACCCTCACTGCAGTGCAACTCCTCACCTTCTGCATCTTCATCCGTCACCTCATCACCCACTTCATCTTCCTCATCATCTTCATCTCCCTCGCTCCCCTCAGACGGCACATCTTCATCCACCTCATCATCAGCCGGTCCCTCGTCGTCCTCCGGCTCAGCGTCTGAGTAGGTCTCATCAGCAGGAAGAGACCCTCGCTCAGGTGAGACAGGCTCCAGGTAATCATCACCTTGTTCTGTGTTCTCCACCTTCACTGGACCTAACACACAGACAACACAACGAAGTTCAGTGCTCAGCACTACTTTTTTTCAGTCTAAAGGTCAGAATATAACAAAAACGCAACAATAAAAATGCTAAATAATATATAGTTGAGTCCACTTTTTCTTCATTTAAACAAGGTTTAAATATTGAGCAAAGAAATATTGACACAAAATGAAGAAATAAGATTCTCTGAAAATTAAAACCTTTAATTCCACTTTTCACTCAAATTGTTACGTTTATAACATTGTTTTGATGTGTTATCAAAATGTATTAAATTAGGAAAACTCAAAACAGAGCACATTGATCGCCACTGTATATATTCAGAATCTTTTCCACATGGACATACCAGGTGCAGGTAGCGCCTCCTCATCATCGTCGTCTGGAGGAGGTGGTCCTGGTGGGGTCCGTGGCCCTCTGGGTTGTGGTCTGGGTGGGCTGCCGTTAAACTGCTCTTCATTCTCCCACTCTGCTAGAGATTCACACACGTTGACGTTTAATTTTCCACATGAAGCAATGACATTATATTTGTGTATACAATGTTTGTGCTGACCAAGCTTAATGTTCCTCTTGGATCCCAGCTGCTGCTGTTGAGGCGGAGGAGGTGGAGGAGGTGGTGGAGAGTCCCGCTCATGGCTGTGAGGGCGCTCTGCTGTGCCATACACTGCCAACGTCAGGCATGTGTACCATCCACGCAGGACCAAACCATCTGTGTTTATCTTCAATAACACAAAGACAAAATGAAAATTTGGACACGGTGTGAGACTCTAGAGGGGAGGAGCAAAAAGACTTGCTAGGTCCAAAACACAAATGAAGGCTGATTTTCCTACAAGCCATGTGAGGGCAGGAGCTGACAGCTTTAGTCATTACAGAGGCATGTAATGACTAAATGCTTTTGAAGTATTGAGCAAAGGAAAGCTGCTATCAGCAGTTTTGGAGAAACCACAAACATATTGGTGCATGCATGTTTTTTTACATGGAAATACGATGCTGGGCTGTAATGAGGGGGTCTCTTACCTTTCCATTAGGCCTGAAGATGATTGATTTGTTCTCATCGTACTCGAGGCTAGTGTGAAACAAGACATCACACAGACATCAATGAATTGAACAATCAAACAGAACGTGGATCTATTCAGCTATAGATTTGTGAGATGGCATACTGTATTTCTTGCTGAGCTTGTCCTACACAGGTGTGTATGCGTGAGTTTATTTAGTACCTGCCCAGCCTGTCAAACACTGGAGCATTGGGTTTGGACACATTGTTGAAGAACAGGTCCAGCTGGAATGCGTGAGGGGCCGTTTCCCTGAAGATACACAGGAAGGGGCATTGTAACCGTCAAAACCCAAACCTGAAACCCCTATTTGCCATCAGCAGCCACTTTGTCTAATCAAACTTCCTGTAAATCAGTTAGCCTGCACAAATCATTTTATAAATCCCTTTTTTTTTTCAGTTTAGATTTATTGTTACATATTCAACATGATCATTTAAAAGGAATAGAATAAGAAATAGTTTTATAGTTTGTCCTATCACAACGAACTTTCCTTTTCTCTCATTGTTCTCTTAACAGGTTTGGAGACAAGGAGGATGAAGGATGAGATCATGGGAAAAGCTGAGAGTGGTCGGAGAATAAGGGGTGTGGTGGATATGTTTTTAAAGAAAGAACAATAGCGACCACAGAAACCTTTTCCAATTTCCTCAACTGTCCTCCAGCCATTTCACTTTCTGAGGATACCAAAGTATTACTCATGTCCTATTGTACACGACAGAAGCACAGTTTGTACACACTGTAAACATGGTAGAAATGCTGTTAACTGTCATAATATATGTAGTGAAAATTAGGGATGTTAAAAACGGCATATTTACAAGATTGTCTAATTGGTGGATTGCCTAAATGTGATTTTTATTTATTTATTTATTTATTTTATTCATCAAGGCTGCATTAAATTGTTTAAATGCTGTTATTTTTAACTTTCTACTCATTAGAGAATCCTAATGGTTTCCACAAAAAATATTAAGCAGAAATATTAATAAGAAAAATGTTTTTGTTTGTTTGAAAAGAAATTATCTTTATTCAGCAAGGATGCATTGATCAAAAGTGACAGTAAATATTGTAGTTCAACTGTTTTCAAACATTGATGACAATAATAAATGTTCCTTAAGCACCAAATCAGCATATTAGAAGTATTTCTGAAGGATCATTCTGAATGGAGCAATGATGCTGAAAATTCAGCTTTGCCATCACAGGAATAAATTACATTTCAAAATATACTAAAATTAAAAATATTTTAAATCACTTTTTACTTTTACTGTATTTTTACTCAAATAACTGCAGAATTGGTGAGCATAAGAAAACACTTTGAAGACAAAAACATACCCATCCCAAACTTTTGAACAGTGGTGTATAATAACAGAAAGTAGTTGACAAAGTTAGTAATTATATTGGCATTTTTCATTAAAGGGAGTTAATTCAATAGATGTAGCATTTGTTCTTTAAAGGGGATGAGACAGATTTATAGCTGTTAGATTGTCAGCAAAAAAATGCTATATCTCTCTAAATTCATCATATTGTGTTAGAAAATATGAATTGCTAGAAATAAAAAGCTGCCCTCACTAACCAACTAGTTGGTGGTTGGATGACCAGTTAACCATCCTAACCCATCCTTAATGTAAGAATACTTTCATACAATGTGGATGGCACAGATGGTACAATAAATAGTGAATATGTAGAGGGAGGGATTCAATAGTAGTTGCTTGATTCGTTATAGACATGATTGCTTGCTGTAGCTTTAGATAAGACACTCTTTGAGAGTGTGTGTGTGTATGTGTGTGTGTTTTCTCACCCAAATGCTCTGCTATCAGGCAGGTTGCTGTGTGCTTTGATGCCAGGGGGAATGACTCTTACTTCTGTGATCAAGACACCGTAAGGAAATCGCACAACATCCACATTTGTCAACTTGTAAGAGAACAGACACAGAAAAATGTTAAGAAGCTTATCATGACAAGGATAAATGTTATCACAGACTGATGCAAATGCTAGATTTCGCTCTCATAAACACACCCTGACTGAGCAGCCAACCAGAAAAACAATCAGGCTTATTCAACTGTTAAAGTCTTGGAATTAAGATTCCTAGGGTTCAAGGTATGCAGAAACACAAAAGCATTCTTCGAAATGGAAGTTCTTATTGAAAATGGCAGAACAGCATATACAGTCCCTTTCCTCAACAAACTGTCATAGGGCAACAGGCCTGTCCAACCTGTTTCTAAAGAGCTGTTGGAATACACCGGTGGGGTGGCAGATCACTGCAACAATACAAAAGCACTCACCAAACACAAGCATACATACACACCCCAAACAAGACCAAATTCCAGGACAAGAGACTTGTTCCCAGCCTTTACTAATAGGATCACATCGAATAGGGAAAACACCAAAGCAAGGAGAAATCTAAGAAGCATGTAAAGCAGGGGTCGGCCACCTTTTCGTTATGAAGAGCTAGGGCTGGGCGATAAAACGATAACTATAATTATCGTGATATAATTTTCCTCGATAAAATGATATCAAGACTTTGATAAATGTTCTATAATGTTTATGTGGCAAAAGCAGAATGAAACTCATTTGAGCCGAGCCACACGGATCATTTAACCACTCGGGTCATACTTCAAACAACTAATAAACAATTTTAATAAAACTCCAAAAAATCTGAATATAATCAATTTTACCATATAAAAATTAGGTTGTTACTTTTTTTTTTTTTTTTTTTTACAGATTTTTACCGTTTTTGATAAATGAACAAATGTATATCTGCATCCTAACTCAAGCTACTACTACTGTCAACTCACTGTCAAATGTGCATTTCTAAGAGACAAAACATGTAATATTAATATTCCAGCCTGCACTGCAAACTATGCCGAAGATACATGCCATCAAAGTCAGGCAACACAAACCTGTTTCATGACTTGAAACAATACACCTGTCATATGCAGAAACTAACAAATTATTTTTCTATTAAGATAAAAAAAAAAAAATAATAAAAAAAAATGGAAAAGTAAAGAATTCAAAAATGTTTTGAATGTTCTACCTGAGATTTGTGAAATGTTCACCTGTTTGGCATGTGTTTGTCAAGTTGACAAAAAAATAAAAATAAAATAAAAGTACTTTAAAAACACAATTACCATTCTGGTTTCTACAACTTTTACTTAGGAGCAAAAATCTGCCTTTAAACTTGAAAGAAATAAAGATTTGCCATTTATCGTGATAATTATTGATATCGACTGATATGAACATTTGGCCATATCGTCCGGCCCTATGAAGAGCCATTTATATGTTTCCAAGTAAATCGCTGTGCCACAACACTGATCGGATAGCTATCCATTTTGTTAAAACTGTTCTTTTTACACATAACTGTGTCTCCGCAAAACAAATATAAATCTAAACTTCAATTCCAGTGCTATTTGCAAATTCAACAGAGTTCATGAATCAATGAAAAGCAAGATATGAGCATAATTTTACTTATCAGCTAATTTCAAGATTAAAGACCGCAATTGGAGAGAGAGCAATATCAGCACTGGTAAGATTATTCAGTGTCACTACTTTTAATGAAGACGACTGTGTTCTATTCTGTATCTGTTCATTTACAGCATTTGCACGTCGGCTTGCTGAAGAGATGCTCAGCAACGGCGAAACATGTTGCAGTAGCACTGTCATATCTGGCTACCGGGAGCAGTTATAACATGCTCTCGTATATTTATTTTTTACCATTTTGGGAGGAGTAAAATTTAGATATGTGACTTCAACAACCAGATGCATTTTGTCCAGTTTAGTTTGGAATGCAAAAAAATGCCCTCTCTTTCGGGGGGCGTTTGCCCCGGACTTTCCACGATTGGATAGATATCCGATCAGAGAAAAGTAACACATGAAATGACCGGGTACGTGTGAACGGAGTTTCCACATTCACCACAGTCATTTTGATGTGTGTGGAATGTTTAATAGGACTCTATATACTTGGTTAAATTTATAGTTAATAGACAAAGCTGTAAACTGTCAGTCAGTAGTCATTGGTTTGTCAGAGATGTGTGCTTTTATTGACTTGTGCATTTAATTTACACTAATAGTATTTATAACTACTAACTTAATTAAATGTTATAGAGGAATTAATAGACCATGCAGCTGTAGTAATCTGTCAGGGAAAAATGACTCATGGGGTTGTAATTTCACAAAAAATTATATATTTTCAACAAATAAAACTATACTTTACTTAATATTTTGAGTAACTTAATATAATGTTGTTGTAAACTTTTTTACAATTAAATGGTTGTGTCTTGAGTAATCTTGAGTAATCAGTGCATCACAGCGTGGTTGGGAACAGCACCAGTCATGACCGACTTGTGCAGTTTAATTCTCAGGGTCACTTTAATCTGCAGGATTTGCAAAGGTAGAGCTACCAAGATCATCACTCTAATCACCCTGCAAACCCTCAACGCTGTGTTACCATCTGGTAGCGCTTCAAGCCTGATGGCCAAAACTGAGAGACTCAGGAGGACGGCCATCAGACTCCTGAACTTAACATCACGTGACTTCACGTCAGGATAAACATCGATACACTGACATTGCACTGCACTTTCTGTTCTCGTTGTTACTGTGTAACAACCTGTCATCCTGAATTAAATACATTTGTTAACCACACTATTTATAAGTCTACAGTTTACTCACTGCAAAGTCTGTTCAATTATTTTATTCAATCCTTAAAAACTTGATTATATTTTCAGATAAATATATAATATATACTTATACTTAATATTTTGAGTATATCTATTTCTATATAATTTTCCTTGTGTTTTTAACTGTGAATTTGCAACCTGTTTACATTTCACATATTAATATAACTGTGTATGTGACAAATAAAACTCTTGAATCTTGAATCTTGAATCTTGAATCTTGACTAGGCTTTTAGATGTGTGCCTTTTCAAGATACTTTTAAGTAAAATTTATTTAAAAGACTAAACAAGTGGATTTGGCTGTTGCAAAAACACAAAATGTTCATGACCGAGCCCATTTTGATGGTGACAGGACTGAATTTGCACTGCTGGTAACCCAACGACACTAAAAAAAAAAAAAGGTAAGAATGATATTAAATATGAACTGTTTAATGGTTTGATGCTTTAAATATACACAGATATGCAGTGATAAAGCTAAATGTTTGTATTTTTGATAAATACTTAAATTTGCCTTGAATTACATGGCTTGGCTAACGATTTCTCTGGCACGGACTAAAACGAAATAGTTGAATAAAGTCATTATTTTTGTTTGTTTTTGCACACAAAGTGTATTCTCATCGCTTCATAAAATTAATGTTGAACCACTGGAGTCACATGGACTATTTTAACGATGTCTTTCCCACCTTTAGGACTTAGTAAGTGTTAATTTAATTGCTGTCAATGGAGGGTTTTTTTTTGTTGTTTTTTTACTTGAAGTAAGCTTTATGTAAAGGTGAAAAATAAAGTACTGTGTTTTGCACTGTTGTATTGTGATTTTAAATTGAATAAATGTTTTGTATTGAAATGCTGGTTTACTGTTTCATGGTACTTTTTAAAAATGTAGAAAATTATTTAATTTATAGAAAATCAATTTAAAAAATAAAAGTAGCTAGGAAAAAAGTAACTTAATGTGTGGCTTACAAAGAGACGTGTAAATATTACTTAAAAGTTTATGTTGGATAAACTTAAAACTATAGTTTGTAAATTGATCAAATTGAGATGCCATTACATAAGAGTCCAAGCTGAAAACATGCAAAGTCTAATAGAATAAACACAAATAAAATTAGTTTAAAATACTCATAAAGCTGATGCAAATAGTTGGCTCAATTTTATTGAGTAAAACGTGCACAGCATTTTTACAGTGTACACCTCTTTGCTTTTGCTCACGTGCCAGCAATAACAGTGATTTAATCAACCTATTATGACGCAATTACTTCTCTACCTGGCAGTGTTGGCACATGTATCATAGGCTGCCAACCCCTGATGTAAAGAAACTTTAGATATAGGATAAAAATCTATCCATGGCAAGTAATAAGAACTATAATTGATATTTTTAAAAAATATCATGAGGCCTGTTCTCTCACAAGGTGAGGACATTATTTTAGAGAGGTGAATAATGAATGTACGTTTTATCAACATTTAGTCATAATTATGGGTTTGCACTTGCTCTTGGGGTAAATTCTTGTATATGATGATTGGAAAAACAAACAACCAGGCTGACTAAGAATAAACACTACAGTGAATGACTGTTGCTCTGGGGAACAACTTACACCTAATACAATAACGTCAGGTTATAGCCCTTAAAAGGGATACTACACCCCAAAACTCATGCCGTACCAGTTGTATGAGACTTTCTTTCTTGAGATGAACTAAAAAAATAATAATCCATCTCTGTGGGACCATATAATGGTAATCCATAGGCCTCCAATTAATGAAACAATGTATCGTGAAGCAAAACGATAGGTGTGTCTAGGAAAAATACTAATATTGAAAACTTTTTTATAATATAAACCATTGCATCCAGTCAACTGAATTCTCACATGACGCAAACGTCAGGACGTTGTGAAACGTGAGAAGTGACATCCTCTGTGCTTCTGCGTCACTTTTTGCGCTTACATCAGGCTTTCCAATATGTTGACGTTTAATTCAAGTGTAAACTTGCATTATATGGACTCGCAGAGATGGATCATTTTTATAAAAATCTTGTGTTCCACAGAAGAAAAAGTCATGTACATCTGGGACAGCATGAGGGTGAGTAAATTATGAGAGTTATATTACAGTACATATACAGAATCACAACATACACAAAACAAAACTTTCAAACAACCATGGTCAAATCTTAAAGTGCCCCTACTATGGTTTTTTGAATATTCCTTTTCATGCAGTGTGTAATATGAGTCTGTTTGTGTCAACATTCTGCAAAGCTGTAAAGTCGAAAGTGCATGACAAATAAAGTTATTGTAAAGAATTGTGTTATAAAGAATTGACTCTGAAACGCCTTAAACGAGTCTCTGTAATTCGACTCCCACTGTGTTGCGGTTCTACGTCCCTAGATAAGACATTTTTGCGATAGAGGTTCGGGCTGAATAACTAGTTCTTCCAATGTTTCATCGTCGGACTCGGACTGAGGAAGCTTCCGACAAGCGCTGTATGCGGTAGACCAATCACAACAGACTGCGCCACCTTCCACAAAATAGCATAATAGAGGCATTTTAAGTCGGCATCAAACTGAAGTCATGATAGTCTTTTCTTTCCTATTGTGATGGATATCCGGGTGAAACGACTTCTCGAACAAGAATAACATAGGGCGGGGGGTTATATTGCAGAACTTATACATGCATATAAGATCAGGGAAATTAAGTTGAGTGTAAGTGTTAAGATTGTATATCTTACACTGAACAAACATAATGATAAGGAACAGAAAACATGAATATCCTGGATTTGCATACATCACAATATGTAATTACAGACACAGAACGAAAAGCATAATAAGGTAAAGTCATACATGTGACAGGTTGTCCCGCCCTTGTGCAAGTAAACATGTCATCAGAGAAGAGCTGTCATTGCAAGTGGGAGGGGAAGTTATTTTGATTAAAGATTACAAGGGAACATTAATTAAAAATTTATTAAGAGCACAGATAAATCATTGATAATAAATACTGCAGTAAAAAAAAAGAATGATCCATTTTGATTTCATGGTGACTTGACCTTACAAAAAAGGCCGGGACTAAACTAAATTTAAATATTAATCTCCAGCTAAATGATATATTAAATACAGGGGCTTCCTTGTTACTGAGGCCAGATTCCTGGCACATTTTACCCCGGTTACCTCTGTGAAGTTCTATACATTACAGACAACCTCCTTGTTTACATGCACATGTGGTGCTGTCACATAAACATGCCCGTGAGCGTTACTGAACAAGCAACGACTTTATGTTTACAACAATATATGAGCATGTTATTGTCAAATAAATCTAATCATTGATGTATCACAGTATGTTACTCGTTAATAGCAACTACACACACGCTGCCACAACAACAATATAGCCACGAGTTTGTTTGCTCTGGGGAACAACTTACACCTAATAAAATAACGTCAGGTTTGCTCTGCCATACAACATATATAGTCTGTTCACGTATTCGTTTTAAATTAAGAACAATGTGTTTTTATGAAAATGTGAATTCTATCTTGAATTAATTGAATATGTATGAAATACTGTGCTAATTAGCAAGCTAACTGTTTACAGCGCACAATGCGTTATTACAATGGAAACTTTAAAAACGCGCGCACACACACAAAAAAAGAATGTCTGTTATACGTTATAGTCTCTGCAACAAGCGGTTAAAATACATGAGTGAAGACAGAAAAATCCGCAAGTTTACCTCTGCACTTTGATGCTTGAACGTGTCTAAAAAGAGAAGCTCCATTGCAGAATCCCCCGCCATCTTTCTTGGTCACATTAGGGCTTCCGGTAAGGAATATACTTCCGGAGTTGAAGTCATTGTCGGTTGTGTTGTAGTAGGCTGTCACTAGATTTTAGTGAATGTATATTACATGCGCTAGACTTCTAGATTTCGATAATTGCATAACCTTATATATTGTATATAAATCATCTCATTGTGCACATAGGCCTAGACTACACTAGGTATAGGTTATACAAAAGTTAAAAATCAGATAAACCATATAACGTTACAGCAACCCTTTAAAAATGTATTGGCTACAATAAAATTCTCCTTTTCTGAATTGAATTCAGATATTTAAAGTTTTTCAACAGAACATTATTAAAATGAATTACTGGAATACTTGAATGATTCTCGGAAATAAATTAAAGAAGTCCAGTGCTGTTGGAAATATTGGATTGGGGTTTCTTAACTATTATTAATTAGAATTATATAAAGTCATGTCTCTTTCCATCTAAGATTTTGTACATGCTTATTTTTTACCCTTTGCAACCCCCTTAATGCTTTTGTTTATTGTACTGAATATACTATTGTTTCTTTCATAAGTATGAACCTTTTTAAGCATACACAAAATGATAGATATAGCCTACGACTAGAGATTTAATTACATGTTATTTGTGTATATTTTCATATGCATATTATTGTTCCCCTACACTCTAAAAAATGCTGGGTTAAAAACAACCCAAGTTGGGTTGAAAATGGACTAACCCAGCAATTGGGTTGTTTTAACCCAGCGGTTGGGTTAAATGTTTGCTTAAAACAACCCAATCGGTGAGTTAGTCCATTTCCAACTCAACTTTGGTTGTTTTTAACCCAGCATTTTTTTAGAGTGTACTTGAGTTTGAGTAATTTCACTAGTCAATATAGATAGCATTTACAGAAGATTGTAACAGGGAAAAATGAGAACAAAATTAAAAAAATTCAATTAAAAACCTTATAATTAGCTGTTTCCACATGAAATTATATGTCAATGATTTTAATATTTTGCTTTACAATTATTACGGTTTCTCCTTCTCATAATAACATAGCTAAGGAAGCCTTACAAAATATGCATCTTCATTCTCCTAAGGACCTGAAAGAGTCAGATAACAAGTGCTAACAAAGCCAGAAAACATCGCTAAAGGATAATAATAAAAACACACAAACTCTGAATTAAGAAAAATATTGAAACCCTTCAGTGATTTTCATGGTGCAACACCTAATGGTGCAACACTCATCTTAGTGCTGCTGGAGGTGCACAGATCTGTTTATGACATAAAGCACTGAGGTTTGTTATCCACTGAAGTTGGCAAATATATGATTATAGCAAAAGAAGGATATGACATTTAACCAATAGGCCTACAGTTTTGCTTAAATATACATAAATATTTTTAAACACACACACACACACACACACACACACACACACACACATACATATATATATATATATATATATATATATATATATATATATATATATATATATATATATATATATATATATATAGACATAACTGACTTTCACTGTTGAACAAGTGTGGCCTCTTTTTCCACTTTCCATCTTAATAAAGTGAGGGTAAAATAATGTGTTGGTAAAGTTTTGTTGCATGGAGGGGATAGGCTATATGCTTTCGTTCTATCTTTCCTTCTCTCATTACAAGGACTGCAATGCATATGGTAATAAAGGGTACACTCACTGTTATGACTGCTTTATATAAGATAACTGCCAATTACGCTTACTTAAATATAGAGGTGTTCCTTTTGGTTCATATGTATTTTATGTTCATGGATTTGTTTTGTCAGGCTAATATTAGTAGAACAATTTTAAAATGATTGTGAAAGGCCTTGCGGCCTTTTTACACATAGGCCCTCCGTCCTGTTCGCGATTGATGGCAGGCAAGCAGGTGTTAACGCTGGGTTATTTTATTAGTAGAGTGTCAACAGGTAATAAACAGATCCTGAATTCCCTCACATCATGTAGCACGAGCGAGCGCGTTTTCTGCATGCCCTGCCACGTCCTTGTTTCTCAGCAGCAGTAGGAGGGCTTTCTCTTGGGCAGGTATCTATTACCTGTGTCACGTGGGCGGTGGCCAGGTAGGGCGCACACAAAACCAGCGCGATCCAAGCAGCCATTGCGGAGCAGAGCCAGGGGTTTCGGACTGGTTTGCATCGATTCTCACGCAATTAAAAGGCCACGGGGCACATCAAGGCGAGTCCGAACCCGGCACTGATCTGTCCGTAAGGTGTGGGGTCACTGGGCTCTTCGCTTCTCTGTCACCTGGAGTTGATCTCTAGGGTTTTGCTTTTGCTATCGGGGTGGTGACAATAGTTTTTTTTCCCCTTTTTTTTCCCTTTTTTTTAAAAATGACGGTTAACCCCGATTATCTGGTGCTTTTATTCACCACCACATCTGGCGCAAGTGGGGACCAGTTGGGATCAGATGAGAAGGAAATTGTACAGCTGGTTTGGCAAGTTGTGGATTTAGCGACTAAAAAGGTAATTCCATATTTCCCCATGATGGTGTGTGCGTGTGTATGCGCGTTTGTGTGTGTGTTGTAATTCTGGTGGAGGTGAGAGAGAATTAAAAATATTATAGCCTACATTTAGCCTATATGACAGATTTTATAAATGTCTAAGGCCACATATTTATTTATTTATTTTCTACTATCTATCTCTTTCTATGCGTGTATGTGCATGTCTATCTATCTATCTATCTATCTATCTATCTATCTATCTATCTATCTATCTATCTATCTATCTATCTATCTATCTATCTATCTACTTACATCCATTTATTTATTTGCCTATGTAAATGTATATGTTGGAAGTGAGCATTTCTCTCCTTTCTGCATTTAGGCTGGTCAGGTAAATGAACTGCTAGTCAAACCAGATAATGTTGAGCTTTCTGAGGAGTGTCAGGAGGTGAATGGGCTCACAGAGGATGCCTTGACAACTGCTGATCCGCTTGAGGAGGCCATCGAACAGGTGATCATTCTCACATTCTCATATAATCTGTCCTGACAGGTTGGCATTTATCTTTAAATGGGTCTGTTCTTGATTTATTTTTTTTGAGACATAATTGGGTGGTTCAAAATACATAAGGATGTTTGCATTTGAGAGTGGACCATTTCAAAGGACAGTTGAACTTTCTGAAGGAGAAATCCTTGAGGGAGGGTCTGCCTATAGAACATTTAAAATCCAATGAATGGTTGCATAGCTATACGCACTATTAAACATTATTTAACAGCTTGCGGATTGATATTTGCACAAGCAGCCTTGTGAGTAAGAGTAACTATGTAAGAGTAACAGCCATAGAGTATTAAATGCCACAAATAAAGTGCCGTTTACTCAAAGGGTGTCTGTGTGTGCAGTTGAATCAGAAGTTATGTACAGAAGTGGACGCAGGTGCAGGGAATACCTTCTACCTCTGTACGGATGGCCAGCTGCATCTGCGTCAAGTCCTGCATCCCGAGGCTTCCAGCAAGGTATCAAGCTCTAAATACTGCAACTTAAGTGTGCGGGTGATTATTTGTAAAAAGTTTAGCCAATAATTTATGAGTGCAAATGGGTTTTCTTGACCGCTTGCATTTGTGTTTTTCAGAATATTTTGTTGCCTGAGTGTTTCTTCTCGTTCTTTGACCTACGGAAAGAGTTCAAGAAAAAATTCCCATCAGAAGGGGAATTGAAAGACTTGGAACTTCAGGTCATGGCTGACTGTATCCTTAAAAACTTCTAAAATCTTTTTGTATATTTTTGTAAGTCTTAAGTGGATGAGAGTAGATTAATACACACATTAGTTCATAATTCTCTGACAACCAGTGCGAGGAAGTTGTATTTGAGTGTTTATGCGAGAGAAAGATAGGCAACAGGGTGTTGGCTGCAGGATCCCAAGGTTTTGAAATGCAAATAGACTCACAATAGTGTGGGTTCAATTGAGCCAGCAAGAGAAAGCCAGGAGTGTTTAGCCAACAAGCCTAACCTGCCACACCTACGTTGTAACGTCTTAATGCCTACACACACACACACACACACACACACACACACACACACACACACAAACAGAGTCAAACACACAATGCAATAGCACAGCCTTCTGCCCAGTAAGAAAGGTTAATCGAAAGTCATTCTCTCCCTCTATGTTTCTTTATGGAAGACTGCAGGTCCTTCTGCAGTTATAACCCCTGATCTAGTCGTTCCTTGTATCTTTCATTAACTAGTAATTAAGGTGTCAGCAGTAACACTAAACACAGACGCTGTATTCCTTGACTGCGGTTGTGATCAGACTTGAATGTGGTTGTCGATTCTTCTCTTCATGCTTTCACTGCTTACAAAGTTCAGCAGATGTCAGATATTGTTTTAGCACTAATCTCGGAGCCTGTCTGTAAGTCCTTACAACTATACTTACTGTATTATTGTCTGCACACATAGAGTGTTTTTGTTATGAACCGTCTTTATTTTTCATCATAGGCCACAAATTCTCCTTACCTGAAAAAGTGAATGACAAGTTTGAGACGGGCACCTGGTAAGAGCTGTTTCTTATAGAAAATAAAAAACATTTGTCTTCAACATTAGTGTTCAATCAATCCTTTGCTAAGCTCCGCTTTCATATGTTAACGACCAGTCCTACCTTAGCAACTGCCATGCACCATATTATAAGTATCTTTTATACAAAATATTACAGTAAAGTCATGGGATTTTCTATAATGAATATACATTTTTCTTGTTAGAACTCTAAAATATTAAGATTACTGTTTGTGAATGCAATATCTATCAAATTAATCAAATGACTATAGAATGGAGATCAGAAATGTATATATTAAATATTTTTGCTATGCTGCTTGTATAAGTTTCTGTTTAAACTGTATGTATGTGTATAGCAGTAAGATGGAGAGGGTGGATGATAACACAGTGATCAGAGCTCGGGGTCTTCCATGGCAGTCCTCAGACCAGGACATCGCCCGCTTCTTCAGGGGTCTCAACATCGCCAAGTATGCAAACAAGCCACAGGCAACTCTGGTTTCATCAGTTATCATTATTCAGTGTGTGCACAATACCAATCTGTCTGATGATTGATTGTGTGTGTGTGTGTGTGTGTAGAGGAGGTGCTGCATTGTGTCTGAATGCTCAGGGCAGGAGGAATGGAGAAGCACTAGTGCGGTTTGAGAGTGAAGAGCACAGGGATTTGGCCCTGCAGAGACATAAGCATCACATGGGCACCAGATACATTGAGGTACACGCACATTCATAAAGCTATTAATACTAAAATATAATTGTAACTATTTATGTATATGAAGTTACATTTAGTGCTGTGATGAACTGTAAAGTCCTGTTACATGTACCTTTATAGTAGTATGTAAATTCTCATCACATTTTGCATTGCAGGTTTACAAGGCAACAGGTGAAGACTTTCTAAAGATAGCAGGAGGTAAAAAGAGATTAGTTTTTTTGGGCTTGTATGTGGATAGGGTTGGGAACTGAGAACCAGTTCTTATTCTTATTCAGAACCGGTTCCATTAAAAAAAGAAAAGAAAAAACAAAAAAAACAGAGCAGTGTGAGCAGTGTAGTCTGATTCCCAAATGAATGAGTTGGTTCTTTTTAGTGAATCACAAACATACAGTGCAAACAGTGTAGTCTGATTCCAGGACAAATGACAAATGAAGTGAATCATAAACATACAGTGCTGTCATTAAAAGTCTTTGAGAACTGATTCACACTTATTTATTATTGATTTATTATTGAAATTGCATTTCTTTTTCCAAATATTTATTCCTTAAAAGAACTAAAAAAGTTAAGGAACTAGAATAGTTAACAGAAATTGGAACAGGAGCTGCTTTTCTTTCCCATCCCTGTATGTGGACAATATTGTGCTAGTTCTACTAGTATGAAGGCATTTGTATCATAAACTGTGTATGTGATTTTATCTGAGTTTGTGATCTCTTAATGTTATTTGCATTGGTTTCAGTTTGTTTTGTGTATTTTTAGCTTCACGTTGAGAGGCTGACGAATATGTGTGAATGTCTGACTGACAGGTACCTCTAATGAAGTGGCCAATTTTCTGTCGAGGGAGAACCAGGTTATCGTACGCATGCGTGGACTTCCGTTCACTGCCACCGCAGAGCAGGTGCTGCAGTTCTTCTCTCCGGCGTGTCCCGTGACCGACGGCACCGAAGGCATTCTGTTTGTACGTTTTCCCGATGGCAGGCCCACTGGGGATGCGTTCGTCCTGTTCTCCTGCGAGGAGCACGCTCAGAATGCATTGAAAAAACACAAGGACATCCTGGGCAAGAGATACATAGAGCTGTTCAAGAGCACTGCGGCTGAGGTGCAACAGGTGAGAGAAGCACTTCCTGTTTATTTTGAAGTCATCAGTTGTGTGGAGTATTTTTTTTTTTATTGGTTTGGATTGTTGGACAGACTCAGGGGTAAGTAAAACGTGAGGACTTGGAGTGTGTGTACAAATTTGTACTCTAGCTGAACGGCCCTGCTCGCTGAACAAACACTCAGCTCAGTAATCTGTAAAAGATTAGCTTTTCAAAGCTGTCATAAAAAACTCTTAGTCCTCCCATTCTTCAATGTGAAAACCTTTCAAATTTCATTGTTACTAATTTTGTAGTATTACTCGGAATTCCTTGTTCGTTTTTAGCTGTCATGATCAAACCAAGGCTACTAAACCATAGCCATAGCAGGCAGTTGAGCTCAACTTAACCTGTTTTTGATATAATTATCAATATACATAATTGTTTTATAGCTACTTTTTGACACCGTAAATACATAATGACTACAGAAATGAACGATTAAGATTCAAGAGTTTTATTTGTCACATACACAGTTATATACAGAATATACAACCGGCAGTGAAATGTAAACAGGTCCGCCTCCATGGACAGTGCAAATTCACAGTTAAAAACACAAGGAGGAAATTATAATAGAAATAGAATAAAAAAGTACTATATATATATATATATATATATATATATATATATATATATATATATATATATATATATATATATATATATCTGTAGAATTATAAATAATCAAGTCAAGTAGAAGAAAAAAGTAAAAATTAAGAATAAAGAAGTGGAATAAAATAAGTGAGGTAAACTGTGCAGTGAGTAAACTGTAGACTTATAAATATGTGGTTAACAAATGTATAAGAGTATAATGTGCAAACAGTTTTATAACAGGTTGTTACACAGTAACAACAAGAACAGAAAGTGCAGTGCAATGACAGTATGTTTATCCTGAAGTGAAGTCACGTGATGTTAAGTGACTGAGTTCAGGAGTCTGATGGCCTGGATTAAGCTTTCTGAAGATTAAGCTTTCTGAAGTAGTTTTTCTATCAAAATGGTTGCAGATTTATTATCTTCTTTGTTTTGGGCTGTCTAACGTTTACCACGGTACCATGTGATTTTCACTTACAGGGCTAGTGCAATTCTGTCATTAATTACTCACCCTCATCAAACATGAGCCATCAAACTCAACCCTTCGTTCATCTTCAGAAGATGATTTTGATGGAATCTGACAGCTCTCAGGCCCCTCCATAGACAGCAATTTAATTACCACTTTCAAGACCCAGAAAGGTGATGGGTTCTGTGGCAGAACGGCGGCTCAATGAACCGGCCAATGGTGAGCCGCCATTCTGCCACAGAACTCAGAATTGCTGCACTGTTGACGCTACGTCAACAGCGTAGAAGACTGTAAAAGATAAAGTCGTTATTTTTTTTAATTTTTTTTTTTGAGCACAAAAATTATTCTTGTCACTTCATAAAATGAAGGTTGAACCACTGGAGTCACATGGACTATTTTAATGATTTTAATGATTCTGACATAGCGCTTCATAAGCGCTGTACTGTATTTACTACGTCAACAGCGTAGAAGCCTGACACAGATGAGAAGAGATTGTTGAATAAAGTCGTAATTTCTTTTATTTTTTGCCCAAAAAGTATTCTCGTCGCTTCATGAAATTAAGGTTGAACCACTGGATTCACATGGACTATTTTATCGATGTCTTTCCTACCTTTCTGGACCTTGAAAGTGTTCATTAAATTGCTGTCAATGGAGGGGTCAGAGAGCTCTCGGATTTCATCAAAAATATCTTCATTTGTGTTCCGAAGATGAACGAAGGTCTTACGGGTTTGTAATGACATGAGGGTGAGGAATTAATGACAGAATTAACATTTTTGGGTGACCTAGCCCTTTAACTCAACTTATTTGACCTATAAACTGATTATGGGGAAAAGTATGAATATTGGTAAAATATATGGGTTTAAACGAATTATAGGTTTATCTCTACCAAAGTACAGATGGTTTAGACCGGTCAGAAGATTTAATTAACAGTAGAACAAGTAAAACATTAAACGATCAAATATAAAGCAAGAAACCCAGGAAACCAAAGTTAAGGTTTGGCTTGCGCAAACAAAAAGTGCATGGTTTTGGAGGCTTGATCTAGTTGTCCCAACGATTCTAAAACTGGTCCGACATACATTGGTCAAGTTGTCTTCATATTAGGGCATTTGAGGATATAGACACTCCAATCTTGTGTTTGCATGGTTTCAAGTTTATTTGTATAGCTCTTTTCACAAAACATTGTTTCAAAGCAGTTTTACAAAAATGCTTGTTTCTGTGTTACAATTTTGGAAGAGTTCTATTATCAGCCAGAGATGATCTGTCCATATGGCAGTAATGTACAGCTGTAATGCAATGCATGTTATGAGGTTAGTTAACATCATGTATTCAGTTAAGCAGATACAACGAGCATGTTAGGCAGCAATTACAACTTGTGCATGTAATTATTGCAATATAA
Source organism: Paracanthobrama guichenoti (assembly GCA_018749465.1). Classification (NCBI taxonomy): domain Eukaryota; kingdom Metazoa; phylum Chordata; class Actinopteri; order Cypriniformes; family Gobionidae; genus Paracanthobrama; species Paracanthobrama guichenoti. Next base: position 23,532,047 of record CM031958.1, on the reverse strand, counting down.
GGATAATATTACAACATAAGGATAATGGCAAACATTATCAGTACCTCCAGTTAGAACTCAGTTCATCAATCATCACCTGGACCTCTAAACAAGCAAAAGTTTGCAGTCATATACTGTAACTCCAGCATTTGTGTGTCAGGTACTGAACAGATACTCATCTGCACCGTTGATTCCGGTGGCCCCATCCCCCATCCTGTCTATTGTGCCACCGCCCACATTCGTGCCCCCAACGGCAGCAGTGACAGGTGTTCGGGACTGCGTGAGATTGAGGGGTCTGCCGTACGATGCCAGCATCCAGGACATTTTAGTTTTCCTGGGGGAATACACTGCTGACATCAAACCACATGGAGTGCATATGGTGCTTAACCAGCAGGTAAGTGCTCGGACCCACTTATGTTCTTATGAACTGTGTACTAACCATCGTTACTGACTTTGATTTCATATGGAGATAATCTAATATAATAAACACACCTATGTAGTTCAGAATGCGTTCTGTCAGAGAGGTTCCTCCCTTTGGCTCAACCAATCCATAAAAATGGGTGGTTAATCAATCACTGCAGCAGCTTCTGTCAGGACTTGTGTTTCTTCATTCCTTTGTAATGTGTTGCTGTCATGCCTTGGTTCATACAATAGTTTAAAGCACGCTGAAGAGAATTAAACCTAGGCACAAAAAAAGCTGGCTTGCATATTTTCAGCTAGACACAATGATTTGAATGATTTCTTCTATTAATAATTCTTTTTTAGATTTTTTTAAAATGCTTTTGAGAGAAGTCCCTTATGCTCACCAATGCTGCATTTAATTGCAGTAATACAGTAAAAACAGCAGCAAAATAGAAAAATGTATATTTTAATATATTTTAAAATGTTATTTATTCCTCTGATGGGAAAGCTGAATTTTCAGCAGTCTTTAAGTCTTAGGTGTCACATGAGCCTTCATAAATAATTTGAATATGCTGATTTGCTGCTCAAGAAACATTTATTATTATTATTATTATTATTATTATTATTATTACAGTGACACTTTACAATAAGGTTTCATTAGTTAACTACTTTAGACATGAACAGACTGAACAAACCTTCTACAGCCTTTATTAATATTAATTTTTTTTTTCAACATTTACTAGTACATTATTAAATTCAAAAGTTGTATTTGTTAACATTAGTTAATGCACTGTGAACTAACATGAACAAAGATGAAAAAATACAGTAACAAATATATTGCTCATTGTTAGTTCATGTTAATTAATACATTAACGACTGTTAACAAATGAGACCTTATTGTAAAGTGTTACCTTTATGATTAATGTTGAAAAAGTTCATCTGCTTAATATTTTTGTGGAAACCATGATTACATTTTGTAAATTTTATAACAATGTACCAATATTTACTGTCACTTTTGATCAATGCAACACATCCATATTATTTGATCCCAAAGTTTTGAATGAAAGTGATCATTGCCACATTACATTTACATATATGCATTTGGCAGACGCTTTTATCATTGCATTCAAGGTACACATTTTTACATTTTGTCAGTTCTTGCTTTCCCTGGGAATCGAACCCATGACCTTGGCGTTGCTAGCGCCACGCTCTTATTGTTTGAGCTACAGGAAAGCTGATACATTTATATTGGATTAACTATATTTTAAACAACAATAATAAACAAATGGAAAAGTGGTAATATATTTCATTAATTTTTTTTATTTTTATTTTGATAAAATACTACTGAAAGCTACATATTTAACTACACATTGTCAAATGAACCATCGGTCAGTAACTACACTGATTGTAGTCGTAGCTGTTTCTGTTGGTTCATCAAAAGAAACATAATTCATAGTTCATGTATTGGACAATTGAAACTGTTGCACTGAATGTTTTTGAATCAAAGAACCCATAAGAGTCATTTGTTTCAGGAAATGAAATTAAAAAATAACTGGCTCAAAAGAGTCTTTAATTGTTCCGTAAATAAAATGTTCACACTGTCTGTCTGGTGCTGTAGATTCAGTAGCAGTGATGTTGTTTCTTTGAATAACCTGTGCAGGAATCTAATACAGCAAGTGTTCTAGCGTTCTAGTAGCCTATGTTTTTAGTGAGTTTATATTAAGAATAATTATAAGATCCTTATTATGAATAAGAACCATTTTTCTGTTCCCAACCCCGGCATCTTAAAAAACAACCTGACAGAAGAACAGTGAGACCTATTTAGTACATCAAGCAACAATTTAAAACAGAAACACATCATGTGCAATTGTTTAATTCTTTTTAAAATTGAGTTTATGCATTTGTTTGTGTTCGGTCAGGGTCGTCCGTCGGGTGATGCTTTCATCCAGATGCGTTCAGCTGACCGGGCGTTCCTGGCGGCCCAGCGCTGCCACAAGCGCAGCATGAAGGAGCGTTACGTGGAGGTGTTTGCGTGCTCCGCTCAGGAGATGAACATCGTGCTGATGGGGAGAACGCTCAATAGGAGCGGCCTCTCGCCGCCACCATGTAAGTTACGACGTAAGTGCCGCTGGGCTCTGGGGCTGCTTCTCTCAGCTGTGTGTGCGGGTAGGTGGCGCTTCACGCCTTCCTGTTTTTTCCCCTTTCTCTCATTCATTCACTTATTCATGCATTCATTTGGTGGGTGTCCTGTCCATATTTCCTGTCCATACAGGAATGGGCATCAGGAGCAGTAGGAATCTGGTTGGGTGAATGTTTTTTTTTAAATTCAATTTAGATCTGATGAGTTTGTCAGATGCTTTTCCACAGCGGGGGAATTGAGGGCTTTGATTTGGGGGTGATTCAGCAATCTTTCTAAATCTAAATGTGCACAAAATTTCAATACACATCAAAATGCCACCAATTGTACTTTCAAACGCATGGTGTGTCAGGGAAAGGCACTTTCTCTTTGATTTTAGTTTAGATTTCTTTCTTTCTTCGGTTCTAGTTCTGGATAGATAGTCAGCTCGGTAACTTTCCTACCCTAATGACCAACAGCGGCACGTAAAATCCTCTGCATGCCACAGGTTGAGTCTGGTTAAAGGTGCCTGAATGCCTGTGGCTGTGTGCTGCTGTGTTGAAGGGTGGAGGGAACATACCTGACTTGTAGCTGAAAAATAATGGCAGATATTGACAGTTTAGGGTTAAGGTTTGCTGCATGCTTTGTGTGAGATATACAGTTGGGATAGATATTTTATTAGAAATACTTTTTCTTGTGCTTAACTGGTGTTTTTCAGACTCGTGAGCAAAATATTTTGACACATTTAATATTACAAAAGACACATAACCATCACTGATAGATGTGAATTGTACCTGCTGCAGTAACTATGAGACATGCTTTAATTGGCTGCAAGACAACTCATTTAGATGCTGGTTCACAGTGTGACAGGTTGAATTTAGGGTGGGCTTTTGAGGTGGCTACTGCTGGTGGCTACACCGTTGATTTGCACTGCATTGTTCATTGATTGTATGATGAAATGACTGCATGAGCCTCTGATGACAAACAATGTACAGGACTCGAAAGCAGTTTAAATGCGTAAAGCCCTCATTGTAACTGGCTTAGGTTCAGTCAGGACCACACCCTTTAATTGTTTTTTGGCATAGTTTTTGTCTTTTAATTCTTTTCTTTTATATTATTTCATTTTCTATTATATTTTATTAGTAATTATTTAAATTTGTACATTTTATTTCTATACATTACATTACATATATATACAATATATTCTATTTGTTCTCACTAAAATGGTATGCAAGTTTGTCATTTTTATGTGAAAAAGACTAAAATAATATAAGAGAGTGACAATGTATTAAAATAAATATTTAAGTTCATTTTATTCTCACTAATATAGCATAAAGCTGTGGGTTTCAACCATTTTAGAAATATAAGTTACAATATTTCCAGTATTTTTTTAAAGCTTTTTATTAATAGAAACTGTTAGTATTGATATATTAAATTAATTAACATGATTCATTTTGTGATCCCTGAAGTTATTGAGGGAGGAAAAAAGAATTATGAATTCAGTTTACATCTTGATTTTGTGTGTTTTTAGCATTTTTTATTAATTTATTATTATATTATAATATTATATTTATTATTTTTAAATATTATTTTATTAATTTATACATATTTAGCATAATTTATTCATTAACATACTTTTAAGTTATCCTGTGGGCTCCTTGGAAGTTTGCTGAGACCCCTTGTTGAGAATCACTGGCATAAAGGTTGCGTTTGAGTGAGCAAAAGCAAATCAGTTCGGTTATCAGTGCTCCAACAGGTCAATTCCTGCTGGATTATTTCAGTTTTTTTATTTCATTATTTAATTTCTAGCGCATACAGAGTGATGCAGGGATGACGTCAAAATCCAGAAGATTAATTTGCCACTGGTTCCCTCAAGATTTTCCTATGGGTTTTTATAATGGGTTTTTTAAATTTATGAGTAAAACATGGTCTGTGGTAAACATAACATGACGATACTTGAATGTTTTATTCTTGATAGCATAAACTACACACACTCACACCGCAAACGTTCATATCTATTAGAAACATGTTTTTAAAATAAAAAATAATAGCTTCAAAATGTGTGTTTTCGATTATGGGTGTGTGTAATTTACGCTGTAGAACAAAACGCCTCATTAAAAATGGAAAATCTCAAGGGCACCAGTGGCAAATTAGTCTTCCGGGTTTTGATGTCATCCCTGCACCACTCCATCTTGCAGTGTTACCTTTTCTAGTCATATTGTCATGAAACATATATCTTATCACCGTGGTGCAATCAAAAATATTAACACTACAGTCCCGTCTAATGGTCATAACTGGAAGCTTCAAGGTTGTTTTTTCTCTCAGTAATTCCTCAATATCCCACCTCCCCCATTTTAGGTTTGTCTCCTCCATCGTACACGTTTCCTCACGGGACAGCTGTCCTTCCAGCTGGAGCTGTCCTTCCTGCAGGAGCAGTGCTACCGGTGGAGCCAACAGCTATCTACCCCTCCCAGTTCCTGCTGAGTCCCCGGCACCAAATGGCACCCACAACGGCCTTCTACCCTGCCAGTAACCAGCTGTACATGAACTACACCACCTATTATCCCAGGTAAGAGTTATATCTGTTAATGTTGTTTTTCATTAATAATGGATAAACTATTGGATAAGCCATGGACATATACATATGCAGTGTACGAGCAATAGTTCACTGCAGTTTCATTCACAGAAGATGATTAATGGTTGATTGAATACCACTTATCTTTAAGTTAATGATGTGTCTACTCTAGTCAAAGTGTACATGTTAATCCAAGCCAGTGGCTGTGTCCAGAACTAACTGAGGAATGAAGACATCATAGATGCATAGATGTATCCAAGGTTTAAATATTTGCTTAGTTATATCTAGAATTCACTTGAATTGCCTCGGAAATGTCTGAACCAGGGTGTGTTTACAAGGCTAACATGCTACAAAGTGAGTGTGTCACACCCCAGTCAGTTAACATAGCTATAATGTGCATTTTAGTTCACTCCATACTGGAAGAACTGGTTCAGGAACTGATTGTTTGTGTGAGATTTAAGGAGAGACATATGATTATCTAGCTTGAGGAACACTACAGAGAAAGTGGAGATCCAAAGAAAACAAAGAAAGTGGAGATCCACAGAGTAAACTATCGATCTAACGCAGGAGTTGATGTGTAATATAATATTTCTGAATATAATTTAATATATATTTTTAAATATTTTAGCTTATTTGGCTTTTTTTCCCCTGTTTTCAACAGCCCACCTGGCTCCCCCCCTAACATCAGCTACTTCCCTACCGGCCACACCCCTTCAGCAGGCTCAGTCATCTCGGCCCCGCCCACAGCATTGATGCGGATGCAAGGCCACATCCCTTCCCACGCTTATAATACTGGGGTTAAAGAGATCCTCAGCATGGTCCATGGGTATCAGGTGAGTTTAAAATACACCCACAACTCGATTGTAATACCAATGTGACTTCAGGAAGGGACAGGAATTTATTTCATGCCATTTCTCTGATTATTTTAGTTAAATTCCTGCCAAAAAGCAGGTAACTCAATTATTTACAGTTCACTGATGACCTCTGAAGAATTTAAATGTATTAGCAATGAGCTTCAAATGGGCTTTCATAGTGTTATTGAGTGCCACTGATCCAAATACAAGTCCTAGTTTGTTCCACATGAGAAACTTGTGTATGTGTGTTCATAAGTAGGGCAGGGCTGGATTGTAGGGAACATTAAGGTGTGTCCTTTGCCCTGCAGTGCTCAGCAATGAAGATTTAGATGCTTTGGTGGGTTTGAGTAACAGGATCGCATAGTTGCAATGTCACACCCCCTCGATGAGCTAAACAGGTTCCTCTAGTCTAAATTCCCTCTCACACACTCAGACATACACACACCAAGCTAAGGTGCGGTGGATTGGCCTGCTCTATCTTGACTCCAACTTGACTTCTGACTCTCTGTTCCATTGCTTTGGGAAGCCAGTGTTATTATTCTGCCATTTGAGATGCACAAACATATACACATATACACACACACATATATATATATATATATATATATATATATATATATATATATATATATATATATAAATCTATAGATGACATCTTTAGCAATTATTACGTACTGAGTAGTACTGTGAATTAAACATAATATTTATCTGTTTGGAAGCGGACACCATATATTTGACACCACAGGAGTGAAGCCTTCTGTTAGTTAGCCTAATGGGATAATGAATCCATTCTAAAAACAGCTGTGGCTCCTGCCATGCACACCCACAATGTGCGTTTTTCCCATGCATGTTGTAAATTCGCCTCAGGCGGTGTGCTAGTTAGTCAGTAGGAGGGCTGTCACTCATTTGAGGTGGGGCTCATTACAAATAATGAGGCATAAGGATCTCTTGAGGAGTCTCTTGAGTAAATTTATTTTTTTTCTGTCTCCTTTAGCCTGGCAACACTGACTTGGTAACTCTCCCTTCTATGCTGTCAGCCAAGCAGCCTATTGGAGACCAGTCTGTAGGAGGCGGAGCCTATCTTGACTTGCAGTTGCTTTAAGCCAATCTATTGACGAGGCCACGCCCCTGTGGTGGATTCAACAAACCCCTCAAAACAAAGCAGTTTATGCCATTTATGCTATTTATATGAGAATTTTAAAAATAATTATATGTATTTTGACATTAATGTATATTGCACATTGTTTTTTTATGCATTAGAGCTAATATTCTGCTCATAAGGTTTTTGCTGAAGACGTACGTACGTACGTACGTGCGTGTGTGTGTGTGTGAGTTAGTATGTTTGTGTACATGCACATGCAGTGATGTTCACTCAGGAAATAGCTTCTCAAACCAGGGTCAAAACATTAGCTGCCGAATCAAAGGCAAACTTTCACTGAAACCATAAATTTAAGCCAAAGGACCAGAAAAAAAAAAGTGTGTTAGTGCCTCCCTGTTGATGTGACCCTACCGTGAGTATGTGTGAATGCGTAGAGACCTTCTCAAGCCTTTTTTTTTTTTTTTTCTTTGAAGGTTTTAATTTGCATGAAGTTTATAGAGCTAGCTGTTAAAACATGTTTACAAGATTCGCCAAATCCTTACACCACGCACAGCGCAGTTTGTGGATGTCTGAAACATGTAATTCTGCAAGTCATTTAGCCAAATATAGCTTAGAATCAGGAACAACTTACTTTTGTGTCTGTGTCATGCATCAGAAAAATATGTATTGTCCATATCAATCAATGTACAAAATTCTACAGATAAATGTGCTTGTTGATGTGTGTATGTGTAGTACATGTAACCCAATTGGTGTGTGTGTGTGTGTGTGTGTGTATAGGTGTGTGACCAGTAAACAAAAGTCAATGCATGTGTGTTTATTTACTGCACTCAGAGAGTGTTTTTGGGCCTGCTGTAATGCACACAGGTGTATTTTTTACCCATTGTCTGTGTATTAATGAGAGTGTTTGTGTGCATCTGCTGGAATGTGAACAGGTTGAATTTTTTTTTTTTTTTACTGCAGCTGTATGCCATCTGCACCCTCCTATTTGTTTATGCCAATGTGCCTCATTTATTATACTCTGTGCTTGTTTTTGTTTTTTTTAAATACTAGGAGTAATTTGCATGTTTAGGCTTTTATGAGCAGTAGGAGTAAAGCGTATGACAGAGAAATATTCAGTGTGATTTATTTGTACTAGTACCCACACATAGTAGTTAAAGCAGAAACACTACTCACTCATGTTACCTTCATATTTGTAATTCTTAACATAGGTAGAAAAGAGAAATCAAGAATTTGGCTGTTTGGAGAAAGTATTATTTTATTTTGATATTTTATAATAACGTAAAATAAAGTAAATTTAACAATATTTTCGAGGGATTGAGTGACTGGCTCGCGTTTGTATTTACATTTCCACACCTAAAAAAGTGATTGAGCTACATGAAATAGATTTTTTCCCCAGTGTGGTCATATCAAAATATTAACACTGGAGTTGCTCTCCCTTATGAGAATCAAGTTGTATACAAGAAAATAAAAAGTTTACATTTTTTTTGTTGCTCCTGATCTACTTCTCAAAGGCAAACCTGAAATGCGTATTTATTGCCCTCTAGTGGGCAACGTGATCATCAAAGCTTGATCTCTCGTCAGTACTTCCGGAAATATCTTCCTTGTTTTTATATTACAAGAGAGAAAGGATATTATTGTATAAAACTGCAGTTTCATATGAAATGTATAATAGGGATAGCAGTACAATTTTTCACAAAATATATATTAGAAACCTTTAACTTTGCATGACATTTAAGCACATGTTCAGAATAGAATACTAACTAGCATACTATTAACTGCATGCTGCGCAGTACACACTATATATACACTGTCTAAAAATAGTATCTGATGCAGTACAATATATAAGGGCACGTTTTAAACCTAGTTTGGTTACATGACCTCATTATGCTTTCAGGTTAAGTGGCACTAATTATATCATAAAGAAGTTAATCCAATTTTAAAATTTTGACAAATTATCCTCTCTTTTTTTACATTTTGTATGTAAAAAGGTGTTTAAATGTAAAAATGTCTTTTGGGCTGGTGAATTAAATAGTGATTTCAAATAGATGTGGCTGCATCTGAAATCGCATACTTCCCTACTATATAGTAGGCAAAAAAACTATATCGACAAAAGAAGTATGTCTGAATTCACAGTACTCATAAAAGAGTTGGCAATAAGTACCAAGATGACCTACTTCCGGCGAGATTCTGAAGTTTGCATACAATGGACACTTTACTATCCCATGAGGCCACAGGAGAGGATTTGTTTGGCAGTGAAGCGACGTAACTGATGCTGCTAGGCCACATGACAATGACAACATGCCGAATGTAGTACGTCCAGATTACATTCATACTACACATAATCATACTACATAGAACATACTTTTTAAGCGATCGTGAAGTAATTACTTATTCAAAATAAGTACCTAATCAAGAGAGTATGTGATTTCGGACACAGCCTGTGGAAGGTCATCCAGGTATTTTGCATACTGTGCACTACAGAGATAGATACAGAGTATGTTTAGTATAGTAGTATGCTATTCAGAACATAGCCAAATACAGTAGGCCTATACACTGACAGCTTTAAGCGAAGCCGGAGGTGTTTAAATAAACTCTGCCCTTCAGGAAACCATTGACAGATTATAAAACATTGAGAAAAATAAGTGATAAGAATTATTAAAAGTTAACCAGTCATTATGTCAGTTTATACAGCGCCAATGCAGATGCCATGCTATGAACAGAACAAGCAAACAAATGTTTCTGAAAACACTGCTGTGTGGTATTAGCAAAATGCTAAAATAGCTCTTATAGCATAGAGGTTTGTTTAGGTCCATATACTGTGTAACAGTGAAATAAATTAGTGCATTGAGTTAAGGGCTCTTTTTTCTCTGTAGTATTTGTTGTCTGTAAGCAATGTGTTGTGTGTGTTGTCTCAGAGTTCTGTCATTAACAGAGCCCTCAGCAGTTTCTCTCTCTCCATCCGCAGGTCTTCAGAGCTTCACACATACAAAGACAAACACATGAACAGAAAGAAGGATGGGAACAATCAGAGAAAACAGCAACAGATGGAAAGAAAAATGGACAAACATGCATAACAAAAGAAAGATATGAATAATCACAGAGAGACAGCAGATATATAGTAGGCAAAAATACATCTTAGTGTAATTATTCAAGATTATTTGGAAAGAGCCTGACTGTTGTGTGTGTATGTTACCTTTCTGTATGTGTCGCATATGGCAGCAGGTGAGGTACTGGACTTGGGAAGAACAGCGGGGAGTTGTCACGCTCCAAACATGGAGTATCCTTCTGCTATGGTGAAAAGAAAGAAAAAAACAATGTCTTTATATGGTCACCTACAGTATCTGCAGGGGTTACATTTTAGATTTCAATTGTGATTGTGACCAAACTTTTACTGCATATCAGTAGATGCATATCAGAAACAGTGGTTGCATTTTATTTGCATTTTGTATGTTTTAAAACATACAGTATCCATCTTTTTTTTAACACAAAATAAGCTATTTCCTGTGAATGTGCGAGACTTCCAATTCATTAACCGCTATAGGTGAGTAACTAGAAGAGCAAAGTAGTTATCAAGGCAGTAAAACTTGAAGCTATTGTGACGTATATCCTGAAATGGCTTTTCGATAAAAATGTAGGGCGGAACTTGATTTTGTCCATTAAAAATTATTGGATCATTGGATTGTTGTGGTTTGCTATTACTGTGATCTCATGTGAGAGGTTGTCCTGCCCTCATGACAGTAAATACGTCATTAGAGAAGAGATTTAAGAAGATTAAGAAGGCACATGAATTTAAAAAAAATATATTGATGTGCACAGGTAAATCATTTATAATTATATAATATAAAATAATATAATAACTGCAAACATCACTTTGTAGGCCAACCGGCAGTTAGCATCACATTGGTTCCCTCGACAAATACCCAGTAGGATTTTTGGATTTTGGAGCTTTTGGATTATCGCAAAAAACAAGCTCTGTGATCAACAAATGTTTATGATTCTCACACTTTTTGTCCATCAAGATAATTTTCACAGATGAACAGAACTTTTATGAATTTTGAAGCCTAAATGCAGTCGTTAGAAGTAAAAAGCTAAAGGTAGGCTATAAACGAACTACACCACGGTCCCACGACATCAACATCATCATAACTAAGCTTCAGACAACTCTTTCAGTTTTTATCTAAAACATGTTAGAATAATTTATGAGCACAATTATAAGCATAATGAGACTATAAAAGCGGACTTAGTTTACTTGTTCGACGTGATGATGTTAAATCTTCCCGACTGCCTCTGTAGTCCCATTTAGCCACTTGTTAGCAACCGTTCAAGAAACTTGTTCAAGTCAAATTTGTTAGCAAACTTGTTCAAGACACGTTCAAAAATCACGAGTGGGGTAACACTGATGTATTTTATGTTGTAGAATAAAATGTGAAGGTGTCTTGAGCTTGTGGTCACCGCAGACCTTATTTCAGCCATTTACCCAAAATCCCATTCAAAATCCCTTTGACTTTGGGACGATGGAACCGGAAGTGCTAAAATGCTAACTCTTTTCCATGTTTTGGCCTACAAAGTGATGTCATACCTGCATCACTCTATTGTCTATTTTGTTTTCATGGTGACTTTAAGTTAAAAATGGCTACGCCTGCTCTTACATTAAAAATTTCGGTGGATATTGGGTAGTTGAGTTGGAGCGGCAACCGTCAAAGGCGAATACGCGCCATCGCTACCAGGGTACAACTCACTAAAGAGGGAAGCATTATGCTTAAGGTAACTGACTTTAAAAAGTATTTATTTTATTTTATTGAATTCACTCGCTAAATAAAGGCAGACAGTGTCTACTGGTTTGGCAGATACATTGATGTATGTGTGACAATATGAACTGACAATTTTCCACCACCATTTTTAACAAAACACACCTACATGTAGGCTATACAAACATGTAGTGTGAAATTGGATCCTGTTTAAGAATAGGCCTACTGTCATTAAGGGACAGTTCACACACTGATTGCATTTTGTAGGAGAAGGAATAGTAAGTCTTACTGGTGGATATATGGGTGGCTGGACCTGTTTGTCCAAGGAGCTGTTTGATGAGGATTTTACCATACTGCACTGGGAGGAGATGGCTGCAAGTGCCTCAGGGAGGTCATCTTCATCACTATGGTTACTATAGGACAAATAAAATATTTCAAGAGATTTCTCATTGTTAAATCTAAAAGGCACCAGAAGAAAAAAATAATGCCTTGTGACTCACAAACTGAACTGTCTGACGAGGCGTTTGCGCCGGTCCACTCTTGGCTTCTCTATGTTCAGACTGCTTGAGCCTGAATCCTGTGAAGAGCTGGGATACCTGAAATAAGAAGCCGAAGTCAGTGAATATAACACATAGAGACAAAAATGCTTGATGGCTTCTGGTGCTTGAAAACCAATTGAGACATTTACCAGGTTCCAGAGTTAGTACCTCACCTGTCAGTTTGGTCTCCACTTGAGGAGTTCCCTTTTGAGGTTCCACTATCACTTTGGGTGGCTCGCTACAGTAAGAGAGAGTAGAGCACATGCTATGCATCATCTCACTGCTACTGTCACATGCCCTCATTGTGTAACCTCAATATTTGTGCTTTATTGTTCACCCTGTGTATAGTTGTACAGTTATCCATACTGACATTTTAAAAATCGAGCTAAAAACAGCTAAAGGTGGCTTTATGTGGTTCCTTGATCTAAACTGGTTTTAGGTTATATGGCTGAGGTCAGTCCAGTAGATCATCTTGGTCAACCCCATTAGGTTGGTAGATTAGGTATAAGTTATATAAGGAAACTTAACTGAGCTGGTCAGCCATTTAAGTCTGCATGACATTCAAATATTGTAAATGTGTGTTATAGATCTAATTGTGAATCATTTATTGAAGTATGGATTTAATCAAAATGTCATAACTCGATCTTCATGTGAAATTGAATCTAGTGACGTATGCCGGAGTAATAGTTTAGTTTGTTTACACTCTGTCACTTTCTTACAATCGCCCACAAGCTCGCATTCTGATCTGCCTCCATCCAATCAACAGCCGGATAGAACCAAGTTCCCGCCCTAGATTTTTTTCTTTTTCTACAACCCCATTTTCAGAAAAGTTGGGAAATTTTGTAAAATGCCATAAATTCAGGAATCTGTGATTTTTTTTTTTTTTTTTTAATTCTCTCGAACCTTTATTTAACTGACAAAAGATTTCCAATGTTTTTACTGACCAACTTAATCATATTTTGTAAATATAAACTAATTTTGAAGGCTACAACACACTTTATTGCCCAGTCTTGCCTGATATAAGACTCAACAGTGCAAGGTCATCGTTGTCTGGTTCTCCTTTTCATGATGGGCCATTCATTTACAATAGGAGACAGATCTGGACTGCAGACACATCCCTTTTATGGTGTAGAGTGTCCATGAAATAAGACTATTGTAGCACATGCAGAAAGAGGCCCGGCATTGTCTTGATTACCAAGAAAGATGTCATCTTGATGGCAGTATTTGACTTTGTACAATCCTAATATATGCCTCCACATCAATGGAACCTTCACACGTATGCAAGTCAAGCAAGTAGGCCTACTGATGCACCCCCATACTATGACAGATGTTTGCTTTTGCACCTGTCTCCATCTTTGGGATTAAAAACTTGATGTTAATTTTTTCCAAAACAGAGATTCAAGTTGCATGCAGACTGAGATAAGGGACAACGGTTTTCCAAAGTACTCCAGACCCCATGTGGCTATATTTTATACAGCAAGAGTTTCTCATGCAGTGCCATCTAAGGACTAGAAGGTCATTCACATTCAACTGAGGTTTCCTGCCTTGCCCTACACAGCCTGAGATTTTTATGGATTCCTTGAATCTTTTCACAATATTATCCTATGGTAGATGGTGAAAGACCTCAATTCTTTGCAATCGTGCATTGAGAAATGTGATTTGTTTTTAATTGTTTGACAATTCTCTCTTGAAATTTGGCACAAAGTGTTGAGCCAAGTGGTGAGTGTTTGCTTGCCTTTGGTGGATTATACCAATTCACCTGCTTTTTGGGGACTGTTTAAATTGCTATTCAGTAATTGTTTTCACTTTTATTTTGCCTCCCAACTTTTTGGAGTCTGTTGCATTTGTTTATATTTACAAAATACAATTAAGTTGTTCAGTAAAAATATTGGAAATCTTTTTGTTGTACTTTTGTCAGTTAAATGAAGGTTCAAGAGAATTAACACATTTTCTTGATTTTACTGCATTTTACAAAATGTCCCGACTTTTCTGAAAATGAAGTTGTATTATCCGTAACACTCAGATGTACATCACAAAATGGAAGAAACGATAATTGCTACTTCTGTTTCATCGCAACTTTAAACTTGACCACCTTTAGCTTGAAATACCTGTTTTTACAGGTACCTTGCATGAAGATACTGTATATAAATACATTTTGCATCAGCTTTTATGAATAGAGTGTCTGTGTTATGCAGTCCCTCAGTGCGAGCAGTTACTTTAGAGATGTTGCTCTTTAGCTGTTCCTGTAAAACTGCAGGGGAGGAAGGAAGACTTTTCTCTGAAAGTGGTTTTTCCTCTGCCTGTAGTAACAAAGAGAATGAAATACTTATTCATATGACATAAGACAGCGTTAAAAAGGTTTCTGTGTTCCAGGAGGCTGTGATCTCAACTGACCATGTCTATGTTTATGTGAAGGGCCGGCCAGGCTGCAGGTTCTGTTTCTAGTTGGTTCTGCAGAGCTCGATCCAACTCATCCGAGAGTCCAGGAGAGACAACCCAGGCTTCTGATGTAAACAAGGAGGACATCAGCATACATGCTGATTTAAGTATCTTTTATAAACATGCCTTAGAAAAAAACATTACTGGTGTGCATCTTGAGACAAAACAATGGCACTGACATATTTTAAGATATGTCAGTGCAAACTGCTTTCAGTTAAGACAGCTAAAACATACATTTTAGTCTGGGACTATAGGCTTGATCCTTGTCTGTGAAACCGGACAATTCAAATTTAGTTATAGTTACTGCACTTTGTGTGAATGCCTTCTTTAAAGAGCTTGAGGATTTAAAGTAGCAGACAACATACAGTGTGTTCTCAGTATAAATGGACCTTAAAGGGATAGTTCACTCAAAAAGAAAATTGTCATCATTTACTCACCTTCAGGTTGTTCTAAACCTGTATGATTTTCTTTCTGCTGAATACCCTCAACGGACCATCAACTGTTTGGTTACATTTATAGTTCTTCAAAATATCTTCTTTTGTGTTCAACAGAAGAAAAGAAACTCATACAGGTTTGGAACAACTTGAGGGTGAGAAAATCATTTTTGGGTGAACTCACAGCCATGTTTTCATCCACATAATTTAATATTTAACTAAGATAATTATAACAATAACTATATTATAGTATTCTATATTATAATCTGCTGCTTTAAATGCTTGAGCTCTTTAAAGTTGGGTGGATTCTGGTGTGAAAGGGCCCTTAAGGTCTATAACAAAGGTCTATTTTCACTGTTTGTATGTTTACACTCATGCCAGACTGTCAGTGTGTGAAGGTTAAATCGATACACCAACAGGTGGCGTGAGTCACTGAATGTGAACTTAATTTAAAGGGTTAGTTCACCCAAAAATGACAATTCTGTCATTAATTACTCACCCTCATGTTGTTCCAAACCCGTAAGACCTTTGTTCATCTTCAGAACACAAATGAAGATATTTTTGATGAAATCCGAGAGCTCTCTGACCCCTCCTGTGCATAACACTTACAAGGTCCGGAATTGTAGTAAAGACTTCGTTAAAATAGTCTGTGTGACTCTAGTGGTTCAACCTTAATTTTATGACGCTACGAGAATACTTTTTGTGCGCAAAAAACAAAAATAATGACTTTATTCACCAATCTCTTCTCGCCTGTGCCAGTCTCTGTCTACACTGTTGACGTAGTGTAAACACTGACAGTGCAGCACTGAGTTCTACGGCAGAACGGCGGCTCACCATTGGCTAGCTCCGTCGGCCAATGGCGTTCTGACGTAGCGCTTGAAAACTGCACTGTATTTACCATGTGAACTACTTAGGAGATTGGCACAGATGAGAAGAGGTTGTTGAATCAAGTCGTTATTTTGGAGGGTTAGTCATTTTCGCACAAAAAGTATTTTCGTCGCTCCATAAAATTAAGGTTGAACCACTGTAGTCACATGGACTATTTTAACCATGTCTTTCTGGGCCTTGAAAGGGTAAGTAATTAAATTGCTGAGGGGTCAGAGAGCTCTTGGATTTCATCAAAAATATCTTCTTTTGTGTTCCGAAGATGAACGAAGGTCTTACGGGTTTGGGACGACATGAGGGTGAGGAATTTTGAGAGAATTTTAATTCTTGTGTAAACTAACGTTAACCCTTTAAGAACGAATCACAGTTAATTCGAATCAGTTGTTCTGAGACCACGCGCAACTGTTTATTCTGCGTTGGGGAGGGAAAAAACATATAATAAAATGTCTCTAAAATGTAATTTACTCAGTGTAGCTTTATTTTATTTATTTAGTAGATTTGGACTTACTAGGTTTAGCTGTTGTGAGGCACAGCGCTTCCTGTTTTTCATATCCATGGTGATGGTAGCAGCGATGGATCTTTCCAGAATGAGGAGGTTCGTTCTCTTCAACACTAAACCTCCGGGTGTCTGCAGTGCTCAAAGGGAAACTATAAAACAATGCACAACAATGATGCCGAGTACAATGGTATATGACAGCTCCACATTAGTTTTGGTCGTATGACGGAGATTCAGAGTTCATTCATATATCTACATATCCACCCACACATGCAGCAGAATGGCATATGTCATCTTTATTAATCTATACATTAGCAACACAATTAACTCTGGCATATAACAATGCAAACCTGAGCTGGTACTTATGTTTTTATTTATTTTCAAGTAACATGTTATGAATAACCACGGTAAAATGACATGCAGAAACATGCACACAGCTTTCTAATCTAAAAACAGAGTGCTTATGAAAGTAATGTCAATGGCTGGACCAACAACAACGTGTTTATGCAAATGGTGTTACTAAACAGAAAATGGAACAGTGCAAATGTTAATACAAAAATGAGAAGCAAATGTCAAGGGTTTACATAATCAATAACATCGAGTCGATTTGTGTAAACAACACATTTATTAAGGCAGGTCTCATTGCAGCAGTCTGTAGTCATTAAAGCCCCCGTCCTTTGCTGATTGAACGGATTTCGATGGCCAAACACGAAGGTTTCTAACTTAACACTTCAGCAAATACGCAATGATCATTAGCACATACAGAACAGATGTCATAAGTACTTTCAATGTGAATTTAAATTAAAGCAGAGTTTGTAAACAGGTCGGTGCTCATCTTGGAATTATATCATAAGTGATCTGCACTTAACAGTAAACTTTCAGACATAATATGCACAAATCTATGAGCTAAATGATAAAATAGGCTATAATCTAGAACAAGGGTGATCATCAGCCTGGCCTTTGGATGTTCTTGCATGCCTGTCTGCAATTTTAAAGATTTTAAAGTTCTGAGTGACCCTGCTATAGACTATAAGGCCACAACAACAGCAGTTACATATCCTGACATTGTCTTTCAGGCTAGTTCTAGATTTTACTGTAAATCATGCAAAACTCTAAAAGCTATTAACATGCAGATTGTCAGACGTCAAGGTCCGCACACGCTGAATATGTTTTTGTCATCTCAGGATGCATTTGATCGGATGAGACCTGATGATGGATGATCACAAGCAATGAATGAGACTCCTGCAGGTGAGATGATGAAGGATGACAGGCTGACTGTGACTGGATGCGAGCGTTCAGCAGTCTCTTTTAGTAAGGTGAGTGGCTCATCCAAACACCCTTTCACATGCTCAGAGCGCAGTCATAACTTTGTCTCTGTGCACGATAGACACACTCCTGCCACTGCACTCAATCAAACCGCTCTCACCAAACCCACCACTGCTCGCAGGGGGTC
The DNA here is from genome assembly GCA_018749465.1 of Paracanthobrama guichenoti. Taxonomy (NCBI): domain Eukaryota; kingdom Metazoa; phylum Chordata; class Actinopteri; order Cypriniformes; family Gobionidae; genus Paracanthobrama; species Paracanthobrama guichenoti. The sequence goes on along the minus strand of CM031958.1, from coordinate 23,514,028 downwards.
TGTCCACATAGGAGGGTCTAAATCAGACACATATGCACATGCAGGTGAAACACAGATGAGATCAGCCTACATTTTGTGATTTTTGAAATACTGAAAAACTGAAATAGGTATTATCTTGGTAGATCAAATGTATACCTGTGTGGTGGCGGAACATGTCCCAAATCCATGGGCTGTACGTATAGTGGAGGGGTCAGACTAGATGGATGTGATCTTTGCCAGGGTTCCTGTGCAATTGGAATGTTGTGCTTATACTGGAGAGAAAAAGAAAAACCATGATTCACATGAGTAAAGTCTCTTGCCAATTACTTAAGTATTAAGAACTTAAATTTGGCAGCCTTAAAACAATATACAAAATAAAAGCTTTTGGATGTCACTCTAAAAGCCCTGATGTAGTTAAAGGTACAGTGTGTACATTTTAGCGGCATCTAGCTGTGAGGTTGTGAATTGCAATCACCCACCGCTCACCCCTCCCTTTTGAAGCACATAGAGAAGCTACTATAGGTCAAAAATGTTGTCGTCGGAGACAGCAGAGAGTGACTAGTGCTTTGTAGAGAAGTTTGCCCTGGAGGGCCACTTTCCTGCAGAGTTTAGCTCCAAATTGCCTCAACACACCTGACTAGACATTTCTAGTATCCCAGGGCTCTAGAGTGTGACCAATTTGGTCGCACATGCGGCCAAATTTTGTAAGGGTGCGTCTAAAAAGTTTTCCTAGGTCGCACCGGTGCACCCAATGTCCTCGCATCCGCTGCCTCTCCACGAACAAAGCGTTTGTTCTCCTTTGATGGAACTCACACTCATGGTTGGATCATATCATGGTCTAAACCAATCAGAGACAGAGATGGGACAGGTCTTTGCCTCTGATTGGCTGTGGTCCAGCTATTCCTGTAGGCCTACACTGCTCCTGTGCTGTGTGATTGAAATTGTGACCTGAGTACCAGAGAATCAGTTACGGCAATCAGCATCAGCAAAATAAACGCAAGAAAACAGACGACTAACAATGAAAAGAAATAAGCCCACAAGGCATCTTTACACAGTCGAGTTAAGGCTGATCTAAAGTGGCTCTGTGTCTGCTCAAAATTCTGTGTAAAGACACAATGCCGCATAAAAGCAGATTTAAAATACACCGGGTCTGACCCACCTCAGCCCCTAGTATCAAAGGCGATGGTGAAACGGTTTGTGAGTCCATATCACTGAAGGTGTGTGTGTGTGTGAGAATTAACGTGAACTTGTACCGCCCTAAACTACGTCATTGTCATGACAACCGCCTGTCAGTGGCCGTTTCTCAATATGCATTCTTGTCTGTACTTGTGTTCTCATGGACTTGTGAATCGTCATCAGTCACTGCCCAAGTACTGTTCCAATTCAAAGTTCACATCTAGCCAAGTACAGTTCAAATCCCCGGATGTGTCCTTGATCCGCCCCTTTTATCGAGGATGCATCGAGAGGTGACTTGTGTGGACTTCAGACAGACCAAGAATGCATTTCGCACCAACCAACAAGCGTCAGTAGTGGATGAGAAAACCCATGTAATTTAATAATACTACTGTTAATATGTCACAAAATGTAGTTTTAAGATTTTTTCAGGCAAGAATGTACTTGTTTAAAGCTCAAACTTGTGGTTTATTTATAAAGATAAATTTTAAATTTTGATCTGTTGTTTTCGAGTTGTGAGATCCAGTCGACCACCGAGCACTCAGCACTCATTAACCCCGGCGAGAGCAACCTTTCCTTGGCTAGACCTTCTGACGTTTGCCACTGACTCTGATGTCTCTGTAGTGGTTAAACATGATTCGTCTTGTGTATATCTAATGGGCGATCTTTGGTCTCATGAATCTATAATTTGTTCCCTGGCTATTCGTTTTGGCTGAGGGCAAAGTGAAATTTCATATATTTCTTTGATCTTTAAAACTGACATTTAACAAAAAGAGACTGGGTTGTGTTTTATGTCATATTTAATTTTATTACAGTGAAGATAATCACACTTATTGCGTGAACCACATATTAATATGTTTAATTTTTTTTTTTTAAATGTAAATGAAAAGAGGCAGGGTTGTGGTTTATATTTCGTTTTGTTTGTTATAAATATATGCAGTGAAGATAATCAATTTGCGTGTTGCCTGAACTACATTTGTGTAGCTGTTAATATGTTTAAGTTGTTTTTTTGGTTTTTTTTTTATGAAAATGAAAAGAGGCAGAGTGGTGTTATACAGAGATAACCAGACTAGCTAGAGCGAGCTGAGTGATGCTATCAAGAACGCTGCTGTTCTGTTTGCAGAATTCCCAGACTTCCTCTGGAGTCGAACTTGGCAAGTCTGAACTAACAAGGACGCAAGTCTGAAATTCACAAACTTGGTTTTGAGAAACGGCCAGTGTCAGCTCAGGCGGCACGAGAATCAAGAAGCAGGAGACAAAACAGGATTAGCTTCATGTTTTAGGCATGTTTAAGTGTCAACCATTAAAGTAAAAAAAAAGTCCTGTACTCACATCGTCAAGCAAACCACCAAAATAACAGAGTCGTCGTTTGTAATCAATTGGTGTTCGCCGTTTGTAATCTTCCTTTGAAGAGACTGGCAGATCACACTGCAACATTTCCCTCAGATACAGTAAATGCTTAACCCAGTTGGTGTCAATGTGATTGTGCGTTGTTATATTATATTCCAAAAATAATCTCTCTGAGAACGATATTTGCTGATGTATCTACTGTCCTACCTGAAACGCTAACATTAGTGTCATTTGTCAATTTGTTGTGCCTGCTGCAAAGTAACTTTCTGGCTCTTTGAAAAAAACTTTCGACCACTTTTAATCCTGCGGATTAACTTTTGTTCCAGCTGGCACAATTTTATTAAGAAATATAAATAAGTATAGGCTACCGTAGGCTACAATAGCCTATCAGTAATGTTACCACATAATTATGACAATCAAAGTGTGATATATATATATATATATAGCAGGCAGAGAAATTAAAAAAATTCATATTTTTATTTATTATGAGTTGTATTTCATTGTTTATTTCTTCATTTTTAAATTAATTTATAACACTTTTAAACACTTCTTTATACACCACTGAAAACGTAGTTATGTATATTATATTGCATTTCTGTCAATAGATCCTCATAAATACTACACACTGCACCTTTAATAAATCCCCATATGCATTTAAAGTAAAAAAAGATATTGAAAGAGTACCGGTTTTAAGCTTGGCTCAGGGCTGGTCTGTGCACTACAGAATTGAGAGAGAATAATTCATTAAACAATTACAATCAGTAGAAATAGAACAACCTTTCATTACACAACTGCAACAGAAATTATTAAATAAACATATGTTTAATATCTGAGTGCTCATGATTGTGTGGCTTTACCTTAGATGGGGATGTTTTGCTGGAGTCATGGCTGTGGAAGACAAAAGCAGTCAAATATACATGACATATGTGATGTGGTATTAAAGCACCATTCACAGGCTTTAGGGCAGATGCAGGGCAGACACAAAGATTAAGCATGTCAGAAATGCATTAGGTTGATTATTGACAGGATAAACTGCATATGGCACACAGACCTACCCTTGACCATAGACTGTGCTCGTGATGGATATCTTTTACTTGGTCTTCTCTCAAAAGTGCTTGCTCTCCTGACTTTACCACTATGTGTAGCCTGATATTCAGTCCTTCCACTGTAAACACAAACAACATGATACTTAAAAAAGGCAAAAGAGTAAATATATTGGCAGAATAGGTGTGCATGCGTGTAAGGATGTCCCAATTGTTTTTTGTACTCAGATCCTATCAGAGTTGTTTAAAATTGATTATCTGCCAATACAACTAGTGCTTGGTGCACACAAGTACATTTAAAATGATTAAAGGGAAAGGGGCTCAAATGTAAAATGTAAAACTATCACTACAGAGTAATTCCAATATAGCAATCACTATCGTATGACATTTTTATAATACATATGTGTGTGTGTGTGTGTGATATATATATATATATACACACACATATACACAAAAAATACAGAAAATACTGAAAATACAGAATTAAAACTTAATTAAAAAAATAATTCAATTTAGACGAATATGCTTGCATTATCAGGACCCACAATTACCCCCATTGCATTATTATACATTATATATAGTAGTTTAATGTAGTACTGACACTTAAAATCTGTAAAATTTTACTCTGTAAAATTTCTCAGTAATTTTCATTTTGGGTGAACTATACACAATACAGATTGTCACCATCCACGATACATATTGTTGCATTTTTGTATTGCGAAATATTGTGACACGATATGTTACACACCATGGTAGACATTGTAAGTTAGACTGTGTGGTCACAATTTTGAATACTTATTGTATTTGATATGTACAATAAGCAGAATAATAGCAACAAAAAGAAATGGAGATAAGTTTATTATGTTAAAGCATCTTTAAAGCATGTGTGACGCTAGGACAGACCTCATTTGTTCTTGCGTATCACGCATTGTACATTTGAGCTTCCTTTCCTTATAAATGGTGGTTGCCAAACCTATTTGAAGGTGCATTTTACCTACTGCACGTGACGTAAAATAAAGGATCGGGCTTAGGATAGCCAATACCGATCAGTGAAAAAAAAGCTTAATTGGCCCCGATACAGATCCTTGGGATACATGTGTGTATATGGCATGCACCTGAATCTGAACCGTGAGCCGAGGCGTGTGAAGTCACTGCGGTTGCTCTTGTTGTGGGTTGGCTGCCTGAGCCGGAAGAAGGCGTGGCTCTCGACTGCACACTTCCATAAGTGCTTACACTCCTGAGAACTCGACAGCTGAAACACAAACGTGTGCTCCTGCTCCCGGCCCTGCACACACAAACACACACACAAAATTAAGTTTTGGAGCACTTAACATTATAGAGCAGGGTTTGTTTCAGGGGTTGTGAATTCATATTTTAAGATTATATTTAATAGTCTTTTAGACTAAGTTGTGGGAAAAAAGAAAAGTAAAATATTAAGTTAGCATGAACAAAGTTGAAGTTCAGCTAAATATTTAATTGTTCCTCTGACATTAAAAATATTAAGCTAAATTAAAATGTATTTTACAAGCGTATAATTCCACAGCAATATTTATTACGGCAAATGTAAACATCATATCCACCAAGGTATAGAGGAATTTTTATATGTATAATTTTGGTATTCTACAGTGCGAGTAAACTCACCTGCTCATCATCCTCCACCACAACTAATGTCAGTCTGTTCTTCTTGAAGTCAAGACGGGTTATTTTAGGCCTAATTGGAAACATTTATGACCAGCATGTTGAGATGGAAAGTAATGATCCAGCCACTGCTCAGAACAACAGGCGCGTATCTGTGAATCTCACCAAAAAAAGAGGCCAATTTTGCTGGATCCCTCGAAAACAAGGATTCCAGTGGGTGTGAGTCCCAGAGCATATTCTCCTCCATCTCGTCCCTGCACAGAGTCAGTATACAGAACTTTTACACTGACCACATTATTATACAGACTACTGATCAAAAGTTTGAGGTCAGTATGTTTAACTTTGTAAGTTTGGCCTCTTATGCTCACCAAGACTGCATTTATTTGATCAGAAAGACAGCAATATTTGTGATATATTATTACAATTTAAAACAACTTTTGTATAAATATATTTGTATAAATACAACGCCTGACAAATATATTTAATATATTTTAAAATGTAATTTATTCTTGTGATGGCAAAGCTAAGTTTTCAGCAGCCATTATTCAAGTCTTCAGTGTCACATGATCCTTCAGAAATCATTCTATTAACTATTAAAAAAATAAGTTGTGGAAAAAAGAAAAGTAAAATATTAAGTTAGGATGAACAAAGTTGAAGTTCTTTGAACAGCATTTATTCAAAATATAAATCTTTTGTAACAAATGTCTTTATTGACATCCTTTAAAAAAATAAATAAATAAATAAAAATCTATTTAATGCATCCTTGTTGGATTGAAGTAATCATTTACTCCTGATATCACAGTTACTTTTAAGAGCAGATGGGCGCATGAATGGGAGCATGATAGTACATCTAAAACTGCTATTATAAAGATTAATTCCACTACTGTAGAGGCATATGGCTGTTGTGACGGTATAATGCAGCTTTTAATGTTTTAATACTGATATAGAAAGATGCAATGGAGTTACTATTGAGTTAGAAGACTGTCTTTGTAAAATACACTATTATTATAGAGCTATTATTATTGAAAATAATTCTGCTATTGTGAAAGTATAAGAGGGTGAAGATATGAAGCCAAGAATTTGAATATGCTCTTAGTACTGTATTCCTTGAAATCCAAGAACTGAAAGGATATAAATTAAAGGAAGGGATCTCACCTTCACAAAGTGCATGTCCACTCCATACATCTCCAGCCACTTGCACTTATTCAGGAAATTTAGCTCAGCCTGAGAAGGACTCATTCCCCTATAGAGAGATGTAACATTCAAACTCATGAGCCACAATGAACACCATAACTCATCAGGACTCCGTCCTCCAGTACCCCATCATTTTATGGCTAGACTACAGCAACTCCCTCTTGCACAGCCTGTCAGCATCTGCCATATCTCCCATCAAGCACTTCCAAAGTTCTGCTGCACTTGTTTTTAACCTCCAGAAATCCTCTTAAATTACACTTCTGCTCTGCTCAAATCTCTACACTGGCTGACAGTATCTGTAAGAATTCAGTTCAAGCCATTGTTTCTTACATTTATGCTCTGGTGGCCCGGCTATTTTCAACCCAGGTCTATAAAGTCTAGAAATTTCTAATTTCCAAGAACAATAAACAATCCAGACACATTTAAACAAATGCAACAACTCTTATCCTTAGGGACTGATCAGCAGCGGAGCACATACTTGTACAGTAGCACGCTGACTTTGATGATTGCTCTTAAAACAGGGTCAAATACAGAGCTGAGGATTTAATTAAAACCACAGGGAGACTGTGTTTGGAGTCTGTGTGAAATGCATGTAAACATTTCAAGTGTGATTATCACTACGAAATGAAAGTGTCCAAATCAAATGAAGTGAGATTGAAGCAGACACTATACTTTAAAACACACACAGTCTTACACCGTGTTCTAACCAGGTGTGATGTGAGAAAGCATCAAGAGATAAATCGGTTAACCGGACTGCTAACTAGATCAAATGTGTTCTGAATGGCTGTGGCGTACATGGTACTTCCACTTTCAGTCTTTTAACCTGTTACATGTTAGCTGCCAAACTGTATAGTATGGTGGGGATAAGAAATACTCATTCATACTCATTACCTGCACTCAGCCCATTTGCGGTAGATGTCTGCCTCCATAAAATCAGTCTGTTTGGGTGAAAAGCGAAACTCTGATACCAATACAATAGAGTGTTCTAATGGATCACAATCCCCGAGTTCACCTATTAACACACGGAATAGAAATAAATGGAAATAAAAAGGCAAAAATCTGCGGGAAATATGCAAATACATGAAAAAAAAAAAAAAGAAAAAACACAACTCACTCTGTAAGCAATAAGCCCCGAGCTCCACGTACACGTCATATGGACATTTTAACCTGCTCAGGGAAGAAGGAGAGACTTAATGACACTTAAAACAGCCTGTAAATGTGACTTTCAAAACATGCAACTGACACCGTTTTCAAAGAACGATCAAAATCCACTTCCGTTAAATAATAAGAGATGACGAGACCCCGTGTTTATGTAAGAAAGTGTGTGCACCTTGTGTGGGAAAGTGTGTCGGATTGTATCGTTGCTCTTAAATTAGAAGCTGTGTGTTGGTTCTCATTGGAGTTTCTTTTATTAAAAAGGAGCAGAGCAGCACCCAGGAGACCAGACCCAGATTATACACACTGAAACAGAGCTTTTATTGGACCCCAGTAGAAACCCTGTCTCACTGTGCGTGTGTGACAGAGGGAGGGTCAGAGTTGTGACAGAGGGCAAATAGGAGGATATGAAAGACCCTCTCTTTCTCCACAGTGCGTGCATATTTGTGTGACTCGCTGTGAGGTAAGAGTAGTTTCTTACTTGCCGGACAGTATGTCTTGTCTAAGCTGCAGTACGAAGAGATACCTGCAAAAGAAGTGGTTACATGGTCATAAATCTATATATATAAAAAAGTTAAATATTTTTAAAATGGTTCCATGAAATAAAAAGTTAAATATTACAGTTCAGCTAGGTTAACCATACACTTTAGAAATGAACTGATATTAAAATACCGACTAATATCATAAGCAGATTGTTATTTGGTAACACTTTATAATAAGGTCTCATTAGTTAACATTAGTTAAAGGTAAGGTATTCAATTTATTTTATAAACGCTTTTTGTTATACTGGTTGAAACTCTCTTTACATCCTGATAGCAATCAGTAATAGAAGTGATCTAAATATTAAAACATGTACATCCGCATATCTTCTCAGGACGTTCAGACAATGTCCAACCTGCCTGTCAACATATGTATTTCCATACCTCCGCGTACCCTGCTCGTGCAGACATTACACATCATCAGTGCATTTTGTAAGGCTATGCTAAGTTGTACAGTAAGTCACTGAGTGCCACAAATGAACAGCAGACACACAACGAGCTTATGCTGCGCTCACACCATGTCTTAACCGCAATTACAAGATGGCAACCCGTGACGTTCTACCCTGAGCTGTTCACATCCTCAGTCTCAGATTTATGTTTCTATGTTAACACTATCAACGCTGAAATTAATCTACAGCAGTCAGGTGGTAGCTCTGTTGTTTATTAGGGCCCGAGCACCAATGGTGTGAGGACCCTATTGGAATTGCTCAGTCTATTCTTCTTCTTCTCCAAAATGAATTTTGCATTTTTTAGGGCCTAAACATGCTTGAAAACTCCTGAAACTTTGCACATGCATCAGAAGTGGTGAAAATGTATGTCTGATATGGGTTTCAGAATTAGGTGTGCTAAAATGGCTTGATAGCGGCACCTACAAAACTTCAATTAAGTGCCGTTCGTGCTACATTTCAAGTACAATTATGAAATTCGGTAGACACATGTAATAGCCCAATACCTATAGTAAAATCTTAAAACCCAACAGTTAGTGAGATATTTTAAAATTTTCTCTGCAAAAAAAATTCAGTTTTTGCCATTTCTAGACGTTGTACTTTAACGAAACCCTCCTAGAGATTTTATCAGATAAACATCATATTTGGTCAGTCTAATCTAAGGCCTTTACAACGTTAAATTGCGAAGATCTTGAGTTTTCACTGAAGGGTTTTTGACCAAATTCAATGTTTCGCCGTGAAACAGGAAGTTGTTGTAACTCGGGCATACAATCTCCGATCTGCCACAAACTTCATGTTTTATTAGAATCCTGGCCTGAAGACATCTACATGCCAATATTCAGTTAGTCATAGCGCCACCTGTTGGCAACAGGAAACGGCATGCTTTACACTGTAATTCACTCCCAGAAACACATTTAAATATGCCATGAAGTACCAAACATGCTAGAAACATGTTAAATCATGCAACACTTGGCTAAGTGCTAATGCGATTAATGCCACAAAACAAGAAGTTGTTGTAACTAAACATCGTAAGACTGCTATTTATTGACTATAGCTCAGCCTTTAACACCATAGTTCCCACCAAGCTAACCTCCAAACTCCTGGATCTCGGCCTGAATCCTTCTCTCTGCCACTGGATTGAGGACTTCCTCACTGGCAGGCCTCAGGTGGTGAGAATAGGCCACTCCACCTCCTCCTCCATCACCCTGAGTGTGGGAGCTCCACAGGGCTGTGTCCTGAGCCCCCTGCTCTACTCTCTCTACACGCATGACTGTTTGTCCACACACAGCTCCACCTCTATCATCAAATTTGCTGATGATACTGTTGTCCTGGGCCTCATTTCCAACAACAATGAAACGGCATACTTGGACGAGGTGGAGCATCTAACATCATGGTGCCAGGACAACTGTCTCTCTCTGAATGTTGGCAAGACCAAAGAAATGATTGTGGACTTCAGGAAGAGACAGCAACGGACATACTCCCCCTCATGATCAGCGGGTCACCAGTAGAGAGAGTGAGCAGCTTCAAGTACCTGGGAGTAAACATCTCCGAGGACCTGACCTGGACTGCTCACATTCAGACACAGGTGAAAAAGCCAGGCAAAGACTGTACCACCTGCGCCAGCTGAGGAAATTCAGGGTTTCACCAGCTATCCTGAAAACTTTCTATTTAGGGGCGATAGAAAGTGTTTTAACTCAGTGCATCACAGCGTGGTATGGGAACAGCACCAGTCATGACCGCAAAGCCCTGCAAAGAGTAGTGCGCTTATCCGAGCGTATCTCAGGGTCAGCTCTCCCGTCTCTGCAGGACGTCTACACCAAACGCTGCAAAGGTAGAGCTACCAAGATCATCAAGGACTCTAATCACCCTGCAAACCCTCATTTCACGCTGCTGCCATCTGGTAGCGCTTCCGAAGCCTGATGGCCAAAACTGAGAGACTCAGGAGAAGCTTCTTCCCCCAGGCCATCAGACTCCTGAACTTAACGTCACGTGACTTCACTTCAGGATAAACATCGATACACTGTCATTGCACTGCACTTTCTGTTCTCGTTGTTACTGTGTAACAACCTGTTATAAACCTGTTTGCACATTATACTCTTATACATTTGTTAACCACATATTTATAAGTCTACAGTTTACTCACTGCAAAGTCTACTTCAATTATTTTATTCCACTTTATCCTTATTTGTTACCTTTTTTTTTTTTTTTTCTCTTGACTTGATTATTTATAATTCTACAGATATAGACATCTCTGTTAACAAACTGATAGTATTCGCCTCAAACTCATATTATTGGTTAAGCCAATGTCATTCTGTCCAGCCCAGTTGGCTCCTTTTAATGCCATATATATATATATATATATATATAGTACTTTTTTTTTTATCCTATTTCTATTATAATTTCTTCCTTGTGTTTTTAACTGTGAATTTGCACTGTCCATGGAGCGGACCTGTTTACATTTCACTGCCGGTTGTATATTCTGTATATAACTGTGTATGTGACAAATAAAACTCTTGAATCTTGAATCTAACTCAGGCATACAATATCCGATCTGCCCTAAACTTCACGTTTGTTAAACGTCCTAACCTGAAGACATTACATGGCAATATTAAGTTATAGTGAAAGCATCACCTGCTGGCCGCAGGAAGTGTGGCACATCAAAATGACTGCTATTTTTCTCCAAATTTTAAAAATCGTTAAATGCATGTCGCACCAGGTGCAAGGGCCCTTTCATCACTGCTTGTAGCTTTAATGTTCATTATTGTAATGTTATGTGCCGTCTCTCGTGACGCTTTGCTGAATCTGCTCTGGCTGTATGCGACCTGCGTGTTTATGTGTTTTGAAGGAGGAGTGGCTTTGGAGACGCTCTGAAGGGAGGGTGGGATCTCATGCTTTCAAAGCTAACTTGCTATCACTAGCCTCTCCGCAATCGCCTACCCTACCTTTAATGCGTTAACTAACATGAACAAGCAATATATTCTTACAGCATGTATTAACCTTTGTTAATGTTTATAAAAATGTTCATGTCCATGTTAGTTCACAGTGCATTAACTAATGTTAAATACAACCTTTTGATTTTAATAATGTATTAGTAAATGTTGAGTGACATCAACTAAGATTAATAAATGCTGTAGAAGTATTTATTATTGTTAGTTCATGCTAATATTAAACAAAGGAACCTTATTGTCCTGTGTTACCAAGTATTTTCATGTTATTTTCATGATATCCGATAAATGAGCGATATAAAAATTCTATATAAATTTTTCAAAGTAAATAAAAAATAAAACCAACCCCAAAAAACTGAATACACCAAAAGTGAATTTATGCAGCATAACATTGTGTTTATAATTATTTTGAGTTTTGCTAAAGATTACATTTATAATGTTATTAAATTATTAGTGTTTTTAAAGATTAACTTCCATTAAGTGTTAGATGATGGCAAAGGTAATCTAAATGACCATGCTCAATATATTATTGACAGATACAGATATATTTAAAAATCTCTAATATCAGCTGATAACCGATAAAATGTGTATCACTAATACATACATAAAAAAAAAAATATTCACCCAAATTTAAAAATGTTATAGCTATATACTTCTGAAGCTATATGATAAATGTGTGTAACTAAATCACTTCAGAAAACTAGTGTACTAAACCTATAGGACCCTTTTGTGATATTTTTATAGAGCCTTAGAAGACAGACACAATGAAAAAGCACAAGTGAATGCTGTTGTTTACCTGGTGAACTCTTCATGAAGGTTATTGGGCTCTGAAGAATAGAATTTAACCCTGAAAAACAATCTGTATGGAGGTCCATCTACGACAGAGAGATTTTACGAGTAAGAGTCTGTGTACGTTGGACAGACACTCAATGGCAATGAAATTTGTAGATAAACTTCAAAGGAAAAAAACAAGAAGCTCTCCTTGAAGGTTATGAAAGATTGTTGTCATAGAGACAGGCATAAGTCACAGCTAATGTTGATTCAGTGTGACTCAACGGCTTTTAAAAGTGTTGTAAAGCATATACCATTCTGAAGGGTAGCACTGTGGTTATGCTGTAATATAGAGAAGACTCTACAGGGACTGAATCAATGGCCTCTTTTCACCGACAACAGTCTTTTTTGAATTGCACACAGGTTGCATAGCCTGAAATTTTTTAAATCTGTGTTGAAATCAAATTGTTTCCATCTCCCACTTTCTCCATCCGACAACTTTCTCTTTAGTAATCTGTGTGGGGTGTGTCTCCTCTTGCATAGCATACACTGGGATTGGCTTTAGTCACACCCATTGTATACACTCATAGACACTTGTCACTACTAGTCTCTACGGTAACAGCAGATTATGAGTCCAAGGTCATCAGCCATCTGTGACCAGTCAACTAAACAACACCACGATAACTAATTGTGTGTGTGTGTGTGTGTGTGATGTCTTATGACTACTCACATCTGATCTGCTTCTTTATGGGTTTGGCTGCATCCAGCCAGTGCTGAAAACATAAGCAAATGTGAAAAACAGTATGGGAGGATTGGGGGTGACAGTGGGAGGGAGGGAGGGAGGGAGGGAGGGAGAGGGAACAAGACAAAGAGTTTGTTATTAGTCTGAGTGCTGAAAAAAAGAAAATCCTGTTGTTCTGATTGATGTTGAGTAGCTGTTTCACACTGACACACTCCATTTCTCATTTCTGGTCTAAGAGCTGCAGCTTATAGAAAAGAGGTCACTGCCACACACACACACACAAACTCTCATTAAGTGCCACTCACCGCAACCTGCTCTTGGTCCATGAACTGCAGACCGAAGTAATCAGCCTCCACCAGATCCAAATGATACATAATCTGATCAAACAGATCCTGTCCTTTGGAATGTTTCTGAAACACACACAGATAAATCACTAAGTGTAGAAAGCTTGGGGCTTCACACTGATCTTGTGTCAGTTTAAGGGGACACCTGTGGAGCATGCCGTCGGCAGGAAGTTGCTCCAGTGCGCCTGCAGGGCTTGATGGCCCTGATTAGGCACAGCGACGTACATGCTGCATTGATTTTCATAGGCACTCATCACGGCTGAGTGATATAGCTTAAAATATCTCAGTATTCATCTCAATTGTAGTCTTTTGATTGTTTTTTTCGTTTTTTGACAGAAGAACCATATTATAAATTAATGAAACTAGTTACATAAAATAAAAATCTAGTTAAGAATAAGAGATTCATTAAGTACAATTTCCAATTCTAAATGAAAACAGAAGAATATATAATAAATTTAAATTCTCCATAACTAAAACAGAAATTTACTGTTCAGAACTTGGGGTCAGTAAGTTTTTTTTCTCTCAAAGAAATAAATATTTGTATTCAGCAAGGATGCATTAAATTGATCAAGTGACAATAAAGACATTTATAATATTACCGTCAATGTCTATTTTTAAAGAAATTATGTTCTTTTGAACTTTCTATTTATCAAAGAAAAGTAAAATATGTCAAATATTAAGCAGCAGTTTCCTACATTGATGATGATAGTAAGAAATGTTGTTCTTGAGCATCAAATCAGTAGCCTGTGTGTAATATTTCAGAAATTAGTTTTTATTGTAACAAGGACATCCATGAACATTTCTGAGTGATGATGCAAAGTAAATCCTTGAATTAAAGCTCTGAACTGATTAATGAAATTGACTGTTTGAAAAGATTCACAGAACTTATCAATAGGATTTTTTCAGCTGAATTTAAATGGAAAAAAACCATTATAAGATCCATCTTAATGCTCTTTTACAAGACAAGAAAGGAATGTGTCGAATGACAATGTCTTTAGAAAGCCTAATTTTTTTAGCCAATAAAAGTGCATCAGAATTGTCACAATATTTATATTTAATTTTAAATCGCCAGCAAAATCATGGCACCTATATTGTGAATATTCCAAACCTTTAGTCCAATCAAATACTTCCCTACTTTATAGCATGCAAAAAACAGTACACCAACAGAGTAGTATGTTCAAATACATCGTTTTCGAAAAAACATGGCGAAACGTCCCCAGATGACCTACTACTTCCAGCGAGATTCTGAAGTGCGCATATGATGGACACTTTACTATCCCATGAGGCCACGCGTAGGGATGTATGAATGGAGGCGAAGCAATGCAACTGACGCTGATAGGTCACATGATAAGGACAACATGGCGGATGTAGTACATCAGAATTACATTTATACTACACACACACTTAATTTTTTTAACGTTTGCAAGTTTAAATTCAAAGACTGACAGTACGCGATTTTGGACGCACTGCTAGTCTTATTAAAAAGTAATTTGACGGATGGTGATAAGCCTAGAGCACTTTGAAAAGCCAAAGAGAGATAAATGTCTCTATTTTACATTTTGTGCAGGGTCTAGATGAGGGGCAACACAATACCACACAGAGAGAAAAAAAAAAAAAAAAACTCTACAAAGAGATTATCTCCAGAATAGTTCATGATGGTCAGTTAATTTTCAAAGCCAGCATCAACTAAGATCAAAAACCTTTAAATGAATGTAGCTAATTGGGAATTTAGCTATCGATTTGTTCCATTTTACAGAGCATGATTGATTTCTTTTGTTGGTTTGAGGATGTTGTGAGGTGAAGGATGGAGCACATGATCAGAATAGGTCATAGAAATGGCAGAAGCTTCCTGTTATCATGAGCATGAGAAGTATTCCCTGAGTGGAGCTCCTCTCAGAAACCTGAATCAGCATCTCTACAGGGTAAAAGGAATTAGTCAATTATGACATTACTTGGAAATGGAACATTCTTTTGGAGTTTCCCAAAGATAATTATTAGAGAAGCTAATATAAGTGGCCCCCAATTTTCTAAGCCATTTTTCCAATTACACTACCATTCAAAGGTTTGGGGTCAGGCAGATAAAAAAAAAAAAAAAAATTGCATTTTCAATAACAAATAATGTTCTTCTGAACTTCACATTTATCAAACAATCCTGAAAAAAACATATTTAGACAAGCTCCACAAGGCATACAGACAAAATCTAAAAGACACTCGGGCATACTGTAAGGTGCACACAAACCAAGGCCGGAACAAAAATAGCTTGAAGTGTCAGAGGAGAGTGGCTGGATTTGGGACACACCCTGAGGGGGGCAGGGGGTGGCTATTATTCTCTTTGATACTTGCTGCTGTTCAGGTTGACCTACAACCCTTAACATACATAAATCGACATGCATTTTAGTGCTGTTCTCTGTTCTCAATACACACAAAGTAGTACAAGCTAGTTCTGCATTAAAAATAAACTTTTGAAACTAAACTGATTATCAGGTTTGATGTTTGGGTTTCAGATGACATTGACAGTGGTCAAATTAAAAGGAATTTATGATTTGGTAAAGCTAAAGTACTGACACACAAAAGGTATTTTTTAATTCATTGACATGTTCAGACTTGTATGGCATAACATTTCCTGACTATGACAGCCTTGTTTATAAACCAGCGATCAGCAACAATGTCTCTGAAATATAAAACGATAATATGATGTGCACTGGGAATTTAAGGTGTTTACAGGGCCTGTATTGAGAAGGAAATGTTTTCAATTAAATCCAATTATATAACAGTTCTAGTCCTCTAATTTGATTGGCCCAGTGATGTTCCAAGAGTGTTGTTATTCTTCATGACACACTTTTGTATAATTTTAATTTGTCTATGTTCACATGTTCTAGACCAGAGCATGTGATTGGTGTGGAAGCAGATTTTGCCTGAAGAACGGGTTTTTGACAGTAGGCGTATGTTTTCTCTTGCTCCATCAAAGCGGGTTTCTAGTAGCAAGGTAAAAAAAACGTAGAGTGGAGCACTTTGAACTGCCAGTAATTTACTTTGCGCAAGTAAACAAAGAGGCAAGCAATTTTCAAATGCACTGGTAACATGCTCTACTGTTAGTCTGATGCGAACAAATCTCAAGAGGACGGCAAAATTACATTAAAATACTT
Organism: Paracanthobrama guichenoti; assembly: GCA_018749465.1. NCBI lineage: Eukaryota > Metazoa > Chordata > Actinopteri > Cypriniformes > Gobionidae > Paracanthobrama > Paracanthobrama guichenoti. Next base: position 23,497,563 of record CM031958.1, on the reverse strand, counting down.
CTCATTAAACAAGATGTGTTATCGTCACATGACGATGTCAACATGACGGATGTAGTAGGTTCAGATTACATTCATTTAAAGCACCCCTATTATGCTATTTAAAGGTTCCTAATTTTGTTTTGGAGGTCTCCTACAACAGGTTTACATGCAAAGGTTAAAAAAACAACAACACAACTTAATTTTCTCATAATATACATTGTATCTCTCTAAATCCCTCCTTTCCCCAAACCTACTCTGCTCTGATTGGTCAGATGGCCCAGATCTGTTGTGATTGGTCTACCGCTTACAGCTCGTGTCAGAAGCTAAAGCGCACATTAACTGAACTTCAGCTGAGGCTTCCTCAGTCCTCAGCGATTGTACACACTGTAAAAACATGCGATGGCGTCGATTTTACCATATCAAACCAAGCAGAACTAGAAGAACTATTGGAAGAACTAGATATTCAACCCAAAACTTCATCGCAAGGATGACTTGAGCACGGCATGATTACAAAGTGTTCTCGGCACGGTTGTCTAACTGTCCTGAATCGTGCTAGTAGAATCCGTGAAGTGACATCGCCGCTCAGGATTGGTCACTTATCTGTTGCCTGGCTACAGTTTCTCTGTAGCTGGCTAAGCATACTATTTGAGTGACTACTGTGGTCATTTTAATCACTGACTTTAATCACATCTTCATCCTTTGGAAGGGTTTACAAAGAGAATTTGCTTTTGCAGAACAGAAAACAGCGTCTTCTCAACATGTTCACAACATGAACCAGCTACAGTGCTTGAGGGCGGGTCAAAGTAGACGTTGTTTACGGGCAGCCATTGAAGACCATAGACGGGCGTTATGCAAATGTGTTACGTATACAGGTCACGGAAGTGAGACTGGAATTCCTGACGACTCATTTAGGCGGTTCAGGGTCAATTATTTATTTTGGAAGACATTAACTTTATTTATCATGCACTTTTGACTTTATTATACATGAATACATGATTACACATGAAGTAATATTCGAAAAAGCACAACGGGGGGACTTTAAAACACATTTATACTATATAGAACTTTTTTTTTTTTTAACAGTTGCGACCTACTCTGAAAGTATGCGGCATTGGATGCAACCACTGTCTTGGGCCAAAACCTCTGTCACTCATCTCCATATATTGTTCTATGCCAGTGTTGTGAGAAATCAGGTGCTCCCTCAAAATTGGCTCTCCATTAAGACCCTAAGTAATCCCATTGACTCAAAGAATTTTTAATGGGTACTCGCTTAGTTACAATTCCTGCAAATTTATGATATGTCATTTGAACTGTTATAATGACCAGTTTAGTTAGCTTACATAATGGCATAGCATACAGATATCTGATTAACCAGGTAGCATAGCTTATATACATAAAGCATTGTACCCTACATGTATTTACAACAATCTTGTAGTTCCGTAAGTGTGTTAAAAGTCCATATATTTCATGATGTAATGTTCAATTATTATATTAATATTTTTCATTATTGTTTATAAACAGTTCCATTTTAAAAAATGCCATTATGCACAAATTGTTTTACTATGCACTATATAGCAAGCAAGTAGAATAACTAGCTGATGGAGATTGTCATGACACTGCTTTCAGTCTTGCTTGTTGACAGGTAAAGCTTAAATGTTTTGGTTTCTTTTGGGAGAATTTTTACTGGCTGAGATGGAATATACAAACTAACTGACAATTTCTCAGAGATATGCAAGTTAATGGATTTTACTTTTTTTTTTTTTTTAACAGCTGTAGTACTAAACCTTGCTGATAACGACCGTTATAAACTACACTACAAACTCAAATTCACAACAAAATTAGACTCACAGTTTTATTCAATAGTGATTTGACAAGACACAGTTACAAACAGATAAACTGTAAGAAAGTAATCGACACATTTCATGGCGCGACTTGTAAAAGAGGGACCAAAGGTTAAGCGCCTAACTGGTTCGTCGACCTCAGTGAACAAATGGGAAATAATTTCTGGAAAACACTTTGACAGAGGAGGAGAGAAAGAAAATCAGCTGGGGAATTCCGTGTATACGTGTGTTTTCTCTCTCTCTGGTTGTTTCATTTTCATTGAAAGGGAATCTGCAGGTTTGTGTGTGACAGGTTGAGCGGTCGCTATAGGTGGGAAGTAAACAGGAGGACGGGATCACGAGCACCATCTGTTTGCCTTTCAACTACCGGGACAGGACCCAACACCGGGGAAATCCGTCCGGCCACACACACAAAAAACGAACTTTGCCGTTAAATACTACATTCAAAATAATCAAGGTGACACGACAAGGTAACGAAGTAACCTCCACTCACCGGTAATTCTACACTGACATCCGATCCGTCCAGCAGCAGGACTCTGCATGTGATGGCGTCTTTGCTGTTGCCCGCAGCGGGGATGTGGACTACGGCTCCCCCGGTCACAACGGTCGGCGCGTGAATCACCTGCTGCTGGTGAGCCTGCAGCACTGTGTTTCCGCCTCTGCCGGTCCCGTCCAGCTCGTCTGATGTCCGAAAGCGTCGCTTTGACCGACGGCTAAACGTCCTGCGCAGAAAGCCCATCATATTTTCCCCGCGAGACAGCGCTTTAATAAACCAGGGAAAACGGCACCGATACCGGACTGCTCAAGAGGAAGGCATCCAGCTGTTTCCCAGGCTTTCCGCGACGAAGAAAGGCGGCGTCTACCGGACTGAGGCGTGCAATGTAGAAGGGACAAGTCGGGATACGGCGACCTGTCACGAGCTCCGCTCCTCGTGGCGTACAGGCGAGAAAACAGGAGCGCACCTGCCAAAAGACACGGGAAGATACTTCGGTCGTTTCGCTCGTTTTATCGGTTTCAATTAAAAAGTAATTGCGCTTTAATTGAACTTCTTCTCGCTCTAACCGTAGTCCAGGTTCTGCTGAATGATGGCGCGTTAGTTCCTTTCTGTTATTGACCGAAACTGATGTACCTCTCAGGTAAGTCAACCAGAGGAACTGGCCAGGCAACCTGTTCTGCGCAAGCGTTAAATCTCAGAGCAACACTCAAAACTTTTTTTCCCCTCTTCGGGTCGGTGTGCGCGAGCTAGCGCTACCTGCTGGTAAACCAACCTAGTGATCAGGGTGAGGTTACCTTCACGCGAGCCAGCGTCACTGAATTCCCCAGCAACGACTACAAATCAAGCAGCCTTCTGCTATCAGGAAACATTATGCGCCAATCGTCAGCATTTCACGCACGCTCATTCGAGCTCCCCCCCAAAGCCATCATCATGAATAAGAGAAGAGGCACAACGTGATAAGAATTACACATTTTATTTATTTATTAACAGAGGTGATTTTAATCATTCTAGTAGTGGACTTATTGATGTACTAGTCGATCTCACAAAGTAGTGTCCAGGTCACATTTTACCACCAAAAGGAAAACAAAAATATTTTGTATTAAAACAACAGTTTACACTTTTATTATTTTCAGGACAATTAAGCGCCCCCATTTCTCATGACAAAGTGCAAAGTCTCATTCTAAATTACTGTAACACAAAAAACAAAATTGAATTCATTCAATAATTCATTCATCATGGTATCATTTGTTGTACATCCTTTAAATAAAGCGGATTGATTTTAATTAAATAATTGCAAAAACCATTACTGTAATATATATATATATATATATATAAAAAAGACACATAAGATTAATGTATAAATTAGAAAGGGGGTAAAACGTGCTTAATTGCTCTGCAAATAAAGAAAATTTAAAGAGTTCTTAAAGTAGATGTTTTTATTTTATGCAAAATTTGGTTTAACATTTATTTTTCTACTCTTGGGTTTTGGGGTCAAATGTGACCTGAACATTTCTTGACAAATTTCGTGAGATTCACATGTGGGCCCGAGAAAGAGAGAGTATGTGTGCTGTAGGGACCTATAAGCTTATACACGTCAAAGTGCTTCATGTTCTTCCTTGATCCGCACAGCTGTCAGGAGAGCCACAACAAGAGAAGAGATTGTCCATCCATCTTTATCCAGACACGCCCTCTACTCCCTGCCCCTTTTTCATCCGTCTTTATTGACAGTCGGATCACAGCAGCAGAGCTTCTCCCTTTACTTCTATGTTTTTAAAAACTCCTCTCCTGTCCAGCTCTTCTCATCAACTATTAGGTGCTGAGCTCTGTTTGAATCTCTCTCTGTACACCCTCAGAATGGCCTCACACACAAAGGTGAACTGGCACTGGAAAACAAACACAGCATAAGTAATGATGGCATATCCCATTAAAAAATCATGACAAAAAAGTCATTTTAGCCATTCAGGGTATGATCAGGTATCACTTTTGAGCCTTTCCCATAGTTCTAAATTACGTTTTTCCCTTTATGTGTCATTGGCTGCATCTAAAAATCATATGGTCTCTTGGTACTCAAACTTCTTTTGAATAAGTACATACATTGCAACTGTTAAAGTGTGAATGTATGTTGTGTCAAGATAATCCAAACATACCACATCGGTCATCGTCATGTGACCTAGAGCATCAATTGTGTCGCTTCACTGGCATTCACAACTCATTTCCCATGGCCTCATGGGATAGTAAAGTGTCCATTTGATGCGGAAGTAGTAGGTCATCCAGGTACTTTTTGCCTACTGTTTTATAAATACTATGAATTTGGAAATACTACACTTTTTACATTTAAATTGTTTCAGCCACTATATAGTAGGGAAGTATGCAGATACAGCCATTGCACTTTTTACTTAAAGGGATGAATGCATCAGTATACATTTAATATATCTCTGATTGTATTCATTGAAAGAACAATATATAAAATATGAATTTTATATATATATATATATATATATATATATGGCATTAAAAGGAGCCAACTGGGCTGGACAGAATGACATTGGCTTAACCAATAATATGAGTTTGAGGCGAATACTATCAGTTTGTTAACAGAGAGAACATTTGAAAAACTGTTTGTTGGTGCGAAAATGACATTTCAACTTTAACTTGTGTATGTCTGTGTGTGCATTTATACCGATGTCTGAACCAGCATGGCCCTCTGTTCTCTCATCAAAGTAATGATCTCTAGGGGATACACTGGCTTTTCCTTCTCCATCAGTGTCATGGCGGTCTCCATGGTGATCAACACACCCGTCCGCCCAATTCCAGCACTGCAGAAAAACATTCTCTCAGTAAGATGAGCACCTGATAACATCTTTGTGTTTGTGTATTGGAAGTCCCCTCACCTGCAGTGGACCATAAGAGGCACCGACCCCCCTCTCATACTTCTCATTGACTGGACAAAATCCAGGAAGTCTGAGGAATCTTCTGGTACCCCATGATCTGGCCAGGCAACATACTGCAAATGAGTGATCGAGCGTTGCTGTCCCGACTGTTAAAAAAAGAAAGAGAGACAGGGCGAGGCTGAGTGCAAGAGAATGCTTGAACAAGTTTGCATAAAAGCAGACAAGTCTAAACTTGTTTGTGTTTTGCCTTAAGCGGAAAGATATTTATATGAAATATTCCTAGAATGAGAGAGAGCAATCAATGTTAAGTGGTGTCTTAATCTTTTCCAGAGCTGTATATAAATCGAATTACTGAGTTTCAGTGACGTTACTACCATAAAATATTAATGCATATTGTGATTGCCTATTTACTTAAATACTGTTATAGGAGCACAAAAAGCTTGTACACATGCTTTTCTGTCAAGATTTTCACACCAGTTTCTGCCTTTATAAATCTTGTTTTGTTCCTCACTTTTGATGTAGGATGAGATCCATTGAATTTATGAACAAATCAGATCGTAAATACATTTTATAAACGAGACCCCAGGTTCCTGTCATTCTTAAAACAGCATTTCAGCTCGGAATTACCCAGATACACTGACATTTTAATTTCCCCTTCAGCTCTATCATGATCTTACAAGTGGGTGAGGAAGAAGTGATCTTTAAGTTCTTGAATATGAGTCACAGTCTGAAGGCCAAAGTGAAAAAATAATTCAGTTATTGTGACAAATCGGGCAGAAAGGAATAATTGGTTCGCAAGCTGTGTGGTACGAACACTCACACACTGGCATTTTTCCTGTACTCCCCAATCATCTCTTTCCTCTCTCCTTTTCTTTATTTTTTTCATCTCAGACACACACATACCCTATATGGACGATAAATGTGTGATGTAACCTCCGTCTGCTGTCCGTGCTGAGATTAACTCCCACCAACAGAGACAACAGATGGGTCTCCGTTCTCCAGCAATGATAGATTGTTTGTGAAAGTGTGAGCATGTATGTGAACGTACATGCAAGCGCATGGTCCTGTGCTCTTGACCAGAGCGCTACGCGACCTGCTTGCGCTCCTACACGTTGACAGTCTCACACATCAAGCTTTAATAAAGATGCTAAAAGCCCAAATTCTGTTTTAAATGAAACATTACACTTCAGCGTGATAGGATTGACAGAGCAATTACAAATGTTTACATAAGAAACAGAATTTTACCAAAAATAAGACTAGGATTAAAAACAGAGACCTTTTAAACATCCTGACCACAGATACAGCGGTTGATAATTTATTTAAATTTACTTTCTTTGACGTTTAAAACCCCCCATGAAACTGCTTGACAAGCGAGGTTCTCTCTCTTGTGGTTTATTTCCTGTTGAAACAGGAGGTTTGGGAAGGGCATATCACCCCTTTGATCTGTGACTGAATTTGGAACGTCATACTACTTTTGCCATTTCTTTCTATAAAGAAAGATATGGCAGAAATAGTAAGAATAGTATGATAGTATACTATTCAAAATTCAAATATCCCAACATTCTAGCCCATTTCTGACATATACAGGATAGAATGGTATATACTCTCACCATTTACTCATATACATGTGTAACGGTACAGTATATACTGTTACTCATATATAGTATAAGAATAATATTGGTATGCTAGTGTGTTATTCTGAATTGTGTCATGGTTCGTGGCTACCGTTCAGGCATGCTACTCTCTTATGGTTTCTGCCATATATGGTATAATAAGAATATTAAAAGCAGCATGCTAGTAATATTCTGAATTTTGCCATGATTTGTGGCTAGCACACCATTCATAAAATTTTTCCCTTATAAAAATATACTATACTGAATAATAGCATGCTAGTATTAGTAGGGCTGTGATATGCAATACCTTGTTAAATAATGTGATATTTGATATGCGATACGATATTGCTATTAGTGTGTAAAATCCATTTAAATTATATTTTAAAAAAATATATAATTTAAAACTGAGAATGATACCATTTATGTGTTTCACATGCTTTCTGGGAAAAGAAAGCATGGCTACAACTTCTGAAAGTGACCAGCAAAAATGAATGTCACAAATCTGACAACATAAGTTTAATATCAATGTAAACAAACAAAAAAAATGTAATGCAAATGTTTAAATACCAAAAACTCTTTGCTTGACTTGGTAACATATAGGTTATATCAACCTAAAACTTAACATCAAGAACATCCTCGTAAAGAAAGACACCTGAACTAGAGGTGGACCATTACTTTTGTTATTTTAATTTATCTTTGTTATTAAAAATAAGAACTAAAAACAGTAGTCCTCACATGAAATAAATATACACTGATACATAATAAAGCTACAAAGGTTATTCAGCCAAGAGCACTGAGTGATTTTCTCTTTCTTTTCTTGTTTGACAGACAGCGGCAGGGTTACTGTATTAGCAGGTTTACTGTCACTTTAAGACCTAATGCACGGATCCAATTGACACGCATTCGGTTTCTTTCCCCAACTGATATCGTTCATTTAAAGCAAAACTGACTGTGTTTACAGGAATACTCATCAAGACAGCCATTTTGACATAACTGTGTGTGTATTTGACAGTTTGAGTGTGTCAAGCAAGTCACATAAGTAGCAGTCATGTGCCCAGTCTATTCTCTGCTATATGCGTCAACCTAAAACGTACACTTTTCACAATGTTGAAGTACCCTATTAAAATCATTCAGATATAGCGTGCCTGTGCGATATACATATCGCGATATGTACATTTGCAATATTTCGATAATTTCGATATATTGTGCATCCCAAGTAGTAGTTGTATAAGTGTTTTACTTTGAATTCAGTCAGGACATTCTCATTCTACAGAGAATTTGATAGGATAAAAATAGTGTAAAGGATAAAGGATAAAGATTGTACAGTTTAAAAGCGTACATATGCTAAAAGTGCTTTCCCAACTAGCATATAGATGACCTAAAATAGGCCACTAACTCATTTTGAATGAATTGATCTTTAACAGTGTATATTCAGTGAGCATTGCATGCTGTATGTTTGTTATTCCTGCAACTCACAGGGGTGGTGTCCGTTTAAAAGTATGTCTGCTGTTATTGTTACCTGAGTATTTGTGAGTGTTATTTCTCGGGTAACATATGCCAAGTTGCACTCCTCTGAGTGACAGCACACCTGAAGATACCCATAATCCCTCACTTCAGGGGGATGCGGCCAGTATTGGTGGCACTTGGTCTGTGGAAATGGAAAAGAGATTATTGAGCACAGCATATAAAAAAACTAAACACACACACAAAATTGTGCTCGCTCTCTCCCTCACACACAGAGTTTATTAAATCATCTCTCTGGAAAAGAATGCAGAGTGCTTGGTTACCAAGCAACAGTCAAGCCGAGCCGAAGAATACGGAACTCACAATAAGCTGTCCTTGGGGGACTGGAGGTGTGTGATGGGTATCTTCTGATTAGGTGTTGTGTGTGTGCGCCTGTTTGTAAGTGTTTTTCTGTCGTAAAAGTGAGTTCAGGACTAGAGTATGTAATGTTTATTAATATTGCAGTACATTGTAACTCACATTGTGTGTAGTATTTAACCCTTTTCGTTTCATGTGTGTGGAGAACACGTGTGTGCAAATGCGTTGAAGTACCCGTCCTCTCTCAGTCAGTGTGGTTAGCATGATGATGACACTGACATCCTGCTCCCACACACTCCTCCAGAAGTGTGTACAGGTGTGCGGTAGTGGACCCTGAGCTGCAATGTACCGCAAAACACAACCTGCTGGCTCAGTCTATCACACACACACACACAACCAAGTCTTCAATGTGTCATCCAGAACCAGAACTTTTCTATTCACAAGTAAATTGAAACAATGAAAAATTAAATAGAAATAAAATGAGGTAGACAAATAGAGATCCATACCTTCACATGACTGGCATTGATATAATCATCCCCCTCCTCTTGCAGCACCACCCTGGTGATGTCATCTGAAAGGAAAGAATAAACGAACAAAAGAATGAGGAAGAGTGATTTGCGGATTATGTGAAAACACCTCCGACGAGTAGTTTTAAAGAGCATTATGCCTCATTCGCAAATCGAAAGCTTATACACAAATGAATAAAATGATACATTTGACCTTAGCCCTAATCTAATCCAGTGTGGTAGCTTTGTTCAATCTTATCATGGTCATCCAGTAGCCACTCTCTTGTTGTTAAATACAACCTTCCTGAAAATTCTTTCTTTTGAACCTTTGACTGTTTTTTAACTTCAGATTGTTCTTTTGAACTTTCAAAAATATTAGTGGAAAGTTAGTCATGGATGCTGTTCAATACCATGGTCCAGCCATGCTAAAATACCAAATAGTGTAACAGCTATGAAGCAAAGCATAGGCTCACCTAGCTTACATTACATTTATGCACTTTCTTATATCTAAAGTGACTTACATTGCATTCGTACTTTATCAGTTCATGCATTCCCTTAGAAAATGCCCTAGCTGCTGTTTTTGTATCATTTTACAGCACTCAGAGATGTCTACTAACCTCAGTGTACAAGTCTGGTACTATATATTCTAGCAGAGGGATGCCACTTAATGGAATAGCTTGAAGTTTTAATGTATTTAAAATAACTAGGGTTGGGTATTGACAGATTTCACAAATAGCTGTTCAATTCAGTACAGATACATTTGGATATACACCGATCAGGCATACTATTATGACCACTTTGAGGTGAAGTGAATAACACTGATTATCTCTTCATCACAGCACCTGTTAGTGGGTGGGATACATTAGGCAGCAGTTTGCCCTCAAAGTTGATGTGTTAGAAGCAGGAAAAATGGGAAAGCGTAAGGATGCGAGTGAGTTTGACAAGGGCCAAATTGTAATGGCTCAAAGAGCATCTCCAAAACTGCAGCTCTTGTGGGGTGTTCCTGGTCTGCAGTGGTCAGTATCTGTCAAAAGTGGACCAAGGAATGAACAGTGGTGAACCGGCGACAGGGTCATGGGCGGCCAAGACTCATTGATGCACATGGGGAGTGAAGGCTGGCCCGTGTGGTCCGATCAAACAGACGAGCTACTGTAGCTCAAATTGCTCAAGAAGTTAATGCTGGTTCTGATAGAAAGGTGTCAGAATACACAGGGCATTGCAGTTTATTGTGTATGCGGCTGCATAGCCACAGACCAGTCAAGGTGCCCATGCTGACCCCGGTCCACCACCGAAAGCGGCAACAGTGGGCACGTGAGCATCAGAATTGGACCACGGAGCAATGGAAGAAGTTGTCTTGGTCTGATGAATCATGTTTTCTTTTACATCACGTGGATGGCAGGGTGCGTGTACCTGGGGAACACATTGCACCAGGATGCACTATGGGAAGAAGGCAAGGCGGCGGAGGCAGTGTGATGCTTTGGGCAATGTTCTGCTGGGAAACCTTGGGTCCTGCCATCCATGTGGATGTTACTTTGACACGTACCACCTACCAAAACATTGAAGCAGACCATCTACACCCTTTCATGGAAACGGTATTCCCTGTTGGCTGTGGCCTCTTTCAGCAAGATAATGCACCCTGTCACAAAGCAAAAATGGTTCAGGGATGGTTTGAGGAGCACAACAACAAGTTTGAGGTGTTGACTTGACCTCCAAATTCCCCAGAGCTCAATCCAATCGAGCATCTGTGGGATGTGCTGAACAAACAAGCCCGATCCATGGAGTCCCCACCTCGCAACTTACAGGACTTAAAGGATTAGTTCACCCAAAAATGAAAATTCTGTTATTAATTACTTATTCCTCATATTACACCCGTAAGACCTTTGTTCATCTTCGGAACACAAATTAAGATATTTTTGTTGAAATCCGATGGCTCATTAAGGCCTCCATTGGCAGCAATGACATTTCCTCTCTCAAGACCCATAAAAGGTACTAAAGACGTCTTAAAAAGTCCATCTCACTCCAGTGGTTCTAAAATAATTTTATGAAGCGACGAGAATAGTTTTTGTGCACAAAAAATATCAAAATAACGACTTTATTCGACAAGTTCTTATCTTCCGTTTGGGCCTCTGACGTGAACTCACGAAGCAACACTACGCAAGCACGAGAATATTACGTAGAGTCCTTCATTTCGCGGCTTTGATAACTTTTACGTGCACTTATTAGTTTCTTGCGGTTCGGGCATCCAGGAAATGCATACTTTAGCACCATTTTGAGCACTACACCAAGACCTAAAGCGCAATCATTGTAGAATTCAACAGCTTAGATACGGCACGTCTTCCTCTGCTTGTAAACGAAGTTCCTCGCTTCCAGGTCAGAACGCTGGCTCTACGTAATATTCTCGTGCATGTGTCGTGGTGCTTTGTGAGTTCACGTCAGAGGCCCAAACGGAATACAACAACAACTTGTTGAATAAAGTCATTATTTATTTATTTAATTTTTTTTGCGCACAAAAACTAATTCTCGTCGCTTCATAAAATTATTTTAGAACCACTGTAGTGAGATGGACTAACGACGTCTTTAGTTCCTTTTATGGGTCTTGAGAGAAGAAATGTCATTGCTGCCAATGGAGGCCTTAATGAGCCATCGGATTTAAACAAAAATATCTTCATTTGTGTTCCAAAGATGAACAAAGGTCTTACGGGTGTCGAACGACATGAGGGTAAATAATTAATGACAGAATTTTCATTTTTGGGTGAACTAACCCTTTAAAGGATCTGCTGCTAACATCTTGGTGCCAGATATCACAGCACACCTTCAGGGGTCTAGTGGAGTCCATGCCGTGACAGGGCTGTTTTGGCAGCAAAAGGGGGATCAACACAATATTATAATGTTATAATGTCATAATGTTATGCCTGATTGGTGCATATATCAAGTACTGCACATATAAAATTGACCAAATATCAACATTCGGCACAAGATTGATCATCAAAACGAAGATCGATTACAATCTAGAAATCAATATTGTCAACTCAGCCATGATAGTACTTATTTTAGTAATAGTACTTACTTTATACAAGCAATAACACTCGTGACTTAGCAGTTAACATAGGAGTTACAGGCCACAATTATTAATTTTAGCATGTGGTTATGTTCTGTTTGGCAGAAAAAGCAATACAACTTACATGGTAATACATCTTTGTACCGATTCTTGTCCATATTCTCAGACTGCTTTGCGCAAGACATTAACATTCCCTCTTTCTTCCTGTACAACTTCTAAGAGTAGCAAAACACACATACACATGCACGCATGACAATTATCAGCAATGCACACACATGACAACTGTGACATGCTGTAAAATGTTTCCATGCCCCAACCTCAAAGTGTAAAAGCAGCGTGCCGGTGACCAACCCCTTCTCCAGACGGGTCATGGACTCTTCTAGTGTCTCTCCAGATAGCTGGGTGGACAGTGGGGATATTTCCCCCGGAAGAGCGAGACCCTCACCTAACTGCAGGGTGGTTTCGGCTCGCAAAGAGACACCTGTAAACAAATGCTGTTTGCTGTTTCTGATTGGATATATAATCTAAATGCACAAGGCACGTCAAAGATAAAAGTTAAAACAATTAATCCCCCATTGAAATGCATTTGTTTTGCCCAGACATAAATACACACGTGCACACCTTTGCGGCGCACAAGCAATGCAAGTTCCTTGCTGTGCGACTCTCGGCTCGCTTTGATGAACATGACCACCTGCTGATGTGTGTGTTCTGAAATGTCCCGCCCATTTATCAACAACACCTGATCTCCCTCCATCAGTGGAGGCACACAGCGACCAGCCTGCAACACAGCCAAAATTTGAACAAATGTAAAAACCAATAACCCATTAATTTTCACAAGGAGCCAGGATTTGTATGGCTTACCGGAGATGCAGGGTTAACATGCGAGATGGCCAGCGGCATCTTCTGATCCACACCTCCCTAAATGTTAGCCAAAAATATTCTGATACATGATCTCCCACACAAAACTTTATCTGAAAGCAATTTGAGCAATGATGATAAATACACAAACTATATCATGAACCAACTTACTTTAACATTGAAGCCAAACTTCCCATCTTGGTCTGGGCCGATCCGCACAAGCAGCAGATCTCCATCAGCTGTCACACTCTGTACACATATAACCACAAAAATACAACCTTTGAGGCATGTACGACAGGAAAAGTATCAGAAAATTCTAGCTACTAAATAATGAAATACTAGCATGTATTCAGATATTTTTCACAACATTCTAACAGCAAATACTACAAACATTCAAGTGCTTCAAACGTGACCTCAGAATATGGTTCTTCTTTTGTTAGTAGACCACTTCATTCTAAGCAGTTTTGCACACAAACTGATAGCCTAACAAAATTTGATCCAAAAGTCTGAGACCACTGGTGAAAATGTTTCTATTTAATAAAAAAATTATACTATTGGCATGACATTTTGAGTGCCAAGAAATGAACAGAATGTCTCAGTATTTTGACTGTCCTCGTTTCTTTAATGACAGCAGCAGTTGAGCTGCATGATTTGAGAATGATCCAAAGAGCATCTTGTGCTTCAATCGTTTGACAATAGCACAGAATTGTAAAGATTTAATTTTATGTCATAACTGATCTTTCAAATTTCTGATATCCTACAACCCGTTTCTAGCTTTTCATTGTGGTCTCAGACTTTTAGATCCCACTGCGGTTTTTAAAAAAAAGTTCATGTCCTAGTCTTGTAATTTGTGATCATTTTCAGTGACTCATCAACATGACTGTAGTATCAGTGTAGTGTTTGGATTTGTGAGAATGACAAACACGGGATATTAGTTATGACAGCTGGCTGTCTTGGTGTGGTGGTTTAGGTCCTGCTCCTTTTGTTGTATTCAGCATCACTGTTCAGCAACGTTTTGATTGCTTGTCTGAAATCCAATCAAGTGGGGCTCCTGACCACATCACAGATTATTATAGATTTAAATCTGATCCAGGGTGAATCTCATGACGCCTGTCAAGAACATGTCTGTGATAATATTTCCATGTAAAAGAAAAATGAAGCCAATTTTTAGGACCAAAAACCAAAAAAAATCTCTCAAAATTATAAAATGTATTCATTTTTGCAATATAAAAATGCACAATCATTTTTATGGCCATTTTCCACCCTCTCCATAACTATTAAATGGTCAAATTTTGCTGCCATGTCCTTAAGAAATGTCTACAGGACTTTTCTGCATTTCCGTATAATCTGCAGATCTAATATAGTTTTTAACTGCCCCATCCATCAATCACAATCCACACTGCTACAGGGACCTTCTTCATTTTTCAACCACTCATTTTAACGCAATGATCCTTTGGAAAGATATGTGGAGACACTTTGAAGTTAGACCCTGTTGTGAACCACATTTCCCTTGATCTTGCATCATCGGTTATCATGTACAATAACGCTCACCTTATCCCAGACGTGCAAATCATCCTCTTCGGTGATGACGTCATCACTATGAGACCAACTACCACTCGTCCTCCCCTCCTCCTGAGTTTTCCTTCAGAGTAATCAGTTTTAATAATTTACTATGAGCCTAAATACAATTGAAAATATATGTATAGTTGCAAGACTGTGTGAATTTGTATAAGTAGAGTAAATTTGCCTGTATGTATAGAACACGTCTTCACTCTCAGACACATAGCTCATTTCATTGGTGAGGTTGTCCACAGATGATGGACGTGGCTTACGGAACTCATGACGTAAACGAGGACTTCGCCTAAAATACAAGATATATTCAGCAAAGACCCTATTAAACCTTATCAGACCTATCTCATACATATTAAAATGTATATATACACACACACGTACACACACACACACACACACCTGTTCAAAAATTTGTGGTCGGTAAGATTTTTTTTAAAAATGTTTTTGAAAAAGTTCTCTTAAATGCAGTAAAACTGTAATTTTGTGAAAATTATTAAAATTTAAAATAATTTTTCTATTAATATATTTTAAAATGTCATTTATTCCTGTGATTGCAAGGTCTTTAGTGTCACATGATCCTTCAGAAATCATTCTAATATCCTGATATGGTGCCAAAGATAATCCTTATCAACGGTGAATATTGTTTTTTGCAGAAACTGTGATACTTGAATAGAAAATTCAAAAGCACAGTATTTATTTGAAACAGAAATATTTTGTAACGTTATAAATGTCTTTACTGTCATATTTGTTGCATCTTGCTGAAAAGTAGTCATTGTTATTTTTAAAAAAGGTATTTATATAGTATAAACATTTCATTGTTTGTAAAAAATACATTAAATAGCTTTCATTCATAAAGATGAGTGTATCTGAGCATTGTTACCAGTTGGGCGTGTTGGGTGGTGACCGTGAGGGTAGACTCTTGGTCTCTAGGTGTTCCATTGAGTTGGACCTCACTGCAGGGTTCAACATTTTCTCCCCAATCAGTTTTCTGTACAGTGGGATAGAGCTTGAACAAAAATATATGCAATTAAAAATCACTCTCATTTAGTGGAGGCAGCAAAGAACTCTAATTAACTCCAGCAATAAAGAACACTGTAATTTCTTAGAATGGCTCCGTCGTGACTGTGCCCGTGTACCTAAGTTTTGAAGCCGAGTGAGAGGGTTTCCTATTGTAGAACGTATGGTGGTCCACACAGGATTTCCACACGTTCTTACAGGCACGTGAACTTGGCATTGAGAGAGAGACCACGTGGTTGCCCAGCTCACCCTGTACAACACATATAAAATGAGAGGAAAAACACAACTAAGAGGATGCTTTTGCAGTATTAAACATCTTTGAGGCATTACGTATGTGGCTTTAATATGGTAATTCATGTATTTTGCTTTTGTTTCAAAGGATGAGCATGATTAAGCATGCATAGCTTACATGTTTCCGGCGTAGGTGGACAAAGAACCTTTTTCTTTTGAATGAAATTTTGATGATGTTAATCCTGAAAAAAGGCAGCCATTCAAAAATCATGCTTCTCATCAAAAACAAAGAATTAAAATACGGGTTACAGTTTCCAGGGCTCTTAATTACACTAATAACAGTAATTGTACTTTTTCTGCAGTGTACAGATCCATTGTACAGATCCAAACAGAGCTGTATCTCTGTCCATCATTTATAATAGCTAAAAACATTGATTTAAGATGCTTAAAAAGGTGCATTTCATAAAGAACATAAATCAACTTCAAGAAAGGATTTGATTGTTCAGAACTCACCAGGGGAAAAAACTGGAGCAAATTAAATGGCAAAACAAGGCCACGCCCCCTGATGTAATCCCCACCCAGAGGGCAGCGTTGCTAACATCCTATAGACATGGATTTAAGAAATTTAACTGATCAAATTCAATTCAATTCTCGACATAACCTACTTTAAGACAACATTATCCATTTTATTTCTTGACATTTTGGAAGTATGAAAAAAAATGCAGGATTTTTAACCCAAATGGTACCTGAGTATGATGTAGCTCCACTCCATACAGGTCTAATGTTCTCGCTGTATTCAAATAACACAGCTCAGCTTCACTCTGAGACAGACCTCTGAAACACATTCAGACAGATTTAATAACAGACCGTGTATATGTGGTTTATACACTAATGTTAACATGGTGACATGGGTATTACAACGTAAACATTGTTTATGAGGAGACTTCCTGTGTCCTTGTAAACGAAATGGCTTAAAAAAAAAAAAAGCCAAAAGTTGTGTGTGATTGGTAGATTTAGGGGTAGGATTAGTGTAGGGGGGAGGTAATATACAGTTTATACAGTATAAAAACCATTACGTCTATGGAGAGTCCCCGTAAACCACATTCAAGAATGCATGCGTGTGTGTGTTGACATACCTGTGCTGTGGATGCAGCGACTCCACTTTCAGAAGGAACTCCTGGTCTTGGTCAGGGAGAAAATGGGTCTGACTGAGGTATCCAGCAGGAGTTTCGGGAACATAGTCTCCAAACTCAGCTGTGAATCAGACAGGAGTATTAAAATGCTATGCTTGAGAAACAGTTATTGTGCTTTGCTCAGTAATCTCCATTTTTAACAGTGCCATTAACCAAGATTTTTCCTGCTGAAGACACATGCCTCTTCCAAGCACAGATCAATGATGTTTCTATGGCAGAGCTGCCAATCACAAAGTGAGAAGGTGTCATTTCCTCAACTTACACTGAACAGAGTAAGAAGCCAGTACCACGGCTGAGCTTAAAGGACACTTTAATCTGCAATAAAAACACACCATGATGTTTTGGGACACAAAACAGTGATATTTATTTGTATTTGTCAACATTATATATTTAGTCAGTCAATATTTGGTATGTAAATGTCCATAGCTGGGTATTATAATTCTTATTTATACACAATACTGTGTGTTTATCAGACAACACACAACCTCAATCCACCTCAAATTCCTTTTCTCTGTAACCAGAATCACCTGTTTTTCAAGGATGATGTAACCAGCATGCCGCATCCATTATAATGATGTGGGTTGCTGGTATTTTTATGGTATTTTTGATTATTCAATTCATTAAAAAAATCCTAGATATATATTACTCTGAAAAACATCTGGTATTTTTATAAAATGATTTCAAAATAAATTAAGTTATCCATATTTTATACTGTAAATTATAATGTTGATAAATTCAGTTGTAGCATACATATAGCATATAAATAGTATACATTTATAATGCCTGCTGTTTATCAGCCATAACATGAAAACATTTATCAACTCATCTGCAGTTAAAATTTTATATTCCTTTCTCTTTTGCATAATTCATGCAGTAACTCACAAATCATTAATATGAGCGTAAAAGAACTACAATACACTACTGTTCAGTTTTTTTTTTTTTTTTTTTTTTTTTAATGAAATTAATACTTTTTTGAGCAAATTGATTGCATTAAACTGACAAGTGACAATAAACCATTTATAATTATTAATCAAAGAATCCCACACATATATTAAGGTGTTTTTAACATTAAGAATAAGTTTCTTGAGCACCAAATCAGCATATTAGGAGGATTTCTGAAGGATCATGTGACTGAAGAGTGGAGTAAAAATGCTGAAAATTCAACTTTGCCAAAGGAATAAATTGCATTTTAAATTATACTAAAATAGAAAGCGGTTACTTTAAGTTGTAATAACATTTCACAATATTAAATGTTTTTACTGTTTTTTTATCAAATAAATTTCCTACCATTTTTAATGGTACTGTAGTATAGATAAAAGTAACTTAACATTTACCTCCCCTCACAAATGTCCTTCTTAATTTGCAAGAAATAAAAATGCCTGCAAAACAAAATAATGGTCAGAAAACCTCTCATTCTACACTCATATAAATAATATATATACATTTGTGTCTCATTTGCACATAAGCAAGGCGATGTACCTGGTCTGCTCATGCTGGAGGGAGTTTGGATCAGAGATGAAGAACCTCACTCTAAATATTAAAAAGAATGGAGCCGAACCTGAGGGAATAACAGTGGGAGAGAAAGAGCAGAGGACACGGTCAAAGGAAAAGGAAAAAAAATAGTAGAGGCAACAGATATTCACTCAAAGTTAAATGTAAGCTCAATGTAATACTATTTCAAAATAAGGAAGGAGATTGTGGTTTTGGCAATCCCCAGAAATCTAAGCAAATCCATTAAACCATAATTTGGAGTTTAAAAAGCAGGTGGGCACTGAAGCGTGAGCAGCAATCACGTCTCTGCCTTAATGCATGCACGTCACGTCTGATGACTCAAGTAAGTTGATTTATTAAATCAGCCACCTCCAATTCTCATGAGGAAAACAAACAAGTGTCTCCTGATGCTCTTTTAAGGGAAACAAAATTCTTTGTGCTCCTACGACATAACTCATATTACACACTCATCAAACATGCACTCTTATTATGGTTACATCTGTGGTTGATCTCTAGGCCTGCAAGAAATCTGCTCCCACAGAACTTCTGATTTCCACAGATTTAAAACCGCATTCTACATATCCACCTTTGTATGTATCATAACTGCATTTCTTTGAAACAGCTTTAAAGTACCTGATTTAAATAAATGGCAAAATCCACAATATACACCGATCAGGCATAACATTATGAACTGTGTTGGTCCCCCTTTTGCTGCCAAAACAGCCCTGACCTGTCGAGGCACAGACTCCACTAGACCCCTGAAGGTGTGCTGTGGCATCTGGCACTAAGATGTTAGCAGCAGATCCTTTAAGTCCTGTAAGTTGCGAGGTGGGGCCTCCATGGATCGGACTTGTTTGTTCAGCACATCCCACAGATGCTCGATTGGATTGAGATCTAGGGAATTTGGAGGCCAAGTCAACACCTCAAACTCGTTGTTGTGCTCCTCAAACCATTCGTGAACCATTTTTGCTTTGTGGCAGGGCGCATTATCCTGCTGAAAGAGGCCACAGCCAACAGGGAATACCGTTTCCATGAAAGGGTGTACATGGTCTGCAACCATGATTTGGTAGTTGGTACGTGTCAAAGAAACATCCACATGGATGGCAGGACCCAAGGTTTCCCAGCAGAACATTGCCCAAAGCATCACACTGCCTCCACCGGCTTGCCTTCTTCCCATAGTGCATCCTGGTGCCATGTGTTCCCCAGGTAAGCCACGTTTGATAGACACTGACCACTGCAGCCCGGGAACACCCCACAAGAGCTGCAGTTTTAGAGATGCTCTGACCCAGTCGTCTAGCCATCACAATTTGACCCTTTCAAACTCGCTCACATCCTTACGCTTGTCTATTTTTCCTGCTTCTAACACATCAACTTTGAGGACAAAATGTTCACTTGCTGCCTAATGTATTCCATCCACTGACAGGTGCTGTGATGAAGAGATAATCAGTGTTATTCACTTCACCTCAAAGTGGTCATAATGTTATGCCTGATAGGTGTATAAAGTATGGTCGATACTGATGAGCTAATAATGCATTTCATATTATGGCTGATATCTTACAAATATTTAGACTGGGTAAACCCAGCCCGATCTGCCAGCAATTTGATTCGCCCTGCAGCTCAGGCTGGAAACCTGTACATATTTTTTTATCCTGCTTCAAGTTACAAATTTGCAGGGAGCAATCACAAACCGGCTTATCCACCTGGCGTGCTATTGGCAGGTTTAACACAATGACGAACAGAGAAGCAATGAATCGTTGGTCTGATTGGTTGAAGGACTATCCAAATGCATACAGAGTCATTTGAACTATGCCCGTTTATCACGCCTCTTGTGGTCTGACTGTTTGAAGGACTATCCAATTGCGTACAGAGTCATTTGAACTATGCTGTTGATCACGCCTCTTGTGCAGTAGAAAATACAGAGCAGACTCCCCAGACCAATGTTCAATTTTAAAAAATTGAGCTTGGTCTGGTGATAGCCAGACAAACCAATATTACTTTCCATATTATTTAGTCAAAATAAATGAATAAGAAAGCTAAATGAATTTAGGCATCCCAGCATTTTAATATACAGTATGAAAAATAGTCATTTTAAGAACGGCTAAATATTACATTTAACAGTCTTTAAATTATTGTTTTTAAATTAACTTTAACTCAGCATTGATTGATGGCAGAGAAAAATCTAAATGTAAAAAAGTTTACAAAATTAAATAGCCAATATTCTGATTTTCCAACACAATTGTCACTTAAATCCATTTGGCTATATCTAGTTTCTCTCTCACCCTTCAGCTGTTTCTTGAAGGGTTTGTTGGGGTCCAGCCACCTCTGAAAGGACAGATATAATCCGTTATCAATAAAATCATCATGTTTCTTAAGACAGGGCATTACATTTGTCTATTTCTGGGTCACAGCAATAAACACTTCTTGCTCTCTTGCAAACAATCACAGTTCAGTTACCGGAGAGCTTGATGTGTCCTCACTGATCTGCAGGCTGAAGTACTGCTTCTCCACTATGTTTAGGTGTTCACAAGCCAAGTCGAACAGCAGATGACCAGCATCGTGTTTCTGCAAAGCAATAACACATCTGAAGAACTGTACCAAACCTATATTTATAAAGTGACAATATTCTACATAGTTAAACATATGACATATCAAATTACTGTATGTGTGTAGTGGTCAATCAATATGTTTTTGCTGATAGTAATATCTAAAAAGAGGCCCATATAATTATAAACGCACTACCTCAAGTTTGGACCCAATAAAACTTTTTGATGCAAGTCTCTCAAGTCCAAGGCTGCATTTATTTAATCAAAAATATAGCAAAACAGTAATGTGAAATATTACAACTGTTTTTCAATTTAATATATTTTAAAATGTTATCCCTGTCATGGCAAAGCGGAATTTTCAGCATAATTTCTCCAGTCTTCGGTCACATGATCCTTCAGAAACCATTCTAATATGCTGATTTGGTGATCAAGAAAATTTCTTCTTGTCATTAGTATCAATGTTGAAAAGTTGAGCTGCTTAATATGTGTGTGGAAATCGTGATACTTTATTAAGATTATTAAACGAATAGAATTTATTTTAAATAGAAATTGCTTTACTATCACTTGATGAATTGAATGCATTAAGTATTAATATCTTAAAAAAAAAAAAAAAAAAAAAAATCCTGACCCCAAACTTTTGAATAGTAGTGTAATACATTCAATAATAGCAAATGAGATGTGTACAAACTTGACATTTTATTCATTTCACTACATTAACAATTACATGCAATTACATTAAACATAATATTATAATAAATTAAATTAATTTAAATAAAAAAATAAAGCATTGAAACAACCTCTTCTATTAACTGGTCAATGTTATCAGCCACTATCAAAAATATCAAAATGTCCAAACATCATCCAAATATAACTGTCCTAATCACAAGCAAATTAACATGATCATATTTTTTCCCTTCTTAATTTTAAGTAAAATTAAGTAATTAAGTAACTCATTACTCCTCCACAGTTGTCAAGATCCCTCAGTCCCACTGCCCTCATTTCTATCATCTAGTCTAAGGGCCAGATTTACTAACAGCTTGCGCCAACACAAACTCTCTTTTGGCGCCAAAAAATGTTTACTAAAGGCTTGCACTCGTGAATTTACTGGTATTTGCTCCATTATTTCCCACCCCTAAAAAAAACACAATGAAACAGACGCAAATCTGCACCGCTCCTGGTAGATTGCGCTGGTCCTTATGGAAATGATCCGGCTGCGTTGTCAGTAGATCACGCGCTGAACTTTCCACTCCCATCTGCACTTTTTTGGAATTGCGCTCTAATGCTAATTTGCCCTGTTTAGTAAATCTGGCCCTAGGACCCTAATTTCTGTTGACTCCTATATCACTCCTGTTTCTGCCTGACAAACGTGCCTGTGTGCATGTAAGGGTGGGTGGGTGTCCTTCAGAATATGAAGCCAAGGTTGCAGCAGTGCAATATGGAACATGAGAAGAGAGGCACCAGTGTAACATCCATCTCCACCCTCTAACTGCCAATAAAGGCAAGCTCATATACACATGCTTATTAGCCCTCTCTCTCTCTCTAGGGCTTTAACAGCTATATCGCTCATCCTACGATCCAAACACATCTGCATACTCACACTGACTGTAAAATTTTGGGTTGTGCCATCAGGGAAGAGCACTACACACAGTAGGCCAGAGCGGGGCATGTGTGTATGTTTGGACAGATCAGCACGTCCAAGAGCAGTGATCTTGTTTCCAAGCACGCACCATGGGGATGTCATCTCAGAACAGTGTCACATAAGCACACCTGCCAAAACAAGGAGTCAGACAGGTTAAATCCAAGAACTTAATCCAAATGTGAAGGTGACGATGAAGACGATGACTCCCTGTAATAAAATAACGTGACACATGCTCAGAACGTCTGTACATACCGTTCCAATGTTATGAAACTAATGTATAGAGCAAACATCATCATACCGTGTGCAACAGACATTTTAAAAACATGTTGCGAATTGCATCTGATGACGAGACCTCAGCTAATCCCTCATAACTGTAATTATACATCCTGTGCAGGTAGAACGTTCCACCCCGAATTATTGATGGACAGGTCAGTACAAATACTGTGCTGTCGGCCTGTCATGCTGACTGTGTTTTGATAACATCAGAAAGGAGCTGCACGCTATGATGTCATCAACATTCAGAATAATTTAGAAGCATTTGGGTTTCATTAACTCTCTCTTACTCATCCTTTTCTCTTCCTTACACGCTCAGTCACACTCTCTAGGTCTAAACATGTTCTTGCATTGTTTTTCACTCTTCTTTTCTCCCAGTAGTGTCCAGGAATGTGGACTATTTTACTCCCTGAAGAGGCGAGAGAGAAAGAAGGAGTTTCACTGCTGAGGTTGAGACAGCGAAATGATTTCTCTGCCCATAAATACAATAGTTAAAGAGTGAAATACACTGAAAATCCCCTTCCTTACTGCCCTACACTGGAAGAAAGTGATCAAATGCAGGCGTTTGTTTCGGTCAAAGCCAAATTTATATTGAAGGCAGGAAGCAGCTTTGATCTTTAACCACACCAATGTATTCATTGTTGGTACAAGTGTGACTTAACATTCATTGTCTTGCTGAATGTGTATTTTATTGGATATACAGCAATTATTTTTATGTAATTCCTTCCTCTCATTGTTTTTGTATGCATGTACACATACTTCAAAATACTTAAATCAGTGTCCTCATTTGTAAAAACGATACATAAAGGAAATAAAGTTTTTTTAATACAAATAACCTGTTTGGGTTAGTTCAGTATTTTATGGAAGCTTGTTTTCGACACTGAATAAAAAAAAAAATTTTTAAAAAAGAATTTTTTGGGGGGGAATTTTTTTCTTACAATTCTGACTTTTTCCACACAATTCTGATATAAACTCACTACTCACAAAAGTTATAAAAGCAGAATTGTGAGATACAAAGTCACAATTATCTTTAAAAGGCACAGCCATGTAAGATTTTTAGATTAAAATAGCCAAAAACTACTAGAACAATGTTGTATATTTTGTTGACTTGTGTACTTACATTATCCCAAATGTTTCCAAGAATGTTTAAATCCAGAGAAATAAGCAATTTTAACCAGGACACGGAACGTGTCCGCGCGTCGCCTAACGATGACATCATACCTGTGTTACCCTCAATTTCAGTTTTATTTTGCAGAAACCATGGAAACACCAAAGACGCTTTAATATATTATGTGTTTCATTAGGCAGGTGTGCAACTGTTTGGATACATTCAGCGACAAAACTAACCAGTTCTATAACGTTTTCTTGATTTACCGCGAGTATCATGTCTTACCATGCCTAATATTGATCTAGCTTACTGCAGTGTGCAACAAGTGTCTCATAGTAGCTGCCCAGTGAACACACAGAGTAGCATTATAAAATAACTTTCAACACACTCAAATGTATCTAATATGACAAAACAGCGATGCGTTACCCCACATATGCATGGCCGGAAGAAGCGGTCTCTCATTAGCAATAGGCTTTATGCCGGACGTCACATGTACAAACAGGAAAACAGGTCTCATTGCATCCACTTGTTGGAGAAAGTGTTCACGGCAGTATGAACTGACAGTGATATCTATGGACTTTTAAAGGTAATCAGCTAACCTAGGTAGTTCTTTTTTTTTAGATGTCAATCTGCATATGCGATGAACACTGGTAATGCTCATCTTTGCTCGCTCCTGTGAAGGAGACTCTGTAAAACGTCTCTATATTTAATGAAGCACATACAAAAGACCTAAACCGGAAGTGATGAGACGTGGAAAGCAGATTTTATTGCTCCAGCGGCCTCTTTCTGCTCCAACAGCTTTCAGCCCCTCCTCGCTGATCATGTAGTAAACACAGTGCAGCGCTTCCAGGTTCTACGCAAGAACGCCGGCTTAGTATTGGACAATGCCGTTCACATGAGCACAACGATGCGTGCGATGCTGACAAGGAGCTGGCCAATACTAAGCCGGCTTTCTGACGTAGAACCTGGAAGCGCTGAACTGTATTTACTACACGAACAGCGTAGGAGACTGATATGGAAGAGAAGAAATTGTTGAATAAAGTCATTTTTGTTTTGTTCTTTTTCTAGTTCATAACATTTAGGTTGAAACACTATTTTAATGACCTCTTTACTACCTTTCTGGGCCTTGAAAGTGGTAGTAACGTTGCTGTCTATAGGAGAGGTCAGAGAGCGCTTGGATTTCATCAAAAATATCTTAATTTGTGTTCCGAAGATGAACGAAGGTCTTACGGGTTTGGAACGACATGAGGGTGATTAATGGATACTTAATGACAATTTTTTTCATTTTGGGGTGAACTAAACCTTTAAAGGGATAATTCGCCCAAAATGAAGATTCTGTCATTAATTCCTCACCCTCATGACATTCCAAACCCGTAACTAAGACCTTCGTTCATCTTCGGAACACAAATGAAGATATTTTTGATGAAATCCGAGAGCTCTTGGAATTTTAATTCTTGGGTGAAGCCTAAGGCATCTTCACATAGCCAAGTTCAGGCTGCTCTGTGCCCGCTCAATTCAGTGTACAGACATAATGCTGCAAAAAAAAAAAAACAGACTATACTCTGACCCACCTCAGCCCTAGTATCAATGTGTACTATTGTAAATGTGTTTATAGTGAGCATCAATTAAACAGTCTGTGTAAAGACAACCTTTAAAGAGTAAATTTGGCATTAGACAAGTAAACAAGTGTGTTGCCACTTTGGCTATACTGTATGCGAAACATTCACTCAATAAAGTACTTTGTAATTTGAGAGAGAGAGAGAGAGAAGCTAGGGAATTTGATACAGACATGTTGTCCTATAGAAATACTATGCAAGTTGATACTTACTAACATTCTGACAATTCATGTTAACAGCCTGAAGCTACTTCAGATTAAGGAACATAAAATCACTCTTATTTTCAGACCTTACCTTATAGATCCTGATCCTGTGCGCTCTTCTGCAATTGCAGAAGTTATCTCTGAGACTAGGGAAATTACTGTGATCTGTTTTGCCACCCTTTCTAACAATATAAAACACACTTCAGAAGGCTAAAATGTACGTTTTACTTTCACTCGCACGTTTGGAAACGGTCTGTGTTGGCGATCATTAAAAGTTAATGTTTAGCAGTAGCACCGTTGCAAAGCGCTACACGCTCGAGCTCACTTTTGAGAGACGAGATATTTACGAAGAACGAAGGGTATTTACTTAAGACAATACTTCACAAAACAAAGGCCTTTCCGAACCTAAATACCACTGTGTTATGTATTTGAAACACGAAAGCAAGACTGGACATTTCAACACGAGAACAGCTCAGAGTTTCTGTTTGAGACAGGCTTTTCTGGGTGTGACGTGACGTCTTACATTTCTGACTCAAGTTCACGCTGATCTGCTCGGGCTCGGGCTCACATCGGAACCGAACCGTCACGAAACCGAACGAGCGAACGGTCAGACCTGCGCAAACATTTTGGCTCGCATAAATATCCCAGATTAAAAGAAACAACAATTCCGGTTAGCTTTGTCGCTACATTTTTTAAGAACTACCCAAGAGTGAATAGATTTGTTGTTGTTTTTAAAGCCAAATAAACGTACTTTGGCATTTTCTTTCTTCAGCCGATAAATCTGGAGTCTAAACAGAGCATATAGCACAGAAAAGCGTCAGAAAGTTACCTGTTTGAGGTGTTCCCAATGCCTCTGCGATGCTTGTGGCGCTTAGTCCCCGTGATGAGAGAAAAGTTTCCATGTTAGGGCGATCATAGTTGCAGGTGTCTGTAAACTTCCGGAATATGTTGGGTTTTTTTTCCTCCGGGTTCCTTCGGGAGGGCAATCACGGCGTCACTGCGCTGACCACGAGCGCATGATCTGTCTTGAACGTGTAGCAAATGTATTGTTGTTTCCCTTTTCACTGATAGTATAATTACAACACACCTTTCACAAATTTCCTGACGTGCATGTGATTGTCAACCCACACATAGAGGCTTCCGAGTTTACGCGAGCCTTCATTTCTAGGCGTGATTCGTGTTGTGCGTGAACTCTCTGGAATTTCACGGGTGCGCGCAATCTCAGGTGCGTGTGCACGCCGGTTTAGGGCGCTGTCTCCCCTCAGTCAATAAAGCACACCTGAGCCCTGAAAAAAAAAACTGCTCATGTCTTATGATAAAAAAATAAATAAAAAAAACATGCTGCTGGTCTTATCTCTTCCAGCCTAGTCAGGCTGGTTTTAAATGGTTTTTGGGTGCATCGTGGGAGACAAGTTGAACGCCCAGCTAAACATTCACGAAAAAATCTTAATAAAGAAAAGAGTATTGTCTATAATATTATTATTTTCTGTGGTTTCTATTGTTCTTAAAACAAAGAATCTCTTCGAACTACTGAAGAGGTTCTAAATTAAAGTTAGGCTAATCTCCAGCTTGTCTGAAATACCCAAATGTAAGACGTTTAATGAATTTATTGGTTTATTCCAAATATTAAGCATTACAAGACAACACTAGCTACATATAGGCTAGCCTAAACTGCCTTTAGAGTTTAGCTCCAACCCAAATCAAGAACACCTGAACAAGCTATTCAAGGTCTCAATCAGCTCCCTAGTTCAGTAGTCAGGGCACTTGATCAGGGCATAAGTCAATGGGCTGACTCCCTGATCAGTGCCCTGATTACTGAACTAGGGAGCTGATTGAGACGCACCCTTTGATTAGGGTTTGAGCTCATCTCTGCAGGGCAGCGGCCCCTGCAGGGCAGCGGCCCCTCCAGGGCCAGATTTGAGGAACCCTGATATAGACTAGCATTACTAGGGATGTACCCGAGTATACTCTGAAGTGACACTCTCATGATTATGCATGGCATGAGTTTTTGCTAAATTTGATATTCAGCAACAAAAAAAATAGACAAAGAAATGAGCGCAACTGAATGCAACAGACCACTCTGACTTTTAAAAAATGTAAAATACATCATGTAAAAAGGGTGATAACGTGCTAAACTCCCATCAAGTCTTACGAAATTCTCGAAAATTCATCTTTAAAAACGTATTTCATAAGAAGAATTTAGAGAATCCAGCCCCAGCTTGATTATGCTGCGACCGACAGACCAGTTTAAGGTCAGAACCTCAGGGTTATAATGGTGGTATAGCCAATTATAAATCATGGGAATTAATGGAGCTTTTTCTCACGATGAGTGAGCAGAAGTGGAACCATAAAAACTACATTTAAATGAAGTTGTACCTTGTTTGCACTATTCAAGCACTATATATGTTTATATTTGCTATTTATTTCTCTTGTACTCAAGAGATTTTAAGAAATTAAAGATTTACATTTAACCACAATATGTTTCTGGTCTTGCAACAAGACAAGCAGCTTAGATAAAAAATTAAAATTAAAATAAACTATAACAAAGTGATTGAGATCAAATGTATAAGACAGCACATGTTTTTGACAATATCAGTTTTAATGGGTTTACATGTTTAATATACGGTGTTGCCTCCAGGCAACATAGTCTATTTTAGTTTATTTTTTAATAAAATGAAACGCCAATTTATTGTTCAAACCTATCTCAGGAAAGAAGAACTCAAATACTTAATCAATGAAGTGCAAAAAATTGGTCACATGACCCACAGGGGTCCATTTTGTGTCCTGTTTCAGCACATGTGCACAGGTCACATGGCTCCATATTTTCTCCAATGAAAAGTGCATTTTTCACTAATTTCCGTCACCCACAAAAAATATGAGTCACCTTCACTGGTAAGTAAAGAAGTATTTTCAAGAACTTTACATTATATATCATCAAATGTTTTAGAATAAACCTCAAGGCAACACTGTCCCATAATGGAATCGCACAAGGCCATACCAGACACACTAGGTTGTATACAAGTATATTTGTAAGGAAAAGAGTTAGAATTTTCTAAATATATTTGCATTTTTGCATGATTTTGTAATGCACATATAAGAATAGTAATTCACATACTATAACTGCACACATTATGATCTGCACATTTTCTATAGCACTTAAAAAAAGGTATAAAACACAACTGCCAGTTGATGAAGGTGAGGATGAGGTGTCATGTGATGAGGAAGATGAGGTCATAGTGACAATCCGGCAGGGAGAGAGTGAGGGTGAGAATGAAGATGGAGGTGAGGATGAAGATGGATATGTTAGCTTGATATGATAAATTATGGTATGGTACAGTGTTGCCTGAGAGCAATGTTACTTTTTATTAAATGTGAAATTTGTAATACATTATAAACTGGATAAATATTTTTGTTCAAGTGTCTGGTTAAAGAAACTGATGTTTTCAATAAATATATTTCTTTTTTTTACATGAAAATATCAAATGTTTCAATTTGTCCACTGTGGTACAATGTTGCCTTGAGGCAACAAAAAAAAAAAAAAAGAAAAAAAAAAAAGAAAATTTTTCTTGCTATTGTTATAGTGTCCTATTTTAAGCAGGAAACACACAACAAATAATTTTTCCCTCAATGAAATCATATTGCGTACCACAGAGGGTTAAAACCACTTAAATGAGGCACCTCATGTGGTTTCTCTTGTCAGGGAGCATTAAGTTAAAATGCGATGCGAAACAGCTACAATGCGATATCTTAGTTTTGTTCTGAGAAGTGTGGGTGGGTGACCACCAGATCACTCATACTTTGTTTCTAGTTTGTTAATTGTGTCTCCCAATGAGAATCCATGAGGTAATTTGACAAAGATACATGGATCTGTGTGTGGGTTGGGGTGGGGGGGGTGGTATTTGTGTGTCCTGGTGTCATCTCTCTGATTCAGAAACTAATCAGGGCTGACTGTCCCTTAACCTTCTGCTTGCCAAATATAGATTTCTCTATACCCCACACCCCCACCCCTTTATGACATCAGAGGAATCAGTGGATTTCTTGGAAGGTAGCCTTAATAAATCATTGGGTATTGCCCATCTATGTCATGTCAAAGAGTGTACAAGAGTAACAAAGAGTGTCAAAGAAATTAAAAATCCCAGTGGAGTATTAAAGAAAAACATCTGAAATATTTGGTTGGATTTTAAGTGTACAACTTGATTATAGACAGGTATGCATTTTATATTTAGGAAAAGCAAATGCTGATTACATGGAGGAAAAAAAAGTGTTTTTTGTTTTTGTTTGTTTGTTTAAATGACAAATCTGAGGAAACAGATAAAATTAATATATATTATATAACTGTGGTATGCTGTCTTAACATTATGTTATGTTTTCACTTCCTTCACCCTTTCTTTATCTAATCTAGCATTAATCTAATGTAGGAATCTAGTGTTATTAATGTGTCGTATAAAGCGTTTGTGAAGTACTGCGAGTGTACAAACATATGCATGTTTTTCTTCAATCTGTTGTTGATCTGCACTGTTATTAAGAGACACTTAACCTGTTCAGAATGTTCCCAAGACTAATTTTCCAGCATTAATGTCTAATGCATGTGCTTTTATGTCTCCATGTGTGTTTGCGTAAGTGTATTTGGCTGTGGTGACAAGCAGGCATCTCTGTTATGTAACCTGTAAAGTTGGCTGATTGAGACTCTTAACATGTCAACATGGCAATAAGATAACTCTTAATTTATTAAGAGCCTAGACAGGTTGATGAGGGATCCCCTTATTGGAAGGTAGCAAATAGTCAGATCTATCCAAGAAGAGTTATGAAACCCCCTCCAACCACAAGCCAACTTATGGAATTCTCTATTAAATTCTCTACATTTATTTTATTTCATTGTAGAAATTTCTAAATTTCAGTGCGAATAAGTTAAAATTGGATTTTGGTTAGCTAATCGTCATAGTTTTTGTGATTGTATTGATACCTCCTCAGTCTAACGTTTCGTTCGCGTTTATTTAGCGCCCTCTAACAACCTTGTAACTTTTGTGCCAATTGAAATAGTTTTAAACCTTTTACATTTCATTTGAATTCAGTCGAATTAAGGGGATCAGACCAAGTATGTTGAAGAGGGAGAACGAGAGATCAACTGGGTACTACCCAAGCAAGCGAGTTACTTATCTGACGAATAACGGGCGCAGTGGCGTCACAGCTTTAGGGGGAACCACGTGTCCTGCAAAAAATAGCCGGTCACAGACGGTTCCCCTCATGAAACAGCGCTCAACCAGAACTGACCGGTAAGACAGCAGACTACCGACGAACTCACAACTCACAGCTGTCAAACAGGGCTTTCTTTCTCGTCGAGAACATGGTGAAAAAGGTTAAAAGTCCCGTCACTTACGCAAAAATGAAGGGAATAGTTTCATATTTTACAGGTAAGCTCAAATACTTATTCTTCAAACTTTAATAAGAAAAGACTTCTTGATATTTTGGATTAGATACGTAAGATATAACGCAGAACTTAGTTGCCACAATCTATCTATCTATCTATCTATCTATCTATCTATCTATCTATCTATCTATCTATCTATCTATCTATCTATCTATCTATCTATCTATCTATCTATCTATCTATCTATCTATCTATCTATCTATCTATCTAGTCTGTTTGTCATCTATCTATCTATCTATCTATCTATCTATCTATCTATCTATCTATCTATCTATCTATCTATCTATCTATCTATCTATCTATCTATCTAGTCTGTTTGTCATCTATCTATCTATCTATCTATCTATCTATCTATCTATCTATCTATCTATCTATCTATCTATCTATCTCTCTGTCTGTCTGTCTATTCAGTATTTGTAAATTTGCTTGTTTTTAAAATGTAAACCAATTTAAAGGTAAAGCTGAATATGTTTCTACAACGGTTGTTCTCTGTCCACTGTATGCATCAGATATTTCACTAATTAAAAATAATCTTATATTATTTCATTTTCTCAGCTTTAATCAAGGACAAGAAGCTTGGATCCAGCCACCCAATCTATCGACAGTGAGTCTAGTCATAATTTTCCATTGCACGAGCTAAAAGTGAAGCAGTACACGGCTGTATATGCATTCCAGTGCAGAGTTCAGAAGACTGACTCTGCAAAAATCAGGAATGACTGAAGTTGCACTGCATGTTTCAGACTGACCACCAGTGCACTTTTAAGACCATGACCTACTTATGGTAACATTCCAAACTGAAACCAGTAGCCAAGTACTGTTGCCTAGGTGTTGGGTGACTTTGGGGCAATTTTAGAAGAAAATAGCTAGAACTAAAGATTTTCATTTGTTAAAACGCCTGCATTTCTCTGATATGGTTTCTCTCATTGCAGGATGGATTTCTTGCGACCTGAGGGTAGTCTTTCTGAGGATGACGGAGCAGCAGCTGTAAGTGAACTTTAACAAGCTCATGTCCACTTGTATGTCCTGGGCCTACATACAGATTAGCAATATCTTACTTAAAGTCCCCATGAAATCAAAATGAAGTTTTTGGCCTTTTAGTATGAATATGTAAGCCTTACTATTATCTATAAGCGAGTGTGCTTCAAAACATTCAAAACTTACAGTCTCTCACTTTCACCAATATAAATCAATGATTTTGATGACATTTCCTGTCCTATCAAATGCTCTCTAGAATCTAAAGCGTTTCACATCGAACACACGTTCAGTGCACTTCAGTGGGCCTTTAAAGTATTAATAAAGGTCTCCAGTCCTTTCAGAAACAAGGTCAAGTCATCTGCACTGATTTGAGTTGCTGTACTGGTTGACCCACAGTAATCTATAGATGTAACAGGAAGTGCAGTGAACTGTGGTGTGGTTTCATATGTCACTGGAGTAAGCTGCTGACTCTCTCCTGATCTCTTTCCCAGGTTTGTTACAGTAATCCACCAACAGAGGAGCCACAATCTCGGTAAGTGCTCAGCTATAAGTCTATATGGACACAAACACATACAATTACACATAAATATTTATTTCCATATGATTTTAGGGTATCTGCGGCTGATTTTGATTACTTGAAGGTTATCGGGACAGGAAGCTTTGGCAAGGTATAATTATATTTTCTATTATAATTATATTTTCTATAATGTATAAATATTATTTAAACCTTGTTTGTCTTTATTCAGGTCTTTTTGGCCACACACAAGGAACATGGCAGATACTATGCAGTCAAAGTCTTAGAGAAGCACATTATTTTAACAAGGAAAGAGGCAAGTATGACTGTATGAGTATATTAGTATAATTATTTGATTCATAGCGTGTCTGTATGTATTCATTGTGTTCTTTTTTCCAGGAAAGAAATGTCATGTGTGAGCACAGGGTGTTGTTAAAGACTCTTAATCATCCATTCCTGGTGAAGCTCCACTTCAGCTTTCAGACTAAGGACAGACTCTATCTAGTGCTGGACTATGCATGTGGAGGAGAGGTGTGTTCACTTAGCTATCTAAATGGAGACATTCCATAGACTTCTGTTGTTTTTGTATACAGCTACTTATAAATACTATAACATAACCCTAAATCGCACCCTAACAGAAAACATTCTGCTTCTATACAAAAAATTTAAGATTTAGCTCACTTCTTAGTTCATATAAGTAGGTATATGGACACAATCAAGTACACACAGCTTTGAATTGGACTTGTTTATGGAGATGAATCCAGGTCAAAGGTTCAAATCAGAGGCCAGTAACAGGATTATTCTCAGATTGTTAGATATTATTACATATTATCAGAATATTTGCAGTTATAATTAAGCTATGGCTGGTTTTACATAGTTCTTATCTGTCTGTCTGAATATACATGACACAATGTGTAATTGATTATCAAATCGAAAAGTTACGAAGAAAAAACAACTCTGAGACCAACTGTAGCGGACGAAGCCTACCGTCACATTATTTAGATCTGTTAGTCTGTCTTCGCAAAACCAGACTGGTGCGATTTCAGGAACAAAAGCATTCACGGGACATTTTAAAAAGATGAATTATTGACTGAAATTTAACTTTTAAAGCAGCGGGCTCAGGGCACACCGGGGTCTCAGCAAACCTTCAGGGATAATTGATATATTATTCCAATATAATTCATATAATAATAATAGAATAGAATAATTAATATAATATAATTAACATGAATATTATTAACATATTAAAACATCTAACTTAATTAAAATGATGAAAAATATCTGAAATTATATATATTTTTTCATATTTATTGTTTTTATTAAATAACATGCACAAAATGAGTTGTGGTTAATTAATTTTACCTATATTGGCACTCCCAGTTTATGTTAATAATATTTTATAGTTAATATTATCATTTTGGCAACATAGCACTTAACAAACATGAAAACATAACAATAAGCAATACATGTGTTACAGTGTTTATTAATCTATGTTAATAAAAATGCAGTCGTTCATTGTTAATTCATGTTAGCTCACAGTCCATTAACTGATGTTAACGAATACCGCTTTTGATTTTAATAATGAATTAGTCAATGAAAATTTAAATTAACGTTAACTAAGACTGATAAATGCTGTAGAAGTATTGTTCATTCTTAGTTCATGATAATTAAAGTAGTTAACTAATGTTAACTAATGAAACCTTATAGTTATTGTTCTGTTCATACTTTAAATATTGTTTTGGACAGCGTGGCGCTGCGAGTCAAAAAGGTTAAGAATCGCTGTTCTGAGTAATAGAACAATTTATGAAATATTCATATAAATTGTCAAAAGGTATGTGTTTGTTAGTGGCAAATCCAAAATAATACTATTTTTGTATGTATTATTGTGTTAATGAATGTCTATTTTCATTTTTGCAGCTCTTTTACCATTTGCAGAGAGAGGGGGTGTTTGGAGAACCCAGAGCCAGATTTTACGCTGCTGAGATAGCCTGTGCTTTAGGATACTTACACTCCCTGAAGATTGTCTATAGGTACTAACACTCTTCTGAAATATCTGTGCCTGTATAATGCAGATAATCCCATTCATTTGTGCTTAGTGAGAACAAAATGAACTCCAACTTTCAGCAGATTTACAGTAATCCATCTTTCTCACATGCTCACAGGGACCTGAAACCAGAAAACATTCTGCTGGATTCTGCGGGTCATGTGGTTCTGACCGACTTTGGCTTGTGTAAGGAGGGCATGAGTGGACGTGGCACCACCAGAACCTTCTGTGGAACCCCGGAGTACTTAGCACCTGAGGTTCTCCTGCAGAAGGAGTATGACAGGACTGTGGACTGGTGGGGTCTGGGCGCTGTTCTCCATGAAATGCTCTATGGCATGGTAAACAATCCCACCAATGAATGCTAAGTTAGATAAATAATACAGGTAGACATGTGTTTACACAAACTCTTTCTCATTCCAGCCACCTTTCTACAGTGCAGATCGTCTTGATATGCTCAGAAATATTATTTATCAGCCTTTGGTACTAAAACCCGGAGTGTCTAGTGCAGGCAGAGATCTGCTGAAGAAACTGCTAAACAGGGACAGAGCCAAGAGACTAGGAGCCAA
The DNA here is from genome assembly GCA_018749465.1 of Paracanthobrama guichenoti. NCBI lineage: Eukaryota > Metazoa > Chordata > Actinopteri > Cypriniformes > Gobionidae > Paracanthobrama > Paracanthobrama guichenoti. The sequence goes on along the minus strand of CM031958.1, from coordinate 23,462,087 downwards.
TCGTGACCTGGTAATCCAACAAGCACACAGACACAATCACACAATACGAACAATACGAACAATCTGAAATTCGTTTATCTTGCTAAACGCAAGAGTGGCTAAATGCCATTTTTTTGGGCTTTTAGACCGAGCTGCAGTCTCATCCATTCTTCTCATCTATTCATTGGGATGAACTTGTTGCAAAGAAAATTTCTCCACCTTTTGTTCCCTTACTGGTGAGTTTTTCCTCTTTTTTTTTATTGACACATTTTTATTTTATATTCTGTGGAACACAAAAGAAGTTATTTGGGTCCAAAATGTTGATTTTCATTGTACAGAAAAAAAAAAAAAACATTCTTCTAAATATATTTGGTTAGTGTTCCACAGAAAAAAGTGTGAGTAAATGATGTGTTTACGGGACATGAGCTTATTTCATATAGATAATGTGTAAATCATTTGTATTTGTTTACATTTCAGTCTGGCCCTGGTGACCTCACGAACATTGACCCTCGGTTTACAGAACTTCCTGTTCCACACTCACTAGGAGCATGTGAGGAGTCTGGAGCAACCTTTCCTGGCTTCACCTACATCAATGAAAACATTCTCCCACTGACTCGTGGACACTGAGACAACTTTTTGTCAGACCAATAGACATTTTGTCAGAACATGTTTCTAATGATGTTTAATTTAAGGAAACACAGTTCATTTTTATGTTAGCTGCTGGACCAATGCTTTTGCACATGACTACAAAGTTTCTATCAAAAGTGACTGTGTTTTCTAACATTCATGTTATTTAATTCTTTTTTTATCCCTATTTGATAAAAAAATATTTGTACAGAAATACAAAGTTTAGTGGTGTTCTGACTGTACTATATTGTAATTTACATTTCACTGCCGGTTGTATATTCTGTATATAACTGTGTATGTGACAAATAAAACTCTTGAATCTTGAATGAGATGAAGTGAGAGGTTGCATCAGATGCTTTATTGTTAAAAAGATTTAAAGTGAGACCGAAATAATATTAAATCTGAATGTTTATTGACTTGTGGATACTATTAAGATGGGATTGGTAAGTGTTTGTAATGAAATTGTCTGATCAGTAAATAAAAGTGTAATTTTTGGAACGGAAACAATTAAATTATTTTACACTAATGCGCCGTTATGATGTTTTATTGTAATATATATATATATATATATATATATATATATATATATATATATATATATATATATATATATATATATATACATACACACACACAGTTGTGCACGCGCTGTACTGTAATGACACCTGGGTCACAAAGAAGCACACAGTTGTCATCTACAGATAATTTAAATGTATCATTTGCCAGTACTTTGCGGTGTTTTAACGTAATTTTAAATAATAACGTTCTGCTTCCTGTATTTTCCTCAAACCTACTTTACAAACAACGTGCTGACCTCTAAAAGTAAATCTCCACTTTTAAGCTCACAGCGCCATCTTGTGGCGTCTTCGCTGTCTCCCTTTTCGCTACTCCTGCCACAATGCGCTGTCAAAACACAGTATTTAAAAATTATGAACTTCAGTTTGAAGCTTGACAGTGTTGTTTTATGTATAAGCTCTGCCTTTCTTTCTTTATTGCATAGGGCCGAAATATACCCTTCAAAAGAGATTTGCGGAGTAAAACCTGAACACGTGATGGTTACAGGAAATCAAATCAGAGGATCACCGCTACATGACTGTAAAACAGATACAAAAATCATACTCTGAAAACAGCTCGTTTCAGTGAGCACGCACTTACAGGACTCCATTAAAACGGAGTCATTTGCAACCCCGTCTGAACACTACAAAGCGCTCTTTTTTTGTTTAAAGTGCGTAAAAACGTAAAGGAAATCAAAACCATTTTCTATATCTGTAAATAATAAGGCCTTCGATTGTTTTAGCGCAACAAGCACCGACTGAAACGGGTATCGCAGACACGTCAATTCTAGGGTCATGTAAGGACATTATAAGGCTCAGTTCCTCTGATTCTCCGTTACATCAGAATCATCACTCACAAATATATGTTGCGATGAAGTTTATCGGGGCTGTAGAAGTTGGACAGACACATATTAATCGGCGCATGCGCAATAACGCCACCATCCAGCTCTAAATAAGAGTTAAGAGAGAAACGAGGTGAGTTGCACGTTTATCAATAAATATGACGTTAACGTCGTCACCCACGCAGTAAACAACGATACTAACACAGAGTGCGTTTCTTGTTTAACAATTTTCAACCATTGCGACTATTTTCAACGATGTTCAAAACCGTAAAGATAAATAGAAGTCACAAGTTTGTGCAGAAGAAACTAAAAGCATGCAATTTGTTATTTCCCCGTGTCTGCATGCACCCGAGTTATTATGTTTATATACTGATGAATGACAACTCATTCAAAGTATCTCGGGGAATGTTTTTCTTTTAGATATGCGCGTGAAACTGTTGATTTGGTTTATTGTAGGCTGCCCTGCTAATGTTACAGCTAGCCGGGGCTATCAGTCGGGCTAACGACATTCCGTGACAAGGGGAAAGTAAGGAGTTTGTTGACGGAGGGGAAAACATTGCGTTTTAATAAAACAAGTTGTACACTTGGCTTTCACGTGTTGTTTGAAGGTCTGAGCGACGTGAATCAGACCAGAAAACTGTTATAATTTACATACTTTAGACGTGTCGGCGGCCCTTTGCTATCCTCCGCCATTTTGTGTGTCAGTCGAATGCTAATAATGGGCGCTCGCGCATTGCACTTTATTTATGCTCAGAATAAATTCAGTCATCACTTGAAATATCCAAACAAACGTTTTATAATAAAACAGACGGGCTTTTGTGTGACCTTTGCGGGGCGCCGTTACTGTACAGTCTGAGATTTTGATAATATTTTGATTTATGATAAACGACAGGTCAAGCACGTTAAAACACTATTGCCTACTGTATACGAATGATAACGTGCTTAAATCAAGACTTTCTTCTTTGAAAACAAACCAATCGTGAGTATGTGCGTTTTAACTTGTCATCGCAATTATCAGCGCTCTTTTAAAGCACATATTTAACGAGATTCTTTTAAAACAAGGAAAAGCTGAACTTGTTCGTCTAACTTTACTTTTAATCGCTTTCCTCCTTTAATAACCACCAAAGTAGTTTAAGTGTGTCAGTGAGAGTTTGTATACATAGATAGTCCATAAAATGTAACACCATAACTGTAGAAATACATATTTTTGTTCTCGTTTAAGTGCTTGGTGCAATCCGTACTGCGAGCAGCCGTCGCCCTCTAGCGGAATTGGTCGGAACTACAAGCGACGCGCGGCTATTTCGTAATCCCGAGTTGCGGTCGTTTCATCAGCCGCAGCCAAAACACGGTTTTCGAGACGAGACCGTCGTATTTCAATAGTGAAACCGACTGTTTTGTTTTGCTTATTAAAACAACAATTTCTATGTCACTCACAGCAGATGTTTGATTCCCAAAACGCAGTTATGTGTATGCATTAAAACAGTGGTTCGCAGATTTCCAAGGGGTCCTCAACAATTGAAAGGCCTCAAGACTTAATATAATTTAAAACAAGGAACAAAAAACAAGATTCCCACAGTCTTGGAAAACCTGGATATATGGGAAAACCTAATTGTAAAAGTGTGATTTATAGACCTGGAAAAGTCATGTAAATTAATAAAATATAAAAATGACATAAAATAAAAAAAAGATTAGATAAAAATTGTGAGTAAAGCATATTTTTATCTATATCTATAATCCATATCCAGTAAATCACAAATGACTGAAAACCTTTAAAGGTGTTTTGGACAGTTTGGTTAACTTTCAGATGCTTATGTCTGTCATCCGACCATGTTGTAACAATATGTTTTTCTCTTTTGTCTTCCATTTTTAGGAAAAGATGGCAGAGACCTCTACGAGTGATGGTCCTGCCACAGGAGCCGATTTTGACATGATGAGTGCTCTTGACTGGAAGGACGGCATAGCCACATTGCCTGGAAGTGACATTCAGGTAAAAATACTTAGTGGGTGTGTCTGATGCATAATGCGTGATGCTAGGGACATATTGGACTATTCTGAATACGCTGATGAAAAATCTCAAAATCTGGTCTTTTTTTTTTTAGTTTCGGATGACCGAATTTGGCACCCTGGAGATTGTCACAGAGGTGGAGCCCAAAGTTAAAGAGGCGGAGCTTACAGGCCCACAGCCTCAAACTACAAGCACCAACAACAATCATTCCCCTGAGCAAAACAAAACTTCAAATCAGACTGCAAAGCCCCAGTCGAATACAGACCATCAGACAAATACTGTGGGTGGGTACATGTAACTCACATATTACATGTCAGAGGAATAATTTGCTCTTTAATGTTTTTTTGAGGACTCAATTATTATTATTATTATTTTCAGTTTCCACTGAGCCTCACAGGCAGGCCGGGGGCAACAACACTAGGAGCCCCAGCACTGTGGAAAGCCCCAGCGTGAGTACAGTGCCCAATGCGATTGTTCCCATCACTGAGGCGACTGCAAACTGCAGGTCCTGTGGTCACTCTGGTTCACAGGAGTCTTTCCTACAAGGCAAATTTTGCAGCGCTCCTTGTGTGCAGCCTACAAGTGGCAGGTACATGTTTTTGGCACTTACATAGATCTGCCAGTTGCACTGTTTATGGTGTATTTAGAAGTTCTTTTTTTGTGTGTGCAGGTCAACCCCAGCTGAGTCATTCGAAGGAGAGCGTTTAGGTAAACGTGTGAGAAAGAAGAAGAAGATGTTTATGGAATCTGGAGATGAAGAGGAGGACAACATAGAGGAGGAAGAGGTAATGCACACAATATCAACAGGACGTACTAAAGCGGGATGTACTACTGTATTGCTCAATGTTTCATTTTTTTTCTGGTTTTTCAGGAGAAGGTTAAATCCTCGAAGGGAAGACGAGCGGCTAAAGTTGCTAGACTAGGTTGGTCATTTTGGAAATATAAACTCTGGCCAGACAGTACCTCATGTCTAATGTCTAGGGATGCACAATATATTGGTGCCATATCAGTTATCAGCCGATATTAGAGAAAGAGATTAGTATATATATTTTTTTATTATTATAGTATATTGAATGCATAACATCTGGTATGTAATTGTGCATGCTCATTTCCCAATATTTACATTTAAATGACCTTTACTGTTTAACAATCACATAATTATAAAAAAAAAAAAAGAATAATTTAATAACACTGTTAAATGTAATCTTTAACAAATCTCAAAATGAATATATTCACATTTAAAATGAGTTTAGTTTTAGTCTTCTAATTTTATTTTGTATCAGTGTTGGCAAAATATTTTGGGATTTTATATCCCATCTGCATCCCAACTTGAGTCTTTTAGCAGGTTGGATAGATTGTGTCTCGTCAGTTTCCGACTGTCATCCATTCCATGTATTCCATTATTGGATGCTTTTCTAAGCCATAAAGTGCCTCTTTGTGATGCTGTTTCCATAGTGACAGCACCTCCTGTTAAGAAGAAAACCTGGAGTTGGTCAGCTTATCTGGAGGAGGAGAGAGCCATTGCCGCTCCCTTGAAACTTTTCAAGGAGGTGAGACACACAGCACCTATACCTTGTATTTCTGTTCATGGTTATATAGATAACATGGAATGGTTAGGATCCTGATTAGAATGGGAAGTTTCATGTCAATTCAGGTTTGTCGTTGGCTACTTGAAAGAAAACAGCTTTTCAGCTGGAGAGATTTTTTTAATTTTTTAAAAGCATGACATCTATAAAATTCAATCATTTTGTATTTGTGTGTTTGGATTACAGCACCAGTCTTTTCCGCAGAGCAGGAATGGCTTTAAAGTTGGCATGAAGTTAGAGGGTCTGGACCCCTGCCACCCTGCTCTCTTCTGTGTTTTGACTGTTGCAGAGGTAACCAGGGTCAAATGTTATTAAATGTGATTTATTTGGAGCACAAAACTGAGTATAGTTTGCAAGTTGCGCTTTAGTAAGATGTATTTTCGGACATATTTGACTTGTGTTCCAGGTGCAAGGCTATAGGATTCGGCTTCACTTTGACGGTTACCCTGAATGCTATGACTTCTGGGTAAATGCTGACTCATGGGATGTGAAGCCACCAGGCTGGTGTGAGAAAACCGGCCTCAAGCTATTGCTTCCAAAAGGTGCTTAATGTATACTTATAATGATGTACTGTAAAAAACGATCTGTTGTCAAGGATACACTATGCAAAACTCTGCTTTTGTTTTCTGTAACATAATAGATGTTTTGTAGATGTGTCTTTGTGTGTTAAAACTACTTAAACATAGATGTTATAGTATTGTAATTACAAGTGTTGTAATTTATACAAATATTATTTTTAAATATAATAAAATATATTTTAATAATTATTTATTTAATAAAGGGTGGTTATGGTAGCATAGTTTTCATGTTGTTAATACAATTTTGAGTGACAAAACTGAAGTTTGTTTTGGACACTCAGTGTGTAAATATATTCAGATGTTTTGTTGCTGCATATGCTGTTATAATAATGTTTTTTTGAATGAGTAAAATTAATTGCATATGCTGTTTTTTTACTATTTGTGTGTTTGCTTACAGGTTGCAGAGATGGAGAGTTTAACTGGAATACATATGTAAAGAACTGTAGGGGTCAACTGGCCCCCAAACATCTCTTCAAGAGTCTTAATACAGTATGTAATTTCATATGCACACACTTCAAGAGAATAAGGGATATTTCAATGTTAGTTTCTCTTCCAGGAGATCATGCTTTCTTTAACCATGTGTTATCTTCCATATTTAGTCAGTAACACCGTCAGGATTCCGTGCAGGGATGAAGCTGGAAGCCGTAGACAGGAAGAACCCGTCACTCATCTGCGTAGCAACCATTGCTGCTGCTGTCGACAACCGGCTCCTCATTCACTTTGACAACTGGGACGATACGTATGATTATTGGTAAGATAGTGAGAAAAATACTGGGTATATGAGAGTCCCCATGAGTGTGTGTGTTTGTAAATGCATTCTGTGTGTTCTCAGGTGTGATGCCAGCAGTCCATACATTCATCCAGTTGGGTACTGTGAAGAGGTGGAGTTAACACTCACCACACCTGCAGGTCAGACTCTCTTTAATATTCAGCCATTAATATATGCAGTCAGTGCATCATTTACAGTGCAACTTTTGCATATCATTAGTGAGTTAACTTTTATATGTCATTGAACTAAAGTCAAAATAAATTAGCTAGAAAATATTTACAATGTATCTGTGTCTAAAATCTTCTATTCAGTTTAAATGTATTAGTATAGCACTTCTCATTAAAAACACCAACAAGCTAAACATTTTGTAATTTTTTTCTCTCTCAAATTTACCATGGACCCCATAGCACCCTCTGTGGCCCCTGGAACCCAGTGTGAAAGCCCCAGAATTAGAGTTCTAACAAGCTCTAATGTGCATGAAAAGTTGTATTAAAGTTATTTAAAGCATTTTTATATCTGTGTCTTAGAGTATAAGCACCCAAAGAGTTTTTCTTGGGAAAAGTACCTTGAAGAAACTGGAACCCAAGCTGCTCCAGCCAGAGCCTTTAAACAGGTGAGGTTTGATTCACCACACTGAATCATGAGAGGTGTCGGTAAATCATTTAATGTTCTTTATAATTGGTAAAATGTCACTTGAAAGATTCTAGTAGTTGGTTTGATACAAAAGTGCAGAGTCAGCCTGTACAGCATAGAAATAAAATGTACAAAGAATAAAGCATATTTGATCTGGTTCAAAATAGTGCGCAGTTAAAAAAAACCACCATAATTAATTAAATAATAATATAAATGACAATTTAACTGTTTAACAATTTAATTTAATCTTCTACACAATTCAAATGTATTAGTATAGCACTTTTCATAATAAATATAAACATATAGATGTATAAAAATCTGAACAATCTAAAGGTGACAATGGTGAGGAAAAACTCCTAAAAAGATAATATTAATTACATGTTTTATTGAAGTATGTGAAAAGTATGAAGTATGTATTATTTATTTATATATGTCATGCTTTTATTTGTTTTCTAAATGACTTTTGATCCTTGGCCATCTAGAGACCACCACATGGGTTCCAAATTGGAATGAAGCTGGAGGCAGTGGACAAACGTAATGCCGTACTCATTCGTGTCGCCACCATCTCTGATACAGAAGACCACAGAATCAAGGTTTACACACAAATATATCTGTATTGTGTAATTAATTTACTCTAATTAGAAGCCAACATGGAAATACAGTATTTAATATGCTAGTGCAGCTTGTATATCTTCACTAATTCTTTGTGTGTTTACATATAGATCCATTTTGATGGCTGGAGTGACGAGTATGATTATTGGCTAGATGCCGATAGCCCAGAACTGCACCCAGTAGGCTGGTGTCAGAAAACAGGTCATCCTCTACAACACCCCAATGGTAACATACTGTCCTACACACACATATCAAATATTTCAGCACATGGCCACATCAGACTCATAATCAAACCCGTAATGTTAATCTTATCAGGTCCCAGAGATTCTCCAGTCCCCCCAGGACAAGGCTGCCCAACCCCAGGATGCAACGGTGTCGGACACATTCGAGGACCTCGGTATGGGACACATTACACGTAAGTTATACATGTGTTATTACAAAAACAACTCATAATGCGCATTCAAATGCAAACGAGTTTCTCTCCCATTGTTAGGGCGGTGAGTTGCCCATACTCAGATCTGAATTTGAATAAGGACGGGTTGGTTCCGGACAGACTGAGCGGGGAGAGGCCGGTCACGCTCAGTGGACCCCCGCGCCACCGGCGTGCTGAAACACTCACTCAGACGCACCCTCCTACACCCAGCGCCAGCACCCCAGACCCCCCTGACACCACCACAGACACCTGTCCACAAGCTCGGGCAGTACGTGAGCACATTGTGTGAGTGTCAGCAGTGATGTACAGTTTTACTTTTCTCTTTGACACACATGCACACACTCACTCTTTATCTCTTTCTCACTCCTTCATGTCTGGCAGCGCTCCCAAATGTGTCAAGCCACCCCAAGTGAAGCAGGAAGGTGATGGGAAAGGTACAGATTCTTCAGATTCTTGTGATATTTTGATTTTAATTTGCTTAATTTTTTTATGGATAATCAAAATTTTGTACATGGGTCAATGAAGTGATGTAATAAAAAATTAAATTCATACATATAATGACTTGAATACATGAATACAATTGAATTCATCTATGAAGTGCACATTTCTAATTTCTGAATTAAAATAAGTTTGATATTTTTGGGGAATTAAGTCAAACATATGATAACAAAAGAAAAAAGAAAACAAAGCTTTGTTATAAAAACAAAAATGACATTCAAGACATATTTAATGTCTTTTTGACAGTCTATAATTGTTATTTCTTAGGACAAAAATATTTTAATAAAACTGCTTTACTTACTTTTGTCCACCAAATCAAAGCTATGACAACTAACATGACCAGAAAAACAAAACAGAAAATGATATCAGAAATGCATGCTGTCATGACTGTCATGGTCAATAAGGTAATTTGACCTTTTTATAACAAGACAAGCTTAGTTCATTATATGTAAAATAACATGTGTTTGGAAATATGTATGAATTAATAATTTGTTAGATTTTTTTATTTTAAGTAATGATTAAGATGGAGTATGTATCCAGAGTTTAAGAAAAATATTGAAGGGTTAGTTGAAAAATAAAAAAAAATGAAAATTATTCATTAATTATTAATTCCTCACCCTCATGTCGTTCCAAACCCGTAAGACCTTCGTTCATCTTCGGAACACAAAAGAAGATATTTTTGATGAAATCCAAGAGCTTTCTGACCCCTCCATTGACAGCAATTTAATTAACACTTTCAAGGTCCAGAAATGTAGGAAAGACATCGATAAAATAGTCCATGTGAATCCAGTGCTTCAACCTTAATTTCATGAATACTTTCTGTGCACAAAAACAAACAAAATAACGACTTTATTTAACAATTTCTTCTCGTCTGTGTCAGTCTTCCACACAGTTTACGTTAGGCAGCTCCTGCGTCAGCATCACATGCATGTGTCGTGCTCATGTGAACAGCATCGGCCAATGGTAAGTCGCCGTTCTGGCGTAGCTCTGACGTAACTCGGAAGCGCTGGACTGTATTTACTACGTCAACAGCGTAGGAGACTGACACAGACGTTGTTGAATAAAGTCGTTATTTTTGTTTTTCATTATCATTTGTGTTCTTAAGATGAACGAAGGTCTTACGGGTTTGGAACGACATGATAGTAATAATGAGTAATGACAGAAATTTAATTTTTGGGTGAACTGGCCCTTTAATACATTCACTGATTGTTATGCTACATTTAAACACTTCATTCAGAAATTTCAACACCATATGAAAGCTACATGAATACAAAGAGCACATTTATAAGAACTTGGCACCTTATTTTGGACGCTCTTGTTTTGTCATTGACTGACATATGAGAAAGTTTACAAGGCATGTCATGACTAAAGTCTGTTTGTGTTGTAGAGTCTCTTCAGCAGTTCCTGCATGAGTCTGTTTTTTGTGGATGGGAGCCACCGAGGTTTCAGCTGTGTTGGGAAAAGCATGGCAAACTGCTGCCTGAAGCTTTAGGCCTCACTGCCAAGAGAGTGGCAAAGTGGAACACAGAAGAGGTGGCATTTGATAAACATTTGGAGTTCATTTATTTTATAAAAGATGTCTTCTAAGCGCATTTAATTTTATTGTGTCTTATTTGACAATGTTGTTCTTTCAGGTTGCAAGTTTTGTAAGAGGGCTGCCTGGCTGCAGAGAGCATGCTGCTACCTTCAGGAAGGAGGTAAATAGCTAAAACATCAACTTATGAATACTTATGAATATCAGTGTAATGTACCTTCCCTATTTACACTAGCATTCAAAAGTTTGGGGTTGGTAAGATTTTTAATGTTTTTGAAAGAAGTCTCTTATACTTAACAAGGCTGCATTTATTTGTTAAAAATTCAGTAAATCGTTAATATTGTAACAATATTATTACAATTTAAAATAACTGTTTTTTTTTTCTATTTTAATATACACTAAAATGTAATTTATTCCTGTGATGGCAAAGCTGCATTTTCAGCAGCCATTACTCCAGCAGGGTTCGTATGGTCATGAAAAACCTGGAAAAGTCATGGAATTTTAAAAATAGCAATGTCCAGGCCTGGAAAAGTTTTGGAAAAAATAAATCAACCCAAATGGTTTTGTAAAAGTCATGTAAATTTGTTTCACAAATATCTGAATAATAGAATATATGCTTAATCAGTGCATGAATTTTGGAGCGGGATTGCAGATATTTCGCATAGTTTTATTAATTCCCGCAGGTTTCGTGCTTATAGTGTAGGAAATTCACACAAAAATGTATTCACTATATTAGAGGAGTAAATTAATCCACCCACAGAATATCAGATCAAATCGGTAATTTGAAACCAGCATGAGTGATTCAATGGTTCCTTGTCTTCTCTCCTCACTCTCTCTCTTATATATATATATATATATATATATATATATATATATATATATATATATATATATATATATAGGTTCACAGCAGCACATTGTGTCTGCACTACAAGCGAGCTGCACACTGCGTGCGATAAAGACTTTCGCTTGCGTATTGAGACATTTGACATTTTGAGTTTTCACTTGTCTGATCTGGCCAGTATGCAATTACATCGTCACAAAAGTTTATCATTTGCATGTCTTTTTAAGTCCTTTTTAAACCATTCAGTACTAGCATAAAGCTGCCTCGCAAACAGCTCACGAGTACCAAATTGAGTTATTTTGCAGCTTATTGTACTTGGATGTTCAAATACACACAAAATCAAAATGCCCGTCTTGGCGAGTAAACAAAGACGGTTATGTCTTGAGTGGAAAAAAAAATTGAGAGATGAAACGTGTATCAGTAGCTTGACGTCGTCATACTCAATTCTAGTCAGAATATGAGTCTGATACTGCTCCATTGGGCTGTGATTTATTGGGGCGTGTTTCAACCGAACCAGGAAAGAAAACACCTCTGCACTCAATTGGATAGACCTACATCCAATCAGAGCAACGGAGTAAGTGATGTATGCTGAGCGATGCATAGTAGTGGGACGTTCCGATCATTTTACGGACTCGGATCTTTGAATCTCATTCAGCAAATCTTTTTTCAAGTCATTTCGTTCATTTCAGCAGAATATAATTAAAATGTCACATGTTAAATTCCCCAACACATCTAGTACGTATGCAAACGTTTGCATCACATTTGGAATAAAAAATAAATTATAAGCTAATGCAGCCATGCCAAACTTGAAGAACGAATTCAACCCAAGCACCTTTTGGTGACATGGATGATTACGTTGCGTTATCTGTCAATCATCGTATATAGCCTGCCCCATCAGGAACCGTGGGTGGACAATTCAATCCGCGCTGCAGTGAACACACACACTGCCGCTTACAACGCCGGTCTCCTATCGGGGAACATGACTGAATACAGATCGTCCTGCTATGCTCTCAGACGTGCAGTTAAAGCCGCAAAGCTCCGTTATAAGGATCGCGTGGAGTCTCATTTCCAACTCAACGACTCGTGGCGCATGTGGCAGGGTCTGAGGTCCATCTGCTCTTTTGGATCTAAATCCTCTGCAGAGGTGAGAGCTGATCCGTCGCTTGTAAATGAGTTAAACTCTTTCTACGCTCGCTTTGACTGTAACCGCGGCAACGCAACTCCGCCAAGTGGCGCGTCAGAGGGAATTACTCAGAGCAGCAACAACCACGTGATCTCTGTCTCGGAGGATGAAGTTCGGAGGGCACTCAAGCATGTGGATGTCAGGAAAGCTGCTGGGCCAGATGGTATTTCAGGCCGTGTTCTGCGGTCCTGTGCTGATCAGCTTGCCGGGTTGTTTACATCTATCTTTAATGAGTCCCTCGCTACATCTGTGGTCCCCACCTCCTTCAAAAAATCCACCATCATCCCTGTCCCTAAGAACAGTAAACCCTCTTGCCTAAATGACTATAGTCCAGTGGCTCTCACGTCTATAGTCATGAAGGTCTTTGAGAGACTCATTAAAAACACCATTGGCGCCTTCATTCCTGACACTTTGGACCCTCTTCAGTTTGCCTATCGTCCCAATAGATCGACTGAAGATGCCATCTCTCATGTCCTCCACTCCTCCCTCACTCACATCGACAGCAAAAGTGGGAACTACGTAAGGCTGCTATTTATTGACTATAGCTCAGCCTTTAACACCATAGTTCCCATTAAGCTAACTGCCAAACTCCTGGATCTCGGCCTGAATCCTTCTCTCTGCCACTGGATTGAGGACTTCCTCACTGGCAGGCCTCAGGTGGTGAGAATAGGCCAGTCCACCTCCACCTCCATCACCCTGAGTGTGGGAGCTCCACAGGGCTGTGTCCTGAGTCCCCTGCTCTACTCTCTCTACACACATGACTGTTTGTCCACACACAGCTCCACCTCTATCATCAAATTTGCTGATGATACTGTTGTCCTGGGCCTCATTTCCAACAACAATGAGACGGCATACTTGGACGAGATGGAGCATCTAACATCATGGTGCCAGGACAACTGTCTCTCTCTGAATGTTGGCAAGACCAAAGAAATGATTGTGGAAGAGACAGCAACGGACATACTCCCCCTTTCTACCTTCGATAGAAAGTGTATTAACTCAGTGCATCACAGCGTGGTATAGGAACAGCACCAGTCATGACTGCAAAGCCCTGCAAAGAGTTGTGCGTTTATCCGAGCATATCTCAGGGTCAGCTCTCCCGTCTCTGCAGGACGTCTACACCAAACGTTGCAAAGGTAGAGCTACTAAAATCATCAAGGACTCAAATCACCCTGCAAACCCTCATTTCACGCTGCTGCCATCTGGTAAGCGCTTCTGAAGCCTGATGGCCAAAACTGAGAGACTCAGGAGGAGCTTCTTCCCCCAGGCCATCAGACTCCCGAACTCAGTCACTTAACATCACGTGACCATCGACATACTGACATTGCACTGCACTTTCTGTTCTGTTCTCGTTGTTACTGTGTAACAACCTGTTATAAACCTGTTTGCACATTATACTTCTTTATACATTTGTTAACCACATATTTATAAGTCTACAGTTTACTCACTGCACAGTTTACTTCACTTATTTTATTCCACTTATTTTTATTTTTTTACTTTTTTTTCTTCTACTTGACTTGATTATTTATAATTCTATATTTAATAATAATAAAAATAATAATAATAATCTATAATTATATATATATATATATATATATATATGGTACTTTTTTATCCTATTTCTATTATAATTTCCTCCTTGTGTTTTTAACTCTGAATTTGCACTGTCCATGGAGCGGACCTGTTTACATTTCACTGCCGGTTGTATATTCTGTATATAACAAATAAAACTCTTGAATCTTGAATCTTGAACAATTTGATTGGTCCAAACAGCTTCTGTTCGGGCATAGTTACTCCACAACGGATCAAGTCCAGACCGAACTCAAATGTTGTTCGGCTGGCATCCAGGCTAGTGTATCAGTATATTGGAACTGAAAATTTGCTCTTAAAGTGACAGCAGCCTAATATTCCTGTGTCATTAATGTTAATCAAACAACAAAAGACAGAAAATCTCGACTGAATAACTTTTGTTACTTTCATTTTAAGATTTATAATTTACACCGTTTAATTTAATTTACAGTTTATTCAATTTCTGTAGTATTTCTGTGCCTGAATACTAGTTAGACCTACCTGAAAAAATGTTGATTGTTACATTTATTCTGTTGTATTAATTTGTGCTACTGCTTTTCATTTTTTTATTATTACTTTACTTGAAAGTTTGAAATCAAGCTTCCTTGTGCTGTGTAAGCTGTATTGCACAACAAAATTACCTCATTGTAAAAACACAAATACATAGAGTGAGCAAACATCCCTCCATAAGATTCACCTAAGAGGAAATTCCCCCCTTGCCCTGGTTTAAAGCAACCCTATGTAACTTTTTTTGTGTTCAAAATTTACAAAATTTATATAAAGAGTACATCATGAATCCATTTTCCAAACCGTGTTTTTGTCTTATCCTGAATCACTACGGTACACTTACAATAAGTGTTTATATATAGACTATTTTAGTCTGGTTTGGGTCAGCACCCCTGCGGACTAGCCCAGTACCTGCGTGTTGCTTTAAATGATAATGTTGGTTAAATAAATTTCAATACTTAGCATTTGGGCAATCAGTCACGTGACGTTATGTTCTCTGCGTGGTGTAACGTATGGCACAGTCGCAGCTTGTACTTATTAGTCATTAAAGTCCCAGTGAACCGGAAGTAGCAAGTGAGTTTTCTTCAGTGCTGTGACGTATTTCCAAGTGAAACGGAATATTGAATAGAGGGCAGGGTTTTACTTCAGCCCTGCTCCTCTTCATCTCGAGCTCACAGCAGACTAACGGTTGGAGGGGAGTGGTTACGCATTTTCAAACCTAAGACGTCAACCTGACATCATTTGAGAAGAAACGCCATTTCCAGACCGGAAATTACTTTTCAGATTTTAATTAAAAGATTACTGTGACAAACTATTTTTTTCTGTGTATTAACTTGCACAGATTAATTGTTCACCCTAAGACCTTTAATATGTGCTAACAAAGTAAATAGGGTCAATTTTGATTTCATGAGGACTTTAATAGCATTAATAATCATTCAGTTTAATAATGATACATTTAAATATCGATTTTTATTCTTATTTTACATGTATACATAGACTTTCATGGGACATTATGTCATGAATATTTGCCTCAAAAGTCATGGAAATGTAATGGTAAAAATGTGTACAAACGTGATCCTTCAAAAATCATTCTGATATGCTAATTTGGTGCTTAAGAAACATTTCTTATTATCTATGCTAAAGTTAATTGTGTTGCTTAAAATTCTTTGATTGAATAGAAAGTTCAAAAGAACAGAATTGATTAAAGATGTATTTACTAGTACTTTTGATCAAGTTAATGCATTCTTGCTGAATAAAAGCTTTAACTTACTGACCCCAGACTTTTGAACGGTGGTGTCTGTAGAGATTATTTAGCACTAATCTGTGTTTTTTGTTCTCAGTCTAAGTAAATGTGTATTTTTGTTTTTACTTTTTCCTACAGCAAATTGATGGCGAGGCCTTCCTGCTCCTTACTCAGTCAGACATTGTTAAGATTCTGAGCATCAAGCTCGGCCCCGCTCTCAAAATTTATAACTCTATCCTCATGCTGAAGAGCGCCGATGAAGAGTAGACACCTCATAGCAACTGCTGCTCCATCAAACAACATGTTTGAAAGTTGCTCTTGCCACCACCGATGTGTCCAGCAGACTGACAAATGCTCAATCGTTGGTCTCATTTCTAATCAACGGACATTGAAAATCAGCCCATCCAACAAACTGTATGTGATCAGAAAAATCACATTTCTTTAGGCTGATAAATATTTGATGTCTCGCCTTCCAACTCTGCACTCGCTCTAAATTAGGTCTGATATTCCTTTTTGAAATAGATCATTTGATTCATATTAGACTCTGGGAGTGGTGAGTACACTATACTGAGGCACCTTAATATGTTGAAAGCTTAAACTGGATTGTTACGTTGCTGATATTTATGCTTTTATGGTTGCTAAAATGACGGCTAATTGCATTTGGTGCCAGAAGCACGATTGAAAGGCATGATGGTGGAGCTTTTACTTGAAATGTAAAAAAATATATATAATTTTTTTTTTTTTTAATGCAAAAAGACCTTTGTTTGTAATTCCCAAATAATCCAAATTAGCCTGATTTAGACCACTAGAGGGCAGCAAGATTCTGTGTGTCTGTGTGTGTGCACGTGCAAGTGTGAAAGACTATTGCAAGCATGTGTGTGTGAGAGAAAAATGTATAAATGTGTGCTTGCATCTAATGTCAGGGAATTCTTGCTCTGGGTCAATCTGGAATGTTTGTATTTACTTAAGATGAAATGTGTGATCTTGTAAAATGCATTTGTAAATTGAAGAAATTGTACATTTGTTGAAGTGAATTGGACAGTGTGCTGACTCAATAGACATTGCACATAGAATTAGAAATGAGTGTGTGTGTGTGTGAGAGAGAGAGAGAGAGAGAGAGAGAGAGAGAGTGTGTGTATTTGACATTTTGCCTTGTACAAGCATTCCTGAGTACTAAGACATTTTGTTCTGTCATTTACCGAGCAAAAGCTTTTTGTACATCTGTGACCTGCTGCGTAATACAGCTGTTAGTTCTCAGCTCTGCTTCAACTGGTTTTACTTAGCCATGTTGGAATCCTGTCTCTGCTGTCATGCATTGGTTTGGCTTTTGCAGTGCTTCTCAAAGTTGTCATTATACACGCATGCATATGCAGGTTCTTCTTATAGCATTAGGTCAGGATGATGGATCCAGGGTTGAAACTGGAGAAGTTGAAGGCTTGGAAAATGGTTCTACAAAAGCTAAAATACTTAATAAAAACAGATCATAGTCTGCAGATTATTGACTTGATTACAAGTACTTAAGGCACTGGGATGGTGATGGAAAATCAAGATTTAAGGAAATCCTCATCACAGTGGTTTGGGTCAAGGATGAGTTTGTATCAGATTCTGATTGTTTTCTTTGGTGTGTGTGTGTGTGTGTGTGTGTGTGTGTTTGTAGATTAAATGTCTCTCTAAGCAGACTGTTTATGTGTGACAGATTGTGTGTTTCTGAGTTTCAGTCCCAAATGTATGAATGGATAGAGCGAAGGACAATAAATAAGGAATTCAAACAGAAAAGTTTTGTTTATTGTTTTGTTTTCTGTCATAATGATCTTAACGGATGTATAAAACTGAAATTTAAGTTCATGCTTATAAAGAGAGGCTCAACTGGCATGGAGTTACTATTGTGTCTTTTTTATGAAATTATACGTGTAGGGTTTGAGATCAAAAGTAATTAGATTGTAATAAAAAAATATATATATTGCAAATAAAGTCTTCTTAAAACTGTTTTAAATTACAAAAATAAAGCAGCTGATTAAAAAACGGCACCTTTTCTTTATGCTGTCCCCATGCTGTTTTTGTTTGCAGGTCTAAAACCTGTCTAATATTTTTGTAATAGAATTTATTTTGTATACTTATTTTTTACAATATAATTATATACTATTACAATATTGTTACATTTGCTCTCAGACACAGTATGTTTGACTACATAATGAAAACACCAAAGTAACTCCATAAACTGGCAGAATCTGGCATACTGTACTCCTGTGAATGCCCACAGTTACCTGAAGTCATACAAATGAGATACATTTAAATAACTGAATATATAATATAAAATAACAGTTTGAGTCAGTGAGGAAAAAACCTTGAAATTGGCCTAAATCCATAGAGACTCTAAGAATAGGTTATTCTGCCCACCGTGGGACCCAAAGGGCTCGCACACGTTCCCATGACCCTCTAACCACAGTATCTCTCTCGCTCGCTCACTCTCACGTCACTCGCCAGTTTAAAGTAAATGCGCCTCCCCTCACGCTCATGATACGCGCGTTTGCTACGGTTGGTGACTGATGGATTTGCGCGTCTTCTTCGACATGGTTATTAGACTCGATGCAGAGTGCGGTCTCTCGGGACATTGAAGCAATTAAAACGGACCGTAGCTAATCATGTGTTTCCGGTGGAGAAGCAACTGAGGTAAGTTCAAGATTCAAGAGTTTTATTTGTCACATACACAGTTATATACAGAATATACAACCGGCAGTGAAATGTAAAAGTTTAAGAAGTGCTAACGTCAGGTGCTGATATGTCGACTTGATGTAGGTCAATGTTCACGATGAGTATGAAACAGGGTGTACTGGAACAGACACGCTACACGTACTGCGTTTGCGTAATGTGCTTGCATACGTCATTTTGAAGACACGCCCATATCATTTGTTACCTGAAAGGTGAAGTGTTTTACAGGGCAACTATAAATAACAAGCCATTTACATGATAAAAGTGTTTTATTCTGTTTGTTTGAGAATTTAATAAATCCAATCTATGGCATAAATATGTCTTACCAATTGAAGACAAACTCCACCTTTATTTTTTTCTCTCACCAAAACCAAGGCCACATTAAATTCACCATGATTTCAAAAAATGGGCAAACAATTTTTTTTCTTCTTTTTTTTCTCTCTCATAATTTCCACAAAGAGCTTTTGATCGGTTGTCAATGTTTTTATCATTCATCAGCTGGAAAAAGATTCTTTATAGTGTCATTATAGTGTAGTTTTGTGGTGTGTACTTCACTATTCTTATATAATTAGAACGATTATTGTAACTTTATTGTCACAGTTATTATTCTTGGCATGAACAAGGCTTAAGTCAGCATTAAATCATAATTGACAATTCTTGTTTTTTAGGGAATATTGCAGTATTTATTATACATGGTTTATCTGTGTCCCTTTTTTATATTAATGCGCCCTCATAATCTTTAATTAAAATAACTTTCCCTCTCTTTGATGATGTTTACTGGTGCGAGGGCGGGGCAACCTGTCACTCACATGACATGTTTTGTTTTTTGTCTTGTGATGGTTGTTCTTGAGTCTCTTGTTTGTCCTGAGCCGTTAAACTGCCCGATGTTCTTCAGAAAAATCCTCCAGGTCTTGCAAATTCTTCAGTTTTCAGCATCTTTTGCATATTTGAACCCTCTCCAGCAGTGACTGTATGATTTTGTGATCCATCTTTTCACACTGAGGACAATTGAGGGACTCAAACACAACTATTAAAAAAAGATTCAAACATTCACTGATGCTCCAGAAGGAAACACAATGCATTAAGAGCCAGGGGTGAAAACTTTTGAACAGGATGAAGATGTCCACATTTTTCTAATTTATTTTAAATATTATTATTTATTTATTTTTCATTTAGCACTGCCCTTCGGAAGCAACAGAAGACACGTTTCTCGGAAGACAAATTGAGTACGTTTAAATTGTGCTTTAGGCTATACATATAACAACAGTTTCAGCAAATAAGCAGTTAAATTTGATTAAATTGCCGATACTGAATGAAAATTTGTTTAAGATTTGAAAATAACATCTATTATAGATAATTATCTATAATTAGTCATCTATAAATATATTTAAACCCGATTCCAGAAAAGTTGTGACACTGTACAAACTGTGAATAAAATCAGAATGCAATGATGTGGAAGTTTCAAATTTCAATATTATATTCAGAATACAACATAGATGACATATCAAATGTTTAAACTGAGAAAATGTATAATTTTAAGGGAAAAATAAGTTGATTTTAAATTTCATGGCATCAACACATCTCAAAAAAGTTGAGACAAGGCCATGTTTCCCACTGTGTGGCATCCCCTCTTCTTTTTATAACAGTCTGCAAACGTCTGGGGACTGAGGAGACAAGTTGCTCAAGTTTAGGAATAGGAATGTTGTCCCATTCTTGTCTAATACAGGCTTCTAGTTGCTCAACTGTCTTAGGTCTTCTTTGTCGCATCTTCCTCTTTATGATGCTCCAAATGTTTTCTATGGGTAAAAGATCTGGACTGCAGGCTAGCCATTTCAGTACCCGGATCCTTCTTCTACACAGCCATGATGTTGTAATTGATGCAGTATGTGGTCTGGCATTGTCATGTTGGAAAATGCAAGGTCTTCCCTGAAAGAGACGACGTCTGGATGGGAGCATATGTTGTTCTAGAACTTGGATATACCTTTCAGCATTGATGGTGCCTTTCCAGATGTGTAAGCTGCCCATGCCACACGCACTCATGCAACCCCATACCATCAGAGATGCAGGCTTCTGAACTGAGCGCTCGTCCTCTTTAGTCCGGATGACATGGCGTCCCAGTTTTCCAAAAAGAACTTCAAATTTTGATTCGTCTGACCACAGAACAGTTTTCCACTTTGCCACAGTCCATTTTAAATGAGCCTTGGCCCAGAGAAAACACCTGCGCTTCTGGATCATGTTTAGATATGGCTTCTTTTTTGACCTATAGAGTTTTAGCCGGCAACGGTGAATGGCACGGTGGATTGTGTTCACCGACAATGTTTTCTGGAAGTATTCCTGAGCCCATGTTGTGATTTCCATTACAGTAGCATTCCTGTATGTGATGCAGTGCCGTCTAAGGGCCCGAAGATCACGGGCATCCAGTATGGGCCTTGACCCTTACGCACAGAGATTGTTCCAGATTCTCTGAATCTCTGGATGATATTATGCACTGTAGATGATGATAACAATTTTTCTCTGAGAAACTCCTTTCTGATATTGCTCCACTATTTTTGGCCGCAGCATTGGCGGAATTGGTGATCCTCTGCCCATCTTGACTTCTGAGAGACACTGCCACTCTGAGAGGCTCTTTTTATACCCAATCATGTTGCCAATTGACCTAATAAGTTGCAAATTGGTCCTCCAGCTGTTCCTTATATGTACATTTAACTTTTCCGGCCTCTTATTGCTACCTGTCACAACTTTTTTGGAACGTGTAGCTCGCATGAAATCCAAAATGAGCCAATATTTGGCATGACATTTCAAAATGTCTCACTTTCAACAGTTTATATGTTATCTATATTCTATTGTGAATAAAATATAAGTTTATGAGATTTGTAAATTATTGCATTTCCTTTTTTATTCACAATTTGTACAGTGTCCCAACTTTTTTGTTGTCGGGTTTGTATATCTATAAATAATCTATAATCTTTTTTAAATCTAACGATTTTGTACCGTATCCATGTAATTTTCTATACGTAAACGCTATCTGTCCCTGGTTTCCTGCAACCTAGCTGCGCGCGCAACATGTATGTTTACAAACAGGTGTAGAATAGCGTTTTGTTGTATGTTTTAAATCTGTTTAAGAGTGTCCCGCTCTGCAGCACGCAGCCTCGCGTGTCAGTCGCTATGGCAACGGACGCCACACAGAAAATGCAATTAACGAGCGCTTGTTTGCATAATGCAGTCTTCCGAATTTATTTTGCAGTAAGTAACGAAAATGCTTTAGGGAAATGTATCGGAGTATAAGTATACATTTTATGCAGGAAGTTTAAAAGTAAAAGTTGACAGAAATGAGTATTATTAGTATTATAGAAGTATTATTACTTAGTTACATTACACCGCTGCTTCTAGATATGTTTGTATAGCCTGCATGAGATGTGCTGGTAGTAAAAGTAAAAAGACCTTGTAGCTTCCTATCTTCTTAAGAAATAGTTTACAGCGGTTCCACATCCTGATAGCTAATTTCTGCCTAAAATGTGCTAACGTTACCCATGATTTTAACACTTATATTTCAGTAGTAGTTCATCTGATAATTGTTCCTGTTGACAAGATGTGTTACCCATGTGTGTATTTATATAGACAGAATGGTAGAGCAGCATAGAAAATGCTTAAACTAGATTATCAGTAGTTGACTGGCGGACATCTGATTTTCAGAACAGCAGCTATTAAGGTGGGAAAATGTTATTGTTGAAGAAACATAGTATTGTTGATTACTCGTTGATTTCAGTTATTGTATTTGTATATATATAACAGTTAAAATGTATAAAAAGAAAACAGCTAAAACAAGTAAAGATGAAAGTAGACAGATTGCCTTGCTGACCAAAAATGAAATGTCAGACAGCATTTGCAGTTAACCTGTGAGGAACTGGAAGCACAAAAAGGATTATGCAAGGATTGTCAAGGATTAGTTGTCTTCCCCACAAATAAATGCTTCTGAGAAACTGCTAGGATTACTGTAATAATGCATACATTCAATATGCAAAGACTCTCAGTGTTGTCATTTTATCTTTTATTTTTTTATATATACGATTCGCAGGAGATTTGCTTGAGTATTTGGAGTCCATTAGCCTATTTTTTCCTTTTTTTTCCCCAGGAGAATGTCTGAGGTAAATCCCACAGTTAAAGTAGCTGTAGTAGACCCAGAGTCAAAGACTCCACCTCCAAGGACGGAAAAGGGGCCTGTGATTGGTGGGCTGCGTCTGCGATCTGCACCAGGGGCTTGTTTGTTGTTTGCTAGTGTTCTGCTCATAGTAGGAATTAGCGTCGCTGTGGTGGGGTATTGGAACATTCAACCCCGCCGACAAACACATCATGTTTCAACTGGACGCACCCCTACAGAGAAAATGCGGCTGATTGGTCCTGTCATCATGGGGGTGGGGCTTTTCATATTTATTTGTGCCACTGCAGTTCTCTATGAAAATCGTGACCAAGAAAGATGTCATAAACAAGATGACCAGGAGATCCTGGCACTAGTACAAACTCATTGGAGTAATCATTCCAAACGATACTCACAAATAGAACTGAACACCCACATGCATACATTGGACTTGTCTGAAATCAACATTCGTTGCTTAGAAAGAGGAATGGAAATTCCCACTCTCAAGTGCTCTTCCCCATCCTCTGGCTCATGTAGCTCCAGTCAGGTGAACATGGAGACTGGATCACCCCTCCTAGATCACCGAAACATGGAAACATTGGCCTTACCTGTCATTAAACTCAATGACTGCCTGATTGGCCCCACTGACCCAGAGCCTCCACCTCTCCCTGAACGGACATACCGGAAAAAGCTAGGAGAGGAAAATATAACAAATGTGGAGCTAGCACAAGTTAATCCTGCACATTCATCTCTTATGACACTGAGCAAAGAAGAGCTAAAGGATTTGTAGTCTTTTAACCTGTTGTCCTCACTAAAGGTCCACATGTGAATATCTATTCAAATCAAACTAATAGGGCTGAGAACAGATGTTGAATTTGATTCCGATTCACACGTTCTTAATTTGATTCCTATTCTTTTTTGTTCTATTCTAATTCTTTTTAGTATATTTCCATTGTAAAATGAATTATCAAATTTATTTCTGTGCTAATTCTGTAATTATACAGAGCAGTGTTTCAAACGTATTGAACTTAACGTAACATTTTTGATTTACTAAAAAGAACCAGCTCACGAGACTCATTTGTTTGTATATCAGGAATGTCGTTTCTTTTCCTTTTATGTCAGTACAGAACTTACATTCGCAACATTATTTCTTTTACTATGGTGCTACAGAGTCAAGATTTTAAGAATCAATAT
Source organism: Paracanthobrama guichenoti (assembly GCA_018749465.1). Lineage (NCBI taxonomy): Eukaryota > Metazoa > Chordata > Actinopteri > Cypriniformes > Gobionidae > Paracanthobrama > Paracanthobrama guichenoti. The sequence continues at coordinate 23,438,056 of CM031958.1, read as the reverse complement.
CATTTTATAAAAAGCTTATGCAGTGCTGTTGCATTTGATTGATAGGTTGTCATCTGACTTGTGAGAGTGACAGGCCCGCGGTGTGAACGTAGCCATAAAGCTTTGTGGATTTTTGTTCACGGGAATTTTAAGTAGGCCTAATCAATTATATATGATCCTATTTGTTGTGTTCCCACCCACACAAGCTCAAAAGAATAGAGACTGCACTATGTGACATTATGTTTGTAGTGCTGGTCTTTATAGTTCACATAAATGTCAGAGCAAATATGAAAGGCAGCCACCTGTGAGACACATAAATAGATATGTGTGCACACAAACAGATTCTACTATAGTCCTGCCCTTACAAAAAACAAGTTTATTCAAGTGTGCAATTAATATACTTCTAAACTGAAAATAAGTATAGCCTGCTTTCAGTCTATGTACTTCTCAGAAATATACTTAAAATTACACTTAAGTATGCTTACACTGTCTATTTGGCATATTTGAGATATTTAAAAGTATAAAGTATTCAAAGTATACTTGGCTTGTAGATGTTTATACTCTTGATTAAGTATCCTTTTTCACATAGTTTTACATACTATCTTGGCATCTAATACAATAGATAGTTTCACTATTAAAAGTATTCTTTTATACACTAAAAAGTGCCATTGTTAGTGTATAGTGTATAATTTATTTCTGAGAAATGCTGTTGAAAGTGGATCAGACCGAACACCAAAACACACTTGTACCCAATCAGCAGTAAGGGGAGTATACACTCATTAGGGAGGAGGAGCCTGTGTTTCATAGCGTATTTCAGAGCCGTTGAAAAACAGAGTTGCGACATGCTTCGATCCCACCGCCATGTGGCCACGTGGTTCATGGCGCTCTCAATAATCCCAAACAATTACACGCTGTCAATCTCTTTGAATGTGTTTAAGCAGAACAGACAGCAGTTTAACTATATTTGAAGCAATTCCTGGCACCTGCCCCCTCAGACCAGAGCCATTTGTGATTTTGTACTAAAATCACAATTTAATAAATTCACATAAAAAAAAAAATAGTAGAATTAATATTTCTTAATTTTATTTGTCTTATCTTATTATTTTAGTGGGGAGAATGAGTAAAGCTGTTTTAAAAAAAAGTTTTAAAAGTAAAATTTTTAGGCTGCTCTGCTGGATCTCAAATGGCACCCTAAACCCTCACGGTCTTCCACTGAGTCTGAACTTTCATGACGTAATGTCATTTTGACTGCCGGGTAAAGTCCTCCGCGTAGCTCGCAAACTTGCGGGCTCAGCTGAAGTGCGTATCGAGTGCGCATAACGGCCGCAAAGGGGGGCGCTCGCGAGCACCCTTCTGAAACCTAAAATTATGAATAAGACAACCTACCGTCTTGTGGACTTAACAGACACCCACATGCGGCAGCCATTGTTAATCCACAAGACCGAAAGTGCATAGAAGTGTGCCATTTGGGATCCAGCCAATGTCAAGTTAACAAGATGACCAATCAAATCAAAGAAGGCTGGTCTTGTTCACAGAAGACGAGTGTGAAAGAGTGCGGTGGTAAGCTAAGCATTTAATATTTGATAACTGTTTTAAGATAGAAATGTTAAACAACCTACAATAATATCAAGTGATGCAAACTACTCAACTTTTTATGAAATTTCGGAAACATATCCTATCATGATTTATGTAATGCATGACTGAATGTGACGAGACAAGAACCATTTTGTGTTTTTGACATATTAGACATATGAATAAGAATGTGCATATTTTAAAATAATAATAAAAAAATATTATTTGCAAGTAGCTTAAATTGATTACTTAATACTGCAATTAGACATTTCTCAGAAATCTCTTACTGCACCTTTAACTGTTCTGCATACATGTTTAAATTGTTAGAAATTGGAAGACAAGCTCCTAGAAGCCACAGCACACAGTGTGTGTCAGTCACATGCAATCTATACAGCAGTGAATAACGCTCTGTTTTGATTAGTGTGGGTTAATCCTGAACTGTATGATTGCTGCAAAACCAGTAGAAGACAGTTTAGAAACGTGGATTAACAGTCTTTTCAACAGATCAGTATACAATGAGGGATGAAGCTTCGGCTGGTTAGCATGGTTTAATGAGCCCCTGCTGGTGGATGATGGAACTACAGTATTTTGGAGGGCAAAATGTAATGTGCTGTCTGATGAAATACATTTTTGCAAGAAACTTGTAAATCACAAATGTCAAAAGAAAGAAAAAAAAGAAAGACTTTTTATTATTAGTCATTTATTCTTGTTTTACAGTAAAATATCTAAACATCCTTAAAACAAGATAAATTAAGTAAAAAATAAAAATAATAATTAGAATTCTTTTTGGAGACTTGAATAAAGTTTATTTTTCAGATTTTTCATTTTCTCTTATCTTATTATTTTCTTAAAAGTATGCCTAAAAAATGCTGAACATGTTTAGAAATGGACAGAGTGCCACATACTGAACATACTCAGAATAAACATCTCAAATTTGGCAGTGCATAGGACATAAGTGCATAAGCAGTTTAAACTAAATTAGAGATTTGCATTTAGATTTTTAGCATGAAGGTCTATATAAAATTTTCAATTGGTCTATAAATGTCAATTGATATACTAATGTGGACATGATTACCAGTTTACAAGTAAACAAACTATCAACAACGTTAAATTACACTGATCAAATTGATGAAAACTGCAAAAGAGGATTATATAAGGATTAAAAAAAGCTTTTGTTTTTTCCACATATTCACATCCTTGAAAGTTTCAGCAGTGATTATATGCAAGTGCGTAGAAATCACATGTTCAGGCAGTTTGAATTCAAACATATATTGTTTCTTGTCGTGAAGCAAGACTGTTTTTTCATCATCTTCAATCTGCAAAAGAAGATTTTACAGTCACAATTGGTTCACACAGTCTTTTCTAAAAAGCATTTAAAATATTTATTTTGGAATGTCTTTAAAGACAGGAGTGTGTGTGTTGATATTAAAGGTGGAACAATAAAGCTATTCGAGGTTGGATCCATCCCTAAATCCCTGTGTTTCTCTCACATCTAGATACTGTAGATCAGTGGTTCTCAACCTTTTTGATATATATAAATTAAGATTATGTTAATAATATCACTACATTTAAATAAATTAGATTTATTGGGGCCCCTGGAAGTTTGCAGAAGCCCCCTAGTGGGCCCTGATTCCCTGGTTGAGAGCCACTGCTATTTTTTTTCACATTATCACTATATGCAGTTGTGTGTGTATACATGTATGCATGTAACTCACTAAGCCCATTTTGACCAGTATCTCGCCATTGGCATGGGGGAGCTGAACTTTGCCAGAAGGTGAGTAAGACGAGAGACGTCTGTCCCATTCAGTGGGTCCGAAATCTTGCTTAACCTCCATAAAGACACGCTTAAGTTCAGTAACGATGGCGTGGTGTTTCAATATCATCTCCTGGGACACATCAAAGTCCTAAAGAGATCATATATTAGTAGGATTAACTTAGTAGTATTACCATTAAAGTAGACAAGCCATACATTTCACACACTTCACAAACCTCCAGCATTAGAATGCTGTGACGAACATAAATGCTCTCTCCTTCAACTCTCTTTGTCCATGTCTGTGATGAAGGGAAAAAAGCAAGACTATGGATTAATATGCTCTGGATAAGAAGGAACATAACAAAGATGATAGAAACAGATGAGTATCTCACCTTACTCATGAGCATGGACTCAGTCTCAGCCTGTTAAGAGAGAGAAAGATGATTTTTAGGGCACTGAAACTTACGAAACTTTCACATGTTCTTGTGGGTGTATGTGAAGTTTACAATATGTGTGCGTTTGTAACCTCAGACTCCAGTGTGATGTCCAGCATGCCTTTTGTCCTCTCCTGACGGGTTTTTGTAATGGACACGGATTGTGCGGTCGGAGTGGAAGTAAGTGGTTGGTCAGCTGGGATCTGTGGGCGGGGTTTGGGCGGAGCCACTGGAGAAATAACAGGTGTGTGTGGAAGAGTGGGAACTAGATACAGAGAAAGAGAGATGCTTGCTCAGGAATACATGGTAACAGTTTTGACATTAGAAGTTTCTGATTCTGTTTGTGATGCATACTGTAATCTTTAGAGGAAATGCCCATGAGGGTAAACCAGTCGGCCTCCACTTCTGTCTGCAGCTGTACTGGTCTTTTCTCTGGTACAGATGGCCTTTTTGGTCTTTCGTCCACTCTTAACTGTTTCCTCCTCTCTTCTTCCCTTCTCTTCTCTTCCTCAGCCCTCCTGTCCACTTTAAGGACATCTGCGACAACTTGAAGTTGAATTCAAGAAAGTAGAGAATAAGAATTTGTTGACAAAGACTGCTGAAAACTGTGCAACAATGAAATCTGTTCCACTTATATGCTGTTATTTTATATGTAAAAGGGACATATTTTTTAAATATTATACACTAAAAATATGGTATTCAGTAAGACGCAAAGCAAGGACACATTAAATGGATCAAAAATGACTTTTCTTTCTATTCATCAAAGAATCTTGAAAAAAGTATCACTGTTTCTATAAAATATTAATAATAATAATAATAATAATAATAATAATAATAATAAAAATGCATCTTCAGCACCAAATCGGCATATTAGAATGATTTCTGAAGTATCATGTGACACTGAAGACTGGAGTAATGAAAGCTTTTAAATGCATTACATTTAAAATGTTTATTAAAATAAAATAATTTTTAAATTATAATAATATTTTACAATATTAGTATTTTTACTGTATATTTGATCAAATAATTGTAACTTTAGTGCGCATAAGAGACTTTAAAAACATTAAACCTTACCAACCCCAAACATTTGAACAGTAGTGTACATATGTATTTAAAATGTGTATGTACCTGTTTCTTTTAGTGAAGCGTCAAAAAGAATGAACCAGTCGTCTTCTGCTTCAATCTGAGGCTGTACTTCTGTTGCCAGAGTAATAGATGTTTGAGCTCTTCTGGCTTCCAGCTCCTGTTTTCGCTTCTCTTGCTCTCCTAGCCTCCTCTTCTCCTCCTCTCTCACTCTCATCTCCTGCTGTCTCTCTCTGTCCTCCTGTTCTTTAATCCTGCGCTCTTCAGTGGCAACTGAAACAATAGATCGAACATATAAGAGTGTTACTGATTATAATATGACTCTCACCTGAAGCAACACCAGGATAGAATAGAGAATAAGACATGCATCTATTGTTCCCACCTGAAGGGATGCTCCTCTTCTCAGAAGGTGTTGTGTCCAGAAGCTCAAACCAGTCATCCTCAACTTCCCGAACCTCGGTGGGAATCATCCGTGGAGCAACATCAGCTCTCTTTCTGCGTTCATCAGTGACCACTCGCTTTTCTTCAGCGATCAGTATTTTCTCTCTCATCTGCTCCTCCACCACCATCTGAACTCTCTGGTCTTTGGTGGGTTCACGGACCTCAAAATCTATGCTTCTGACATCTGAAAAAAGGCACAGTAAACAATGGGGTTGGTTTGCACTTTTGTAGCTGTTTTGCACAATGAGAAGCTTGTTAAATTATTTGTACCATAAGTTCATTAAAAAAAAACACATAAAACTCGCCTTAATGAAAAGCATGTACTAGTCTTGGGTAAAAACCTTATCTGGTAACCATTTACAAACAATGCATTAACGAACATTAAAAAAAAACAAATGAGCAATACATTTGTTACAGTATTCATTTATTATTTATATTAGCTCAGGCCCATTAAATAATATTAACAGGCGTCTGATTTTAATAATGTATTAGTAAATGTTCAAATTTTAAAATTTTATGTTAACCAATGTAGTTAATGTTAACAAATGGAATTGTAAAGTGTTAGCCATTATTTTAATTATACAGTTTACAGTAAAGTAAGTGTGTTAACGTTAATACAGTATGTATCATGTTTTTATTTTTTTATTTAAAGCATTTAAGAATATTTGTTAAATGTTATTGTATACAATGTTTCATGTTAAAATGTATTAGTATGTGGTTTTCAATTTCCTGTGGTGCTGTACCTGATGGAAAACTCTTCTGCTCATAAGGCACTTTGTCAAAAAGCTGAAACCAGTCTTCATCAACTTCCCTGGGCACCACTGGAAACTGTGGGGTTTGTATGATGCTCGTCCTCTTCTTCTCTGATACTGTTATTTGTTCTTTAGTGCTCACGGTCATCACCTCAATAACTTTCTCCTCTGTCCTCACTCTGCTCCGAATCACCTCCTCTCTGGTCTCCTCAGAAAGCTCAACACTTGTGCCTCGCAGCAGTGGAGACGAGGGCACTGAAACAAACACAATGTATGATGAATACATTGATGTGTTTACGGTGTGCATTTGGGGTTGTGTGTGAGTGTGTGTACCTGATCCTTTAGCAGAAACATCAAACATGATGAACCAGTCGTCCTCTATGTCTCTTTCAGGCTCTGCTCCCTTCTGGTCCAGAATAAGTGGCTCTGGCCTTCTATAATTCACTGTCATCTGCTCCTGTTGTTTTATCTGCACATCCTCTTTTCTTCTCTCCACAGCTCTCTTTTCTTCAGCCTCCAAAGGAGCCACAGACACAACACGAGTCTCTGGTGTGACAGACACTAAAAATGATAAACGATCCATTATCAATGAAAATCACCACAACAGCGATCTTGATGTGTGTCAGTCATCCGTGCAAAAATCCATATCATTATCTACTCATCCTGTCATGGTACTCAAAGATAATTTTTCTTAACCCATTGGCAAAACTTTTTTGTCTTGTTTGAAGCCCAAATCTCACAAAAGGTTGTTAAATTTATGCTTACAACAACAATTGGTTCGAGAATAATGAATTTAATTAAAAATACGGATTGATAACTTAATTTTAATAATTTAAGTAATTGAATTCCATTTAATTCTATAATTTAATTGTACTATTTTAGTATTATTTATACATTTAATAATAATAATATATTTAAATAATAATATAATAAAATATAAATAAAATGTATAATAATTATATATTTTTATGTAATTTATATATTTAGTTTGAATTAGCTTGTATTTTTCTATTTTCAGGTTTCATTTTAAGTTTTAGAAATTTTTTATTTCTATATAAATTTTATATATTTTTATTCCAGTTTTTATTTTATTTAGTTGCAGTGCAACATACCTAATACATTTCTAATGATTTTTAATAATCTTAGTTTTAGTTAACATTAACAACATTGTTTTGAATAATGAATGTCACAGTTACTTTTCATGTTTGTTGTACAGAAATGTGCAGCATGGACATTCTGCTTAATAACATCTTTTAGGTTACATGGAAGGAAAAAAACTATGCAGGTTTACAAAAAAAAAAAATCATACAGTGACAGGAGTGTAATAAACTGATGACAGAATCTCTCTTATAAATTAATCTTTATCACACAAATATCAGAATTGTGAAATGTGAATTTGATTGTGATTATGCTTGCAGAAAGAAGTACTTTACCTGATGGAAAACTCTTCTGCTCATAAGGCACTTTGTCAAAAAGCTGAAACCAGTCTTCATCAACTTCCCTGGGCACCACTGGAAACTGTGGGGTTTGTATGATGCTCGTCCTCTTCTTCTCTGATACTGTTATTTGTTCTTTAGTGCTCACGGTCATCACCTCAATAACTTTCTCCTCTGTCCTCACTCTGCTCCGAATCACCTCCTCTCTGGTCTCCTCATAAAGCTCAACAGATTGACCTGGCAGCTGTGGATACACCAAGGTCTCTGCAAAAAACACAACCCAAAATGTATGTTTAGATATGTGGGCTTATGTGTGTGTTCTTGATTGTAGTTGTATGTAAATGCTTGCACCTGATTCTTCAGGAGAAACATCACAAATGATGGACCAGTCGTCCTCCACGTCTCTTTGAGGCTCTGCTGCTCTCTGCTCTAGAATAACTGGCTGTGTTCTCCTATCTTTCAGTGTCACCTGCTCCTGTTGTTTTATCTGCACCTGCTCTGTCCTCACTATGCTCTGAATCCCCTCATCTCTGATCTTCTCATACAGGTCTGCAGTTGGGCTTTGTAGATGTGGAAGAGTCAAGAACACTGAAAAAAACAAAACAAAATGCATGGTTGTATGGTTTGATTTGTGTGATTGCATTATATGGGCAATGATGCTTGAAATGCCATCAATATAGTGTTTTTAATTCATATATCTCACAATAATTCAGGATATAAGTTCAAAATAATTTGTAATAATATTTTATAATATAATATTTCTTATATATATATATATATATATATATATATATATATACACACACACACACACAGCATTACTACACTGTAAAAAGATATTTAAAAAGTAAGTTACCTGTTTGCCTTAATGTTTAGTTCATTGAAATTAAAAATTTGAGTTAATACAATGAACATTTTTGAGAACTGACATCACCCTTTATTCAAATAGTATTAAAAGATTTTGTAAGCATATTGCGTAATTGTGTTTTATTTGTTATAATGCAGTGGAACATGCCAAATTGTGCTTTTTCATGATTTAATGTTTTTTTAATTTATGTGGTTCAGATACAATAATATTTTGAGTTACTACAATGAAGGAAATTGGTTTAATAAATAGAAACTAAAAATTTTAATTTCAATGAACTCTACATTTTAAGGCAACCAGGTTACTTACTTTTTTAAGTTAAACCAACAATATTCTTTTACAGTGTAAATGTCTACCATAGTGTTCCAGACAATCTTATAAATACAAATATTAGCATTTATTTATTTATTTATTTATATAGCATACATATATGATGTAGTTACTATGATATAGATTTCCTCCTGAATCAACACCTATCCCTTAGTCAAACCCTAACCATAAACTACACTTGATATTGTTCATAGGAATATTGCTCAAGGATGATGACACTAAGGAATTTCACACTAAGCAACATGGTAGTGTGTACCTGATCCTTTAGAAGAAACATCAAAAATGATGAACCAGTCGTCCTGTGGTCTTCCATAATCCACTGCCACCTGTTTTATCTGCTCTGTTTTCACATCCTCTCTGGTCTCTTCATACAGCTCTACAGAGGGCACTGCAACAAACACAATCCATCAAGCATTTATATTCATTTCTAGTGTGTTTTACAGTGCATGATAGTGGATGTGTGAGAGCATGTACCTGATATTTTAGGAGGACCATCCAAAATGACAAACCAGTCGTCGTCTTCGTCTGTTTGAGGCTCTTCTGCTTTCTGCTCAAGAACAACTGGCTGTGGTCTCCCATCTTCCACTGTCACCTGCTCCTGTTGTTCTTTCCGTACCTCCTCTGTTTTCACGCTGCTCTGAATCACCTCCTCTCTAGTCTGTGTTTTTGGCTTCTCCGGTGGCACCAGCTCTTGCTGTATTTTCCTTTCTAAATCTCTCTTCTCTTCTTCAAAATGAAATTCTTCAGGAACGGAGCTGCTCACATCTGGTAGCAGAAATCCATTTGAATGGTTTATTGACATTTGTTGAGAAGCATTTCAAATCACATTTATGCATCTTTCCAGTGTTATAATAAAAGGAGTTCAGGAAGAAAATTTTCTTAGCTGCTGTTACTCACAGGTAAACATCTTAAATATCTTATGTATCTTATACATAATATATATAAAAGGGATAATGTAGACAGTCACTTACCAAATAAATATGTCAACATGAAATACGCTACCAGTTATGCTCGTCTAGCGTAAGCATTTTGAATTGCAGAGGCACTTTCAACACTTTTTCCATAAGTTGAATTCAGAAGGCGATCGGCCGGAACTTTACTTTATAAAGATTTAAATATGGATATTTTTCTTAAACAAATGCATCGATTCGCTTCAGAAGGCCTTTATTAACCCTGCAGAGCCGTGTGAAGCATGTTATATGATAGACAGATGCATTTTTATGGACTTCAAAAACAGAAAAACAATCACTGCTATTATAAAGCTTGGATTAGCCAAGACTTTTTAATATAACTGATTGTATTCATCTGAAAGAAGAATTCACCTCGGATGACTTGAGGGTGAGTAAATCATGGGCTAATTTTCTTTTTTGGGTGAACTATCCCTTTAAGAGTAGTATGCAGTTCCAAATTCAGTTCAATCAATAACTGATATGCAAGATGCCACGAGTTTTGTTTTTATGAGAAAGAGCACAAGTCTGCAGTGTGATACGAGAGACATGAAAGTAATTGTTTTAGTTGGACAATGGTAAATATGACATATCATTTCCTATATGGTGCAGCGTACCAGTCAGAATAGAGTATTTCAGAACAGAAAAGTATTTTTAGATACCTGGAAGGGGACGTGATATCTCCATGGTTTGTGGGAGCACATCCAATAGAATGTACCAATCATCATCTTGCTTCATTGGTTTGGGGATATATACTATCTGTTGCAAGTCTTCCTTAACTCTTCCTGAAAAAATGTGATTTCACCTTAGGCACTTCAATTAGTTTTTCAAATTAACTTATAGTTAATGAAAAAGCAATTAACACAATTTCTGGTGATAGCTGAACGGTTGATCACATGACATACCTATGGGAGCAGGAGTAAGCATCAATGGCCTGCGATCTAGTAAAATGTACCAATCATCTGTCTCCACCCACTGAAGCGCCTCCTTTTCAACTTGCTGCAACCTTTGTTCCAAACTTTCCACTTCCTGTAATCCAACCCTTAGTTCTTCCACCTCAACTAGCTTTTGTCCGATAGCCTCCACCTCTTCCAGTCTCTGCTCCATGATTTCCAGTCTCTCAAAAGTGTCCCCAGAACCAAATTTCTTCTCTTCACTGACCATTACACGTCTTTCTACCATCTCCACCCTCTCTATCTTTTTATCTACATCTACTTGTGATTCCACCAAAGAGTTGAACTCCTCTGTCCATTGTTTAGTGATTACTACCCTCTGTATCTTTTCTCCATTAACTTCAAGTACTTCCTCTTTTAGTGTCTCCTTTAGAGGTTTCATTAATTCAAAATCAGGATGCTCTTTCTCAATAATATCAGACCCCTCCTGGACCACCTGAATTTTATATGATTGTTTTATCCAAAGCTCTTCTGTGGGCCGCTCATCTGACCCCTCAATGACTTCCAAGTCTTCTCTCTGTTCTTCAGTCTGAAGAGGCTGCTGGACGCCTGATAGTGAAACTGGAACAAAATTAACCAAAATTAAAGTCAATCATAGCTCTTTCCTTCAGGGAATGGTATGATTTAATGGAAACTAAAATATTTATTTACGTAGATCAGTCCAGAGGGACCTTTTTTCTTGTATGTTATGGAAAATCGCCCTTTTATCCTTATGTCAACAAATTTGATTGATAACCAGTGGTGGAGCTTGACTTTTTGGCATGTGGATGGAAGTGAGAAAGCCTAAGTTAGGTGCAAGCTCCAGACATTGGAAAGAGCTTATACCAAAATCTGAATGAACAATTATCAATTGTTAAAGGGTTAGTTCACACAAAAATTAATTTGAAAATGATGTTATTCCAAACCAATAAGGCTTATGTTCTTCTTCGGAACACAAATGAAGATCTTTTGAATGAAATCTGAGAGATTTCTGTCCCTCCATTGACAGCCTATGCAAGTACCACTTTAAGGTAGTAAAGTAATGGGTGGTTTAACCTCCATTTTATGAAGCAAAGCGAATGCTTTGTTTGCACAAAATAACATAATTTACCACTTTATTTACAAAATATTAATCTCCAGCGTGCGTTCACCCAACAACGCCTGCTCTCGCATCAACACAGCACGCGTGCATCATGAGAATGAACATGCGTTGGAGATACGTTTTTTTGGTTACACTTTATTTTACGGTGTCATTGTTACAGTGTAATTTATATATTTAAGTACTGAGTAATATTACAAGTACATGTACTTATGATAGGGTTAAGGTAGGATTAGGTTGAGGGTTAGTTGCATGTAATTATGCATAATTTACTGTATACATATGTACTGTTTACATGTAACATATGTAACAAGGACACAAAAAAATGTTATTGCTTAAAATTGATCAGTCCATCTTTAATTAATATTTTGTTATATTATGTTTTTTTTTGCACAAACAAAGCACTTGTGCAGCAAGCAGTCACACGGATGTCTTTACTACATTTCTGGGGCTTTATTGTCAGTTGCGTAGCTGTCTATGGAGGGACAGAAAGCTCTCAGATTTCATCAAAAATATCTTCATTTGTGTTCCAAAGATGAACAAATGTCTTATGGGTTTGGAACGACATGGGGGTGAGAATAGAATTTAAATTTTTGTCAACTAACCCATACAATTTTTAGATTAATTAATAATTATATTATAATAATTAAAGAAATAAAGTCTTTTAATATTTAATAATTGTTTATTGTTTATTTATTATAGTCTGTGCATGCTCAGTTAGGCATGGGTGTGTGGCACCTACACTACACACTGAAGCTTTTCTATAGATAATGTATTGTACACAATGGCGTATTTGAAAGCATTAGAAAAGACTTACATGGGCTGCCGTCAAGGAGGACACACCAATCATCCGCATGATGCTTCCACTGCTGCAGCTTTGGGCTTTCCAGCATCACCTCATCTGTACAGGATGTTTACAGTTCATGAGAAATATTTTTTAATGGTATAACGAACACATTTTTTAAAAAGGAACCAAAAATCATACAGTGACATGTATTTGTCTAAACACAATTATTATTAATTAATTAAAATAATGTGTTTGTCGCAAATTTATTTTTGTGGTAAGAGCTAGAGCAAATGGCAAGAGCAAGGTGATTCTGAGGGTAGATAAATATTTATAATGCAGGCAGTTGTTTCAGTCAGATTACATTATTTCAATTTGCCATAGGACCTTGCTTACCTGATGTAGAAATGGGCCATTTGTCTGGACCATAGGCAAGGAACCAGTCGTCAAACTCAGCTCGAACTGGTTGCTTTAGAATATCAAGTATTTCTTCATTTGCTAAAAAAACAAAACAAACAACAACAAACATTTAAAGTCAATCATTTGTACCCTTAATAAATAAATAATCTAAATAAAAAAAAAAAAAAAAAAAAAAAAAAAAAAATCTACTAAATTAACTACATATCTAATCAAACAAACCATAACTAAAGCTAAGAAAATAAATAAATAAATAAATAAAAGGTTGCCTTTTCTCTTGAGGATATAACGTGTGAATCTTGGAGGAGCTCGCTTGATGTTGCCACTGGCCTCCAGACACTCAGACTGGGTGCGTCCTTGGTGGCGGAACCTTGAACCCAAGGTCAGGAGCCGTTTTGCTTTTGTGTCTTGAAGTCTGTTCCTGAAAAACACATTCAGAGCTACAGTCGTATTTCTTGAAACATCCCAAAGAGCTTCAAATACTTCTAACATTCGTTTCAAAGAATGTATTTGTATACATTTGTCTGGAGCGCCCCCTTGTGTTTCTTGTGGTCTCACACACACACACACACACACACACACACACACACACACACACACACACACACACACACACACACACACACACACTGAATATATAGGGGAGACCGGGTATGGTTGTAACACTTTTTTTCTTCAGCACCTAAAACTACCCTTTTTTTAGCTACACGTCTGAAACTTTTAAGCAAAGTGCCCACATTTGTCTACTACAAATGGCAACAATTTAAATTTCTTCAACTATATCACAGACTTTGTGAGATGATGACAAATACAAATTGGTCCTTTGTTACAACCTACCCCACTACTGCGGTAGGTTGTAACATTTCCTTTGGTATGTATTGTAACAGGTAGACAAAATAAAAAAAAAACTAAAAAAACAACTAAGGGTACTCCAAATGATATGCCACAACAACAGTTTTATTTTAAATGAATAGCTGCAACAATAAAATGTGTGAATATGGGGAATGTATTTGCATATTGTGTGTGTTTGTTTGTGCATGTCTGTACGTGCACATTCATATGTGTGTGTGTGTGTGTGTGTGTGTGTGTGTGTGTGTGTGTGTGCCTGGTAAACCCTACCTAATGGGGACAAAATGTCCCCACAAAGATGACAATATCCGAAATCCTTGTCCTTGTGGGGACATTTTTTGGTCCCCATGAGGAAAACATCTTATAAATCATACTAAGTGATGTTTTTTGAAAATGTAAAAATGCAGAATGTTTCCTGTGATGGGTAGGTTTAGGGGTAGGGGCAGTGTAGGGGGATAGAAAATACGGTTTGTACGGTATAAAAACCATTACGTCTATGGAATGTCCCCATAAAACATGAAAACACAAAGTGTGTGCGTGCGTGTGTGTGTGTGTGTGAGCAAATTAACATAAACATAGGCATTATGTAGAATTATTAAAATAACAAAAATGTTCTTATTTGTATGCAAGTAGGTGGTTGTTTCAAAACACATTACAACCTACCCCGCCACTGTCACCCATTGTTTAGCTAGCTGTATTAGCACATTGCTTTGAAATTAGCAGGAGGTTGATACACCATTCTTTACTAGACCTGATATAATTCATACAACATTATCTACAACGGTAGAAGTACTAAACAAAATATTATCTTGTTTTTTTTTTTGTTGTTGTTTTTTTACCTCAAAATTAGATTTTCTGCTGTAGCTTCAGGAGAGATAGCAGCACAGACTGGAAAACCTCCATGTGGGATCGTAAAGGAAGCCAGAGGAAACTGAAACTGTCATATGACTTATCCGTGATTTGTGGAATTGGTGGTAGTGTTACAACTCTCCCCGTGTTACAATTAAACCTAGTCTCCGCTACTGACTGTAAGCCTGGGTTACATAATACACATACATACATGGGCTCACCTGAAGAAACTATGATGTTCCACACAGCATTTCCACAGTTGTTTGCATTCTCGGTAGTTGGCCAAACTAAAGGTGATGTCACCTTCAGACTCATCCTGCTAAATCAAGTCAAATGGAAAAAGTTAAATTAACCACATCAGCTTGTTTGTAACTACTCCAAAAGAACAAGAACAATCCATAATCTAAAAATAAAATATTATGAAGAATAAAGCTAGTGTGAATACCTCAGAAGGACGCATCTTGAGAAAAAAGGTGCTGCGTTTGTGGGATATTTTAAGAACTCTGGGCCAAAGGAAAACGTTTGTTTTTATCCCATCCTCATATACCATCAGTCCCTCAGAGCAAACGCCAAGCATCACATCTGTCCCGCTGACATCCTATCAACAAATCAAACATTATACTAAAGATGTGCACTGTTCATGCCCTGTTAAAGGGATAGTTCATCCAAAAATGACAATTCTGATAACATTCACTCATCTTCAAAGTCATTTAAGCCATATGAATTTCTTTCACAAAAGAAGATTTTGAAGAATGTTTTTGTTCATGCAATGAAAGTCAATGGGGTCCAAAACCTCACTGGACCCCAATGACTTTCATTGGACAAAAAAAAAACAACAACAAAAAACCCCCCAGACATTCTTCAAAATATCTTTTGTGTTCTGCATGCAGAAGAAATTGTACATATTTGTATAAAAGAGGGTAAATGATACGAGTAAATGATAGCAGAATTTTTTTTTTTGTGGGGTGAACTGCTGCTTTAATACATTCCAAATAATTAAAAATGGTTAAGCAATGGTTAAATTGAGTTGACTAATTAAAATTACTTTGGCAGGATGCAGGTCCACTCCATACATGGGAAGCCCCATGGCGTTCTCAAGGAAAAGCATATCTGCCTGGGCAGGACTCATGAATCTGTGTAATATACAAAGAAATTATACAAATGTGTGTTTTTGTGTGTGTGTTATTGTACATATGTGTGTATGATTGCTGGTACAGGATACCTGTGTGTGGAATGCAGCTCTATCACTCTCTCCTCCAGCTCTTCACTCTGATTGGGAACAAGAACGATTTCACTGACATAGTTGTTCTTGTGGAGATTTGGGTCATAATCGCCAAGTGTTGACTGAACTGTGTATGAACCCAACAGAGTCAAGATGTCTGATGGACAGGGCAGTCGGCCAATCAGAATATCATTCCTCAGCTGAAGACACAAGAGATATCTGAAAGAATTTCATGGAATAGCAAGTGTTCAGTCAACACAGGAAGAAAAACACAACTAGCTCAATGTGAATGTTTTATATGCATTTGTCTTTTGTTGTACCTAGTAATGTCCTCAGCCAGACTTAATGGATCGGGTGGGTAAAACTTGACGCTGAAAAAGAATTCAGTTACTGGACCTGAAACCAAACAAACAGGGAACAAATGTAGAGCTGAAAACGCCAGCACATGTGAATCTTCACCGTACACTAAATAATGTACTGTATATGTGAAAATCACATACTTTTGATCTGTTTTCTGATCTCTTTAGTACAGTCCAGCCATACCTGAATCAATAAACACAAAATATTACCTATTTGTTTTTGTTTTTTTGTCAATATTAAATATAACAGAATATCTATATATGCCAATGTGATATAAAATGAAATAAATACCCTGATACTAGGAGAATTCCACATGAACAGACCATAATAATCCCTCTCCAGCAGGTCAAGGTGTTCACAAACTTTACTGAAGAGATCCTGTCCCACTGCATTTCTCTGTGCAAAAAAATAAATAAATAGAATTTTAATTATAATATCTATAATATCTGTCTTTTGATTTTTTACAGTAAACATATATAAACATCTTTAAAACAAGATACATTTACTTAACTGACTTAGATAATACTTGTTTTCAGGTAACTTTTACATTTAAAAAAAAAAAAATTGGTTGATTTTTTTTTTTTTTTGTTTTTTTTGTAAGCATAAACCTCGTTAATTTCAAAAGATTACAAAACAAATATAGATGTAATTAATTATAAAAAAATTGCAATGTGAAAGGACAGACAGATGGTCTTCGTTCAGATACCTCCAGCTCCCACACAAAGTGGGTGTCGTCCAGGAAATTCACTCGACACTGCAACATGTCTCTCAAAGTTTTCTCTTCTCTTCTGTTTATTCCTCCGGTGGTGGAGTTCAGGCAGTCCTTTTCCCCACTTTAGATATCAGGCAACGAACTGCAAAAGTTTTAAAATTCTCTTCAGAAATGTCTCTTCAGAACATTCATGTTCCCGTGGTTCTAAAGCATCATGTGAGGCATCATAAGAGGCCCTGCCCTCCTGCACTGTCCTGCTTGTGTGATATTGATATGAGTGTTTTAGAAAGATATGACCTCCGCCCCCTTCACCCACTCACACACAAACACATATAAATACATCAACAGTGAGTGATGGGGTCAGTCATAAACATAAATGTATTCGTCCATCATGACTGGAGAAACAAGAAGGAATTACTACAGTATAAATGGATTATTTATTTAATATGATATTACCCGCTCTTTTCTGACCAAAGATAAGCTGATAAGCATGGGCGGGGTAGAAAAGAATCTTCATGCAACTCTTTCCTCACGTAAAATTATATTCATATTACAAAATATGGGCAAAAGGACAAAAAAAAAAAATAGAGCTGTCCTACTGTTTATATGTCATGTAGGGTTTATATGTCATGCATATGTCAAATTTTTCAATAACCCATGGATTTATAATGTTGTGGTTCTTAAAAAATATCTGCAGGCCTATTAAATCAATATTTGATATCGTCTTGTGAGAATGAAGTAAATGGGAATATCTGTTGATATTCAGTGTTACTTAGACACTTACTACAATAGCAAACACCACAAGGTTGAGATTTGTACATTTTTCTTTTAACTATGACTTAAATTTACGGTCTTAAAATTGCTTATTGCCTAATAGAAATTAAACAAGTCTGTAGGAAAATAACAACATAAATGATCATCTACCTGTGCATGTGAGGTCTTCATTGGTCTTCTCATGTAGCCGCTTCCACCAGCAAGAGGTGTGAGTGGAGGATCAACACTATTCCCATGACGTTAGTACTGAGATAATGAACAGTGCAGATGAAACCAGACCTAGTATATCCTATGCAAAACTGAAAACATTTCATACACTATAAAAAAAAAAAAATAATTTCCCCCTACATAGCTGACAACTGCTTTATTTTTGTAGTTGAGAACTCAGTGAGGCGCTACAGCTTCCACTGGCATATTCCAGCCACGTTTACTGATACAAATGGTCTAAATATTAAACTAGGCAAGCCTTTCCATCCTTCTATCCATTCTCCCAAACTCTTCTAGGGTAACAGCTTCTATTTAGTGTAAGTGCAATATGATAATTCAGGGTGATTGGGACACTTTTTCCAAGTCATCTCAATGGCAAAAATGTCCCTATCACCCTGAATTCACCCTATATAAATGTGAAAATGAATCCTAGAGCAGTCCTCTGTTTGTTATCTCTCTGAGCAGAGGAAAGCATGAGAGCAAGACTCAGATAGATAACACTGTAACTTTTACACATGTACAGTCTAAAAACATTTAAGACCAGTGGTCGGTTGCAGACTTACAAGGTAATACTTTTTTCTTTAAGACTGATAATATTTTTTCTCTAAATGTAGATTGGAATTATTTGAATCTAAAAAGTAAAACTGATTACGGTCAAACTAGTTCTTAAGTCAGAGTTTTAACATATAGTGGCTGTTTTTATGCAAAACCTTTTAGTTTTGAAAACTGAATTGAAACACTTCTGACTGTTAGACATCAGTCTTAGCTAATCTAAAGTCTAGTGACATCTGAGATTTTCTATTATTAACTAATGTGGGTGTTCCTTTTTTTGACTGGAAGACATAAAACTGAAATAACATTGAGACAAACACATTCAGTCTGATTAGTGAGATCATTTATTGTTGTTTAATCAAATGTAGTATTTTTAGTATTTCATCTGCTGATATAAAACTTTGTACTGCATATCTGTAAATAAACATACCTGACACAATTAAGTGGCAAAAAAAAAAAAAAAAAAAAAAAAACCCGTTATAGCTGACTAGATTTATACAAAATAAAAAGTTATTATTTGTAAGTGAGTTGTTCTTGTGTCACATGACCAGAAATGCAACACTATTTCTTATAAATTCAAACAGTGGAACTGATTCAGTGTTGACTATTGTCCTTAAACAGTAGCAGGGTTAATTGTAAGATTTAAAGTTGATTAAAACACTTTTTCTGCTTAACGATCAATAGTGATTTGAAGCAATAAAGATACCATTCATATTGTTGGTAGATTGAGAAAGAATATCTTAATCCTGACACAGTAAATCCCACAAATATTACATGAAAAGACCATTAATGATGACGCAAGTTGAATTTTAGCATAATATAACAGCAATTTCCATTTAAAGGAGTTTTCCAGAGTTTTATAAAGTTACGCTCTATCAACAGCATTTGTGGCATAATGTTGATTACTAAAAATAATAATAATAATAATAATAATAATAATAAGGCAATAATCAGGATCAAGGTTATGGTGCTGCACTTAAAATTGAAGGAAATGGGTCAAGTATTTGGAGGATTAAAAAGCAGAAATGTGAAGCTTTTTTATAATACATTTTTATAATAATTTTATAAATGTGCTTACGTTAATTCTACTTTTAAAACTTGTTTGAGCTGTACAAGAGATTAATCATCATTTTTGTAGTGGTTAAACCGGCTTTAGTGTGTATGGCATTACAGTGTCAGATTGACGAAATTGTAAAATCAGATATAACAGAAAAGGCTAGTAAGACATTTTTCCCACACTGAAATCATGTTAGCACATATTGTTTATGTCTTGTGGCTATACTATACATTTGTTGTAAGATTCTTACTGTAATTGAGATTTTTCGTATTTTAAAGAAAAAGGAGAAACATAGTGAAATTAATTTCTATGGCAACCATTAAAACCTTATGCCACAAATGCTGTTGCTTGGCTTAACTTGTACTGGATCCAAAATACTCCACTAGTTCTGTTTAGTTTGGCTTAATATAATTCAAAACTGTATAGCAACTTTAGTGGAGGTTTTAGATTCTTCAGCCTTACTAGGCTAAGATGTTAGCATGTTTACTTATTGTTTGTGTATGGTCACTTTAGCAGGCAAGATAGTGATGGGTGTGCTCTGGAGCCCTGGGCCAAAGATGGGGAACAGCTTTTCAGTGAACTTATCATTAAACGTGCATAGGTGCTTGTTGTTGCCTGTATCCCAGAAGGACACCTCTCCCTTCTCCATATTGACCTTTACCCTGATGGTTTCGGGCCTTCTCTCTAGATTCAGCACAGTGCGTGGACTGGTCAGAGCATTGTAGATCCCTTTACTCAGGCCGATGGTCCACACTCCTGCTTTGGTCGTCACTGTGAATTTTCTCTTCCGAACCACTGACTCCTTGCATACTCCCAAGATCCATTTGGGGTGGTCAGCCACACAGACCTCCCAACGGTGGCGCCCTGAGGAGAAACCTTCTGAACCAAGAACAAAAACACAGGGATCAAACCTCTCAGGGTTGTCTGGGAAAGACTGCCTCTCCTGGCTCTCTTGCACACTGGAAAAATCAGGAGATATAGAGAGCCAAGGCGAGACTGTGTTGGGATCCAGGATTACAGGCACTGCAGACACAAAAATGTTAAGGTGACCCACAAAGCTCTCTGAGTTAATATTACACATATTTTAGACGAGGTGAAATGTGCACTCACAACATACGACATGCGATTGCATGTTTTCCCAGATTTTGTAACCCAAAGCGCCTACATGCTTGGCCATGTTAATGAGAGCTCCTTCAACCTTCTTTGGATCCTCACCAGTCCACTGGGTTCTGTGACAGACATCAAGAGACGTTTACTCTCTTACACACAGCAGAATTAAAATCACAATGAAATGGAGTGAAACAGATTATCTAAAAGGAAAAAAAAATATTGGGCAAGGACTTGGTTTTATTGGTTGTTGGTTGATTTTGAGTCTGTCGTTTTAACTGGAAGGTCCAGTTAGGACATTTTAATCATATTATGAGGTGAAAAAAAAAAGAAAGAAACTTATGCACAGATGATTTGTTCACAATAAAGGTGCAGTCACATTTACCAAAATCCAGTTATTTTAATGGGAATCCAAGCAAATTTTGCAAGGGCGAAATAATTCCCAGTGCAAATTTAGCAACGGGTTCAGCTGGTCATGTGAATTGACCAACAGAAAGCTGCTTGGTTTTAAAATGACTTCTTCATGAGTTGTGCTTATCATCACTACACTCATTACACTCATAGACAGCGGGAATTTCACTAAAGTGACCACACCTTAAAAGGTATAGTTCACCCAAAATGAAAATGACATATTTACTAGTGATTTTGTTGTTGGGTGTTTATTAATGCTTTTCACAAAACCCTCGGACTGCCCCCAGAGGACTTGGAATATATGGCACGAGTCACCAAAGACCAGTTTGAAGCTAATCGCTATTCACTGCCATTATATGGATGGATGGCCATGAGCAAGACATTTTGTGATCCGAAAAGGAGAGAAGGACATACAGCATTAGAACAGTAATGCCAATGTAAATAATGACTTGATTTTCTTTTTGGGTGAACTAACCCTTTAAGATCTATAACATGCATTTCGAAAATGGGAAGTTTCATTTTATGTCAGGATATTAGATGGAAAAAGGGCATCAGTGTGAGAGCAAATATGACATATCTTTAGTGATATTAGGTGAGTAATTCATAGCATTACAGAACTAAGAAATATATGAAAAAAAAAAATCGAGAGACATACCGTCTTTTTAGCTTCTGGAAGTTCTGTGGGAAAAAAAAATTGAAAAGTTGACTTATAAGAGCTGAATGATGAATTCATGCATAATTTAGTTTTATAATTTAGCTATGTTACAGTGTGAGAAAACCCTGTACAAATGTAAGGGGTCAATAACCTGATGCTCATTTTCCATATATTGTTAAGTTATAGGGTTAAATGTAAGGTTTTGCTATATGTTTTAAGGCCTTGCATGGCTTAGCTCTACAGCACATTGGTGATCTCCTCCTCCTCCTTCTGCTTCCACAATATTTACATCTAATAAGTTCATTTTTGTCCATTGACTGTGATGTTTTTCAAGATTTAGGCCACTAACTCCTACAGAGTTTAGCTTCAACCCCAATTAAACGCACCTGATCCAGCTACCCTCATTCTCTTCCATTGATGTCCGCTGACATCTTGGGTCTCGAGTCTGCGCAGTAGCAACTTGGAGCCCGAGTCTGCGCAGTAGTGAGTGCAAAGTGGAGCCGCGATATCAAGCCCACACTCCCACCTAATCAATCACACGCCCCTGAACAGTCATGGAAATGTAGAAATTATCTTACGGGTTTGGAACGACATGAGGGTGAGTAATTAATGACAGAATTTTCATTTTTGGGTGAACTACCCCTTTAAAGTTAAAGCTCCAGGCTCCTCCCGAAGTTCCCGAAAAAAGTATGTTGTTGCCTCAGTGACTACTTCACTCAGACAAGATGTCAATCATTACATCACACCCCCATTTTTATAGCATCAAATAACTAACTAAAACCAAACTGAAAGAACAAACACTTGAACGAACATTAACGTGACTTCATGACAAAAACCAACTTTGGAAGTGTAATTTGTAGTTGTCTAGGTCCCATTACATTACATGGAGTGGGTGGGGTTTAGGACTTATACTTCATCCAGCCACCTGGGGGCGAATGAAACACTTTTGCTTCACTTTTCAGGACTCTTGTGCCTTGGGTCTTACTAGAAACTTCCAGGCAGATGTGTTGAGGCAAGTTGGAGCTAAACTCTGCAGGACAGTATAGATCAGGTTTGGATATCCCAGTTTTATAAATGTTTTATTAGTCTGTCCTTGATTAACTTTTATATTGTTATATTTTGTATTTATTGTTTTTTTTTTCTTGATTGTACAGCACTTAAGTTACAACATTTCTTGCTTCATAATGTGCTTTACAAATAAACATAACTTAAATCTATTAATATATCCAAAAGTGCAAAAAGACATAAAAACGGTCTTACCTGAAGGAAAGTCAAATCCTCTGCTCCCATTTCCTCTTTACTGATTGAATCAATTCTGAAAGAGCTGAAATATCACGAGTGATGCTTTCAATACTCTCATTAATCATTGTCTTCTTCTCATTTTCTTCTCTAAACAAAGCATTTATTCTATATGTCTCCTCATCTTTTAAGACCTGATGGAGTCTCTCAAACTCCTGTTTGATTTGCGTTTCTGCCTCTTTAGTCTGGCCCTGTAACAAAACGGAGAAAGTGAAATGGGCTGTATTTGAGGTTTTTGGCCTTCAATTCGTTTTCAGAATCTGTTTACCTCAATAAAGGAGATTGTGTCTCTGTATCTTTTCTTAGTTCTTTTGAAGTAGTCCTGCTTACTTTCCAGTATTTTTATTTTCAAGTTGAGCTCATCCTATATATACATAAAAAAAAAAATTAAAAATGCATGTTAGAAATGTGCATTTATGCATTTCACAAAAAAAGTCAGTATTCATTTTAGCTGTAACATGAAGTGAGTTGCTTTAGGTTCACTGCTTGTGGTGGTTAATGAGCTCACCTTGCAGAAAGGTACTCCCTGATCTATCGGCACCAGCTCGTGTCCAGGGTGAAGTGTCACGCAGTCCACGCAAACAGGTTCCTCGTCTTTAATGCAAAAGATCTGGAAGGGCCGCTGGTGCAAACCACAGATGACCTCATCGAAACCCGCACCTGGTGTTCTCCAGTTCCTCTCCTTTTTATAGGATACGCAAGTGTTGTTTAGTGCGCGGTTGACGATCGGTGTCTCTCCGTCGCAGCATTTTCGACACATCGGGCACTGCTTTTTCGTCTGGTTCTTCCAGCTGCCCTCCAGACATTGCTTACAGAAACTGTGGCTACACGAGAGCAACACGGGTTCCCTAAAAATGTCTTTGCACACAGGACATGTTAAGTCTGACTCGAGAAGAGATGGTCTGTCTGTGATATCCTCGTCACTGCATTCTGCCATGTTAGACTCGAGCTGTACTTTCAGTTTCACTAAACGGCAAAATGTTCTTATATAGAGTTTAAAAGATGCTTAAAAACACCGAGGTGTTTAAAACAGCAAACATTAGGCGTTTAAATTTTGTTTAAAAAAAGAAAAGAAAAGTAGAAAGCTATTTTTGTAAGCACGAGACGTTCTGCCTGTTTTCGTTCTGTCACTATAACTTCCGCGTGTGTGAGAGAGGGCGGAGAGAGAAAAGCAGGACATAATAAAAGTGCAAACAGTCGAACATTTGATCTACAGTTACATTTTCACACAGAACTGGCCATCTCTACACAGATCATTAACCACACACACACACACACACACACACGCATATATATATATATATATATATATATATATATATATATATATATATATATATATATATATATATATATATATATATATATATATATATAATAAAAACAAATTTTAAATGATAAAAATAAATAAATTGTTTAAAATTGTTTAAAAAATAATTACATTTTTCATTCACCAATCAATTTTCAGGTTTCAGGTTTTAACCAAACGTTGTTTAAAGATGATTCTCAACTATGTTATGAAATATATAACGGAATGAATTGATATACCGTTTTACTTTATGCAATATGTGGGTAAAATGCTCATACATGGATTTTCCCATTCAATGCAATGTATGTATACACTGTTGCTAATTTGCATATTAATGTGTTCTGGAGCAACATGTAATGAAAAAGAAGTGTAACAATGGGAGTAATAGTTAGCAAATTTTTCATAATAATATCTAATATTTTATAGGAACATTGATATGTAATTTATTTCCCTGTATTCACTTGTTCTCCCAAAATGCCTGATAAACATGATTTAATCCCAGTGTCCTCTATTGAGGACATCTATGAAATCAATGCCCTGGTCATATTTTGATTAGAAAACCCATAACATTTTCCTGAGATGTTTATTTATAACAAACAATTTGAAAATTATTCAGATTTAAATTATAATTACAAAATATTATCATATTCCCATAAGAGTGCTCAATTTGACTGTTCAGTCATTTTTAAAGACCAAGGAGAAGTTACTGTCTTGGTGAAACCTCAAAAGAAATGGTATCTCTGAAAAGCCCTGAATGTACTCTTTACAGGGCATCCACAAGTAGAAGGGCCTTTAAAACTGTGTCATGTATGGTGTCAAATTCACTAAAATATAATGTCCTCGTACAAGGACAGTGGCAGGAGATGAAAATATAAAGTATTTTTTGTATGTTATGTTTTGTCAATGTAAATTTCAATGTCCCTCCTCCTCCCCTTCTCCTCCTTTTGTACAATTTTGCCTGTGTTATGGGGGACAGTCGGAGCTCAAGTAGAATATCCTCTCTGAACCCCTCTATAACAGACAGCAAGCCAAATCTGTTTACCACTTACACTAAGATTATATGGGCACATGAACTTGTGAATTATTGGTGTTACACATTAAACAATAAGTGTTACTTTTAAAAATACAATGAATAGCTCCATATTATGCTGTCGAGTTATTCTGTTAATATGTCTATCAAGTACCATTTTATTAAAGTTTGGTTAAAGACTGTTCTTGACTTATCAGCTGATTAATGGATTTGAGTAAAATATATATTTAAATAATTAAAATCCACCCAGCAAGCAATAGTCATCATTTCACCGTCTAGGTCTATATGGTTGATATCCCATCATGTTCGCAATGTCAATAATATCTGCAATATGTGTCATTTCATGACATGGTCTATCTGTAGCCACGATTTAGCTGTGAATGGGACGGGCTACGTGTAGTCTGCTTTTAGCCCACCCATTTGTAAACATTTGAATTAGTATTAGCTTTGCTGTCCCCCGCATAACATTCAATTAAAATGTAAGACAGTCAAATAATATCTTAGATATTATTTGTCTCTGTTCCATTTAAGTAAAAAAAAAAAAAAAAAAAAATGAAATGAAATGACAACTCTCAATCGCTAGATGGTAGCTGTAGCTGGCAACGGGAAATCTCGTGGAAAACATTTCTGTTGTTTTGAGTTAATTATTATTATTATTATTTTTTTATTTTTTTTTACACAAGAGTAGAATAACAACGGGCAACAGCAAACGTTAAAGGATATTCTTTGGCCTTGTAAGTATCTGTGTTTTCGTTTTGACATGTGTTCATTATATACATTGTTATTGTGTAGGAACCGTGAGATTTTAGCTAGTATTAGATTATGGCTATGATTAGACGTCTATTAGATTTCTGTTAGATCACTGACAGCCCAAATTCAGCCTTGTTTTAGCCTAAACCCATATTTGCTGTCTATTAGACGTATACACTCACCTTAAGGATTATTAGGAACACCTGTTCAATTTCTCATTAATGCAATTATCTAATCAACCAATCACATGGCAGTTGCTTCAATGCATTTAGGGGTGTGGTCCTGGTCAAGACAATCTCCTGAACTCCAAACTGAATGTCAGAATGGGAAAGAAAGGTGATTTAAGCAATTTTGAGCGTGGCATGGTTGTTGGTGCCAGACAGGCCGGTCTGAGTATTTCACAATCTGCTCAGTTACTGGGATTTTCACACACAACCATTTCTAGGGTTTACAAAGAATGGTGTGAAAAGGGAAAAACATCCAGTATGCAGCAGTCCTGTGGGCGAAAATGCCTTGTTGATGCTAGAGGTCAGAGGAGAATGGGCAGACTGATTCAAGCTGATAGAAGAGCAACTTTGACTGAAATAACCACTCGTTACAACCGAGGTATGCAGCAAAGCATTTGTGAAGGCACAACATGCACAACCTTGAGGCTGATGGGCTACAACAGCAGAAGACCCCACCGGGTACCACTCATCTCCACTGCAAATATGAAAAAGAGGCTACAATTTGCACAAGCTCACCAAAATTGTTGCCTGGTCTGATGAGTCTCGATTTCTGTTGAGACATTCAGATGGTAGAGTCAGAATTTGGCGTAAACAGAATGAGAACATGGATCCATCATGCCTTGTTACCACTGTGCAGGCTGGTGGTGGTGGTGGTGTAATGGTGTGGGGGATGTTTTCTTGGCACACTTTAGGCCCCTTAGTGCCAATTGGGCATCGTTTAAATGCCACGGCCTACCTGAGCATTGTTTCTGACCATGTCCATCCCTTTATGACCACTATGTACCCATTCTCTGATGGCTACTTCCAGCAGGATAATGCACCATGTCACAAAGCTCGAATCTTTCAAATTGGTTTCTTGAACATGACAATGAGTTCACTGTACTAAAATGGCCCCCACAGTCACACCCAATAGAGCATCTTTGGGATGTGGTGGAACGGGAGATTCGTGCCCTGGATGTGCATCCCACAAATCTCCATCAACTGCAAGATGCTATCCTATCAATATGGGCCAACATTTCTAAAGAATGCTTTCAGCACCTTGTTGAATCAATGCCACGTAGAATTAAGGCAGTTCTGAATGCGAAAGGGGGTCAAACACAGTATTAGTATGGTGTTCCTAATAATCCTTTAGGTGAGTGTATATGTAGTCGTTCAATAGCCATCTAATCTTGGGCTATGATTAGACGTCTATTAGATTTTCACTGACAGCCCAAATTTCGCCTTGTTTTAGCCTAGACATCTGGGCTGTGTTTTGACGGCTAATAGACGTCTTTTAAACACAAAATTGCTTGCTGGGTAATCACTAGAATTATGGCATTTTTGTCTTTTTCAGTGTTTTTTTTTTTTTTTGATAAGTTTGCCTGTTAATGTCAACTGCATACATTTTGGCACAGGTGTGTATTTCTATTGGAAATGTACTATTTCATCCACATTTTCTTTTAATAAATCTATTTTGCACTGTACAACATAGTTCTATTCGAGATCTTAAGCCACCATTGAAATCCATTAAAAATGCAATAATCTCAGAAAAATCGGAATGCAATGATGTGGAAGTTTCAAATTTCAATATTTTATTCAGAATACAACATAGATGACATATCAAATGTTTAAACTGAGAAAAATAAGTTGATTTTAAATTCCATGGCATTAACACATCTCAAAAAAGTTGAGACAAGGCCATGTTTCCCACTGTGTGGCATCCCCTCTTCTTTTTATAACAGTCTGCAAACGTCTGGGGACTGAGGAGACAAGTTGCTCAAGTTTAGGAATAGGAATGTTGTCCCATTCTTGTCTAATACAGGCTTCTAGTTGCTCAACTGTCTTAGGTCTTCTTTCAAGTCAAGTCACCTTTATTTATATAGTGCTTTTAACAAGTCCAATTGTTTCAAAGCAGCTTCACATTGTTAACAGGAAAATAATGCAACAGAAATTGTACAGCCGTTCTGGTGAAACGGTGATGTTATCCGGCTAATTTCAAGTATCATTTACAGGTGCTGGTCATATAATTAGAATATCATCAAAAAGTTGATTTATTTCACTAATTCCATTCAAAAAGTAAAACTTGTATGTTATATTCATTCATTACACACAGACTGATATATTTCAAATGTTTATTTCTTTTAATTTTGATGATTATAACTGACAACTAAGGAAAATCCCAAATTCAGTATCTCAGAATATTAGAATATTGTGAAAAGGTTGAATATTGAAGATGCCTGGTGCCACACTCTAATCAGCTAATAAACTCAAAACACCCGCAAAGGCCTTTAAATGGTTTCTCAGTCTTGTTCTGTAGGCTACACAATCATGGGGAAGACTGCTGTCTTGACAGTTGTCCAAAAGACGACCATTGACACCTTGCACAAGGAGGGCAAGACACAAAAGGTCATTGCAAAAGAGGCTGTCCAAGCACATTAATAGAGAGGCCAAGGGAAGGAAAAGATGTGGTAGAAAAAACACGCAATAGGGATAACCACACCCTGGAGAGGATTGTGAAACAAAACCCATTCAAAAATGTGGGGGAGAATCATAAAGAGTGGACTGCAGCTGGAGTCAGTGCTTCAAGAACCACTACGCACAGACGTACGCAAGACATGGGTTTCCTTATGTCAAGCCACTTTTGAACAACAGACAGCGTCAGAAGAGTCTCGCCTGGGCTAAAGACAAAAAGGACTGGACTGCTGCTGAGTGGTCCAAAGTTATGTTCTCTGATGAAAGTAATTTTGGGGGTCCCAGAGTCTGAAAGAAGAGAGGAGAGGCAAACAATCCACGTTGCTCGAGGTCCAGTGTAAAGTTTCCACAGTCAGTGATGGTTTGGCGTGCCATGTCATCTGCTGGTTTTGGTCCACTGTGTTTTCTGAGGTCCAAGTTCAACGCAGCCGTATACCAGGAAGTTTTAGAGCACTTCATGCTTCCTGCTGCTGACCAACTTTATGGAGATGTAGATTTCATTTTCCAACAGGACTTGGCACCTGCACACAGTGCCAAAGCAACCAGTACCTGGTTTAAGGACCATGGTATCCCTGTTGATTGGCCAGCAAACTCGCCTGACCTTAACCCCATAGAAAATCTATGGGCTATTGTGAAGAGGAAGATGCGATATGCCAGACCCAACAACGCTGAAGAGCTGAAGGCCACTATCAGAGCATCCTGGGCTCTCATAACACCTGAGCAGTGCCACAGACTGATCGACTCCATGCCACGCCGCATTGCTGCAGTAATTCAGGCAAAAGGATCCCCAACTAAGTATTGAGTGCTGTACATGCTCATACTTTTCATGTTCATACTTTTCAGTTGGCCAAGATTGCTAAAAATCCTTTGTTTGTATTGGTCTTGAATAATATTCAAATTTTCTGAGATACTGAATTTGGGATTTTCCTTATTTGTCAGTTATAATCATCAAAATTAAAAGAAATAAACATTTGAAATATATCAGTCTGTGTGTAATGAATGAATATAATATACAAGTTTCACTTTTTGAATGGAATTAGTGAAATAAATCAACTTTTTGATGATATTCTAATTATATGACCAGCACCTGTAGTGTCAATGCGGGCAGATCGGTAATATAGATGAAATTTAGGTGTTATTTCAGTACCCGGATCCTTCTTCTACGCAGCCATGATGTTGTAATTGATGCAGTATGTGGTCTGGCATTGTCATGTTGGAAAATGCAAAGTCTTCCCTGAAAGAGACGACGTCTGGATGGGAGCTTATGTTGTTCTAGAACTTGGATATACCTTTCAGCATTGATGGTGCCTTTCCAGATTGTGAATAAAATATACGTTTATGAGATTTGAAAATTATTGCATTCTTTTTTATTCACAATTTGTACAGTGTCCCAACTTTATTTGCTTTATTCTAGTTTTTGTTTTTGGATAAATTATGCAACTATAATTGTGTAGGTGTATTGGTATGGATGTTAGAGTGCGGTGTGTAATACAAAAATTGTGTGCGCTTGTAATATTTGAGAGAGAAAAACTCAAATGCAAATCACAACTCCAAGCACTGTCTACCAGTGGAGCTTTGCTGGCATCTAATGGGGAGATTTGGTACTGCGCTCAAATAAAATCTTACTGAAAGCTCATTTTTTGAGACATCAACCTCAAATTTGGACCACAACTTGTTTAGATTGATGTCTTTGTTTTTCTAGCAGTTTTACAGTTCAACATGTTTCATAAAATATATATTTTATATAAAATACTGTTCATAAATCATTTTCATAAACTTAAACCTCTATAACTTTTGGCATATTTTTTTAAACAACAAACTGCCAAGGGTCTTCTTTAAAATGAAATCAAATGTAAATCTGTGCTCCTGAGCTTCACAATTTTATGACAGTTTTTTGACACATTTTTGTCCATTATGGGCCTATGTGTAACTTTTTTTATTTGACACACAAGGGTTAAATCTGTCATTAAATATTTTTTATCTAATTTTATCTGATGATGTTTAGGATGCAGGCTATTGTTGCAAGAACATGTGCACTGAAATAATGAATCAGTTGTATTATATACCCATTGTCTTTATTATTGTCTTAAATTATTGTTATAATGTTATCCTTTGGCTTAGTGTGTGAGTTTAATCAGCGCAGTGACAGCAGATGAAAATGATCTGATTATAACCCCAGTGCTAATTAATGTGTGTTGTCATTGACAAATAAATGCATACACAGTTTATAATATATTATATATATTTTTTTATTATTATTATTATTATACATGCTCTTATATAAGGCACGTACAAACACAATATACATTTTAAAGATTTGAAATGACACAAAATTTTGTGAATATTTTACATAAATAATCAATTTGCTCTATGCTGTCTGGATCCGACTGCTGGTCCTGGACTTTGATTGCCATTCGCTGCTTTTTTTGTGGGGGCGACTGGTCCACACCTGCACTGTCCTGTTGAAGGAACACACATAATCATGTAACGCCGACCAGATTTAATGAGTGATTCTTAAAGAAAATCTAAAGACAAATTGCTTCTACCATTTCAATATGAGGGGTCTGTTTTAAAAAAGGATACGATTATTGTCCCAGATTAAATTGTTTAAATGTTTAATTTCTAAATCTAAGTAAAACTGAGAGCTAGGAGAGTCTTACCAATGCTCTTTTCCGGCTCAGCTGGGTCATGGGCTGAAGGCTGCTCTGAGTTTTCTGCTCCCGTTGGGAAGTGGTTTTCTGAGGAGCTTGATGGTTGTAGCTCCTCAGTTTGAGATGCTTGTCAATTTTCACACACAGTTTTTGTGGTGGTGCCTGACGAGACCTACATTGTCCTGTTGAGGAACAGATACATGTATAACCGTGAAATGCTGGGCAGGTTTAATGAGTGCTTAGACTAAATCTAAAGGTGTATCTTTTTAATATAACAGGATTTTAAATAGAGGAGCTAGAAAACAGTAGCATAGTTGAAGGCAATTATTTTTTATTTACTTTAATTACTTTTAAATACTTTAGGTTTATTTTTTGAATAAATCTTAAAATAAGTAAAAACAAGAGATAGACGGGACTTACAGAAGCTTCTGTGCTCCACTCCCTCTTCTGGGGAGGCCCAGGTGGATTCTGTGGGGAACATGGTGGAACAAGTGCTCTCTGTGGGGTCTTGGCAGGCACTCTGAAAAAATGACTCTTCCACTGCTCCAACTGCTGCCTAGGCATCCTGATGGTTGTGGGAGGCACATGCACTGGTACATTTCGCAAACGCTGCATCAGGAGCTCCTTGCTCCGCTGCTCATGGGTTTTAAGATATGTCCTCTCTGAGATCTTGTCAATAACTAGTGCACAGCAGACAGGCTCCATCTTCCGAGAACGGGTTTGATGTGCTTCATGTGAGGACCATGCGAGCACCTTTGGGGCAGTCACAGGTGCCCTCAGAGGCTTGTTGGGCATGGGTGTTGCAAAATAGGCCTTTTGCAGATCCTCAGTCAGATGCTCTGCGATCCTCAGTTTTACACTTGGTTGGGACCCGACGGGCACAGGTGGTTCCCGGGGGGACCCAGCAGGCACAGGTGCTCCCTCTGGCTTTTTCTGTCTCTGCTGCTTCGTGGTCTTCAGTATTGCATCTGAGAAGCCTAAGTCTGGGGCCTTCTCAGATGCATCACTGAAGACCAGGGATGAGGTGAGGCCTCCCTTCTCAGATCTGGCAGGCACAGGTTCTCCCTGCTGCAGCAGCTCAGATCTCAGTGGCTCAGGGATCTTTAGTTTTGGCCTATCTGCGATTTTGTCTGGCATAGGTGCTCCATGTGGGGAGCATGCAAGCACCTTTGGGGCAGCCACAGGTGCCCTCTGTGGAGACTTGGCAGGCATGTGCATTTCAAAAAAGGCCTCTTGAAGATGCTTGGTCAGATGCTCAGGGATCCTGAGTTTTCCTCTTTGTTTGATCCTGACGGGCACATGTGTTTCCTGGGGGGACCCAGCAGGCACAGGTGCTCCCTGTGGCTTTACCTGCCTCCACTTTCTCCTCTGGTCTGTGGTCTTAAGTGTTGCATCTGAGAAACCTGAGTGCTGGGCTTTCTCAGATGCATCATTGAAGACCAGGGGTGCTCCCTGTGTGGATCTGGCAGAAAAGGGTGCTCCGTGCGTCGTCTTCTGCCTCCACTGCTTTGTGGTCTTCAGTGTTGCATCTGAGAAGGCTGAGTGCTGGGACGGCGCCTTCTCAGATGCGTCACTGAAGACCAGGGATGTGGGGGATGAAGTTCCTCCTCCCTCCACTGTTCCCCAACACTGGCCTGAGACGAGGTCCCCATATTCATGCTCAGATATGGGGTCTGAAACTTCCATGATTGCCCACCACCGCCCCGCAGCAAGGGCCGTCATGAGCTCATCTGAGTATTCACTAGATGACTGCTCTGGAATCTCAAAAATGGTGGACATGGTTGACATACTGATGGATTTGATGGTGAAAGATGATCTAGAAGTGAACAATACTTTTTGCAATCTATAACTGTGAAACACCATGAAAGAAAAAGAAAGGGAAGAGATGAGCTGAGAAAACATACAGTGTAAAACATTTTATGTGCTATTTACTACAATATTACACATACTCTTTTTGAGTAGTTTTTAAGTCTTGGTTTCTTTAATGCAATCTACCTGAATAAATCATGTAAAAATCACCTAAATGATTTAGTCTATAAAACAATTAATTTAAACAACATGCTTAATAAGTTATTCACATCACAACCTAACCATAAGCTCTACTCTTCTGCACAATGGCAACGGTCACAAAACCTCAACATAACAGAAACTCTTTCAAATGTCAAACATAACTGAACATTAAACATTAACAGATGTAAATAAAAACTGCACAAAATAATTCAAATCTAAATAAAACTGCACAATTGAGCTTTTCGATCCCCTTTTCCTTAATTTTTTAGCTTAATCGGTTCCTCAATTCAAGCCTCAAAATTATTTATCTATTTATTTATCTAAATGTACAGTGAATTGACACAATAACATGTTTAAGATCCCCAAACCCCGTATAAGGCATACTCACACACTCGTCGACTACATAAAAGCACGAAGCCGGTGCGCTCTACATTATACTCACCGAACGTTCTGAGGAATTCCGCGATCACAGTGACGTCACAATCGACAGTTGAATTTATGAGTGATGGGAGACCGAGGCTGCAATACAAATATAAACAATGAACAAGCATGTTTCATTCATGATTGGTCATACAAAAACTAGTGCTGTTTATTATTTATATTATTTTTCAGCATATGCAGCAGTGGCGGCGTTTCACAAAAACCTAGGGTACGAGTCCTTCTGGCCATACAACAACGACGTTCCCAAATAAACACATTATATCTAAACAAAATGTGGACAAAAATCCACTAAAAGAACTTAACAACAGACTTAACAACAATACAATTGCGTTTTCATTTCTCTCCGTCATATCCACGTGTGGAATGTTGCCGTCGTTCATCCACAAAAGACCACCACAGAAATGACTTATTAGTTTTGTTTTATTATTACTTTTCTCATCTCAATACACTGGCATAACATCAGTGCTCGAGGGAGCAATCACATGTGAAGTCAAACCGCACAAAAACACACCTGCGCACTAAAAAGAACTCACTCCCACTTTTAACACCCAACAGTCATTACCATAATCTGACACAAGGGGGGGAAATAACGACAATAGTAACAAACAACATAATACAACATGAATGATGAAAACATAACTCAACACCCCCACTTGTTTTCATCATCTTAAGCCATAGGTAATGACATGACAAATATTTAGTTCCCAAACAGAAAACATTTGAACCTTAGAATTGTAATTTTTGATACAGATTTTGTCAGAATATCTGCCACCATGTCTTCTGTTGGACAGTATACAATGTGTATCTTTCCCACATTAACAGCATCACGAATAAAGTGATATTTCACGTCAATGTGTTTAGATCTAGATCTATTCACTGGGTTTTTACTCAATGCAATGGCCCCCTGATTATCTCCATACATTGTGGTGCAAGTATTAACACTACTGTCCATTCCATTTAGCAGTTGGGTTAAGTACATGCTTTCCTGAGTAGTGTTTGCTAAACCAATGTATTCAGCTTCGCAGGTCGACAATGCCACTGTCGGCTGTTTCTTAGACTTCCATGAAATAACAGGACCTTGTTCTGTAAGGCTGAAACAGTATCCTGAAGTGCTACGCCTATCTTTCTTTGAAGATGCCCAGTCAGAATCACTGAATGCTATTAGACTTAGGGTCTTGTCTGTTTTCTTGAAGCAAAGCTCGTAGTCAGCTGTACCTTTTAGGTATCTCAGGACATGTTTAGCAGCTACTAAGTCATGTGTTTTAGGTTTTGCAAGGGTTTGTGACAATCTACTGACTATCCAGCTAATGTCTGGTCTGGTACAGGTCATTGCATAGATCAAGCTTCCAACAAGTTCACGGTATTCTTGGGGGTTCTCAATCTCTTTGTTGTTTTCTCCCTCATTGTTGTCACACTCCACTTTTAATTCACTTGGGGTAGCTTTTGGTTTACAGTTTGACATTCCAAATCTTTCAAGCATTTTGACGATGTACCTTTTCTGATTCATTTTAATCTCTCCCTCTTTTTGTTCAAACTGAATCCCCAAAAAATAAGATATTTTTCCCAGATCCTTCATGTTAAATTTGGACTTCATTTTTTCTTTAAAACTGCTGAGCTGATCTTCACTGTTTGTTGCAATTATCAAATCATCTACCCAGATGATCACTATTATTGTCTCATTTTCGATCTGCTTTCTATACACACAGTGATCAGACTGGTTTCTCTCAAAGTTATTTTGTTCAAGATGATCATTTAAAAGTTCGTACCAGTTCCTTCCAGACTGCTTTAGACCATACAAGGATTTTTTTAATTTGTATACTAACTTGCCTCCTATGTCAGATGTTTCTTCAAAACCCTCTGGTAGTATATGTCTTCCTCTATCGGGGCATGCAGATATGCTGTTTTGACGTCCATCTGATGGACAACAAAGTCATTCTGAGCAGCTATCTGCATTAATGCCCGTACAGAGGTGAGATTTGCCGTAGGTGCAAAAGTCTCATGGTAGTCGATGCCTTCAGTTTGGTTGTACCCTTTTGCAACATACCTAGCCTTGAAGATTTTTCCTCTCTCTGCATTTTCTTTAAGGGCATATACCCATCTTCCCCCTACTGTCTTTCTGCCTTCTGGTAGATTTGTCAATTAAAATGTGTCATTTTCTTTAAGTGAGTCCATCTCTTCCTTCATAGCATGTTCCCATCCGGGAGCATCAGGTGACATAATGGCTTCTCTATAAGTTTGGGGAACTCCATACACTGCCCTGTAACAATAATCGACACTCACATTGGTTACGTCGTCTTTAAAGTCTGTCAGGTAATCTTGTAAATACTGTGGTGCTCTCTTTTCACTTTTTGATTGGTAATGTTTTTGACTAGCAGTGTCTGTTGCACCTGTACTGTTTTTGTCGTTTTCTGTGTCTACTTTTTCCATAGTTTCATCATGTTCTGACACCTCTGTATTGTCTGCATCTATGCTCTCCATTTTTCCATCTAGTACCTGGTTTTCTGTGCTTTTCTCACTTGGTGGGGCATCGCCGCTGTTCTCACTATCCTGTGTCCTGTCTCTGTCGCTTTGGGTTTCCAAGTAATCTTCATTGGTTTGTGTCTGTTGTTCAACACTGCTCTTCCTAATGAATTTTACCAATCTATGTTTTGACATGTTTCCTGTCTGTGGATTGTATACCAGATAAGCTGGGCTATTTTTACTATACCCCACAAATATTCCCTTCTCACATCTCAGGTCCAATTTCTTTTGGTTGTGTTTGTATGCATAGCATTCTGATCCAAAAACCCACATTTTTGAAAGGTCTGGTTTCTTTCCTGTCAGCATGAAATATGGAGTGTGCTTAATTCTGTCATTATAGCATCTGTTTCGGATATGAGTAGCAGTTTGGACAGCATAAGGCCACAGAGCTTTTGGTAATCCTTTCTCTATTAGTAAACACCTTCCCATTTCAAAAATGGTTCGCCATTGTCTCTCAGCTGTACCATTCTGATGTGGGGAGTACGGGGATGATGTATCATGTCTTAAACCCTTTTCTCGTAACAGTGACTGAAATGCATTGCCTGTGTATTCTGTACCATTGTCTGACCTTATGCATTTGACTCTACCGTATGGTGCACAGTCTGCAAGGAACTTCTCTGTCGCTAGAGTAGTGTCACTCTTGTTCTTGAGGAAGTAAACAGATGCCCCTGAAAAATCATCTGTGAATAAAATTGCATACTTATATCCATCTTTAGAAGTTGGTTCAATAGGGCCTGCTAAGTCAGTGTGTACTAACTCTAGGACCTTGTCAGCTTATGTGTCAGTTTTCCTATTTCTGCTGTTGATGAATTTTCCCTCTGTACAAACATCACAGTCTAGTTTGGTATTACCTGTAATTTTCATACCCTCTACCACTCCAGGTAATTTCAACACATCACTAACATTGCAATGTCCCATGATCTCATGCCAAGTTTTAACATCACAAGCTAAACTCACTTTATCCCTGGACATTATATAAGTAACTGATGCATCAACACAGTGTTTGTTGTTATTTACCATTTTCAGATAGTACAGTCTCTCATGCTCTTCCAAGCGGAACACAGCTCCATCCTTGCTTATCAGTTCATTCTGTCCTTCTTGGAAGATCACCTTGGCACCGTCTGCTGTAGCAGCTTGAACGGAGATGATGCTCTGTGGATATGATGGTATGAACAAGGCCTTCTTTAGAGTGACCCTGTTGCATTTCCCTTCCACATCCAGTAATAACACCTCTGCGTCGCCACGCTTTAATGCCACGTTGTTCATCCTGGTCCCATCTGCCAGTTCCATGTAGTGTGACTTTGGATCGAAACTCTCATCAAATCTCGTGAAATCGTTCTTCTCTGTTAAGATGTGGGATGTTGCACCACAGTCCACCATTATTCCATTTTTCGTAATGTTGTCTGGAAGAAATGTTTGACTTACTTTGAAAACAAATGTTTGTTCTTTCTCATGCTCCTCTTGTCTTTCTGCAGCCTGTCTTGCTTCGTCTTTGTGTCCATCTTTTCTCCGGCGACATGTCTCATCGCTGTGTGTTGAACTTTTATGGTAGCTGCACCACTTGGGTACGCCTTTTTGGCGGCAATCACGTGCGATATGACCGCGGTTTCCACATCCATAGCAGGTCACGGATGCTACGTTTACTTTCATCACATTGTCAGTTTTGGCTTTATCATCAAATCTTTCTGTCTCTTCAAAGCTTCTCAGTTTGCTTTTGAACTGGGTGAAAGTCAACTCTTCACTACTCTGTGTAGTGTGGATAGCGAAAGGCTTGTAGGAATCTGGTAGGCCCTTTAGGATCATAGCTATTATCAATCCGTTGCTTATTACTTCTTTTGCGTTTCTTAGGGAAGTCACCGCTTTTTCAGCTCGGATGATGTAATCTGTTATCATCTCGTTAGATTCCTTTAACGAGGTTAGTTCAGTATATAGGGCGATAATTCTCGGCTTACCCTGACTGGCGTAGTGACTTCGAAGTATTTCCAGAGCTTTCCTGCCGTCATCAGTCGCCTCTCGCATCACCAGTGACAAGCTTTTGTCGTCGAGAAACTGGATTAGTTCAGCGTAGCATTCCTCATTCTTTTCTTCGTCTATATCCCCAGTAGACAGTATTGTTTCTTTTAAGCCCATTAGTCTCATATGACCAAGAAATTTTACTTCCCATAGTTTGTAGTTATTTTCGTCTCCGTCGAAGACTAGCCTCTGCCATTTTCCTCCTGTAGCATTAACGTTAGCATTGGCGCGCCTGGGCCCATAACCTGTTGCGTTTTCATTTCTCTCCGTCATGTCCACGTGTGGAATGTTGCCGTCGTTCATCCACAAAAGACCACCACAGAAATGACTTATTAGTTTTGTTTTATTATTACTTTTCTCATCTCAATACACTGGCATAACATCAGTGCTCGAGGGAGCAATCACATGTGAAGTCAAACCGCACAAAAACACACCTGCGCACTAAAAAGAACTCACTCCCACTTTTAACACCCAACAGTCATTACCATAATCTGACACAAGGGGGGAAATAACGACAATAGTAACAAACAACATAATACAACATGAATGATGAAAACATAACTCAACAGCCCTATAATTCACTGTGTCCTAATCACGTGAGAAAAATGATATTTTCAATGTTAATCAGAGTTTTTTGTACTAACCAGCCGTAACGGCGATTGACGACGATTCTATTTCATTTTATTTCTGCGGCTTTGTGGCTGGAACAACATACAAAGTATGACAAGTGCAGATTATGCGCTTTATTTAATGTAAAAAGAATTTAAAGTGTGCTTGAATATCATTTTTGTGACCTTAATTCACCTCAGATTTTGAAAAGAAATGAAACGAAACAACTATGTTCAAACTGTCAAATCAAGGTGAGCAAACAAGAGTATTCTATGACATTCACTTAAAATGAATGCATAACATTCACTTAAAATGTAAGACAGTCAAATAATATCTTAGATATTATTTGTCTCTCTTCCATTTTAAGTTAATTTTTAAAAAAATGCAATTACAACTCTCAATCACTAGATGGCAGCTGTAGCTGGCAACGGCAGATCTCGCGAAAAACATTTCTGTCGTTTTGAGTTATATTATTATTTTTTTAAATGTTTTTTACACAAGAGTAGAACAACAACGGGCAACGGCAAATGTTAAAGGATATTCTTTGGCCTTGTAAGTATCTGTGTTTTCGTTTTGACATGTGTTCATTATATACATTATTTGTTATCGTGTAGGAACCGTGAGATTTTAGCTAGTAACAATGTAGAATAAGCCATGTTGTGGTTAGCTTAACATGCTACATGTACCTGTAGGTACCTTCAAGGGGATAAACATGAAACATGTGCAACCTATTATAATTTGTTATGAAAGCCACAAATATCCTTTTACTCTGGATCATTATATGAAAATATTAGTTTTTGACTTGGCAAGGCAAATTTGTATAGCACATTTTAACAAGCCATAAGTGTTTTACATAAAACATAAAAGCAACATTGGGTAATGTAAAAGACAATATAAGAAGACATTTAAAAACACTTTCAAATTGTTCAATAGAAAAATAAAAACATGATAAAACAGGAGAGTAAAAGTTACAGTGCAGTGTAAGAAATGTATCATTATTCCTTTCCAATTAATAAAAGGCAGTGGCAAACAGTAAAGTCTTTAACCTTGATTTAAGAGAATTAAGAGTTGCTGCAGAACTGCAGTTTTAATGTGAGTTTGTTCCAGATATATTGTGCATAAAAACTGAATTCTGCTTCTCCATGTTTAGTTTTGACGCTGGAGACAGAAAGCAGACCTGTCCCAGACGCTGAGAGGTCTGGATGGTTCATAATGCAGCAGAAGATCAGAAATGTACTTTGGCCTTAAACCATTCAACGCTTTAAAAACCAGCAGTAGTATTTTGAAATCAATTCTTTGACAGACAGGAAGCCAGTGTAAAAACCTCAGAACTGGAGTGATGTGATCCACTTTCTTGGATTTAAAGACACAAGGTTCAGGTTGATTGAAAATTATCCAGCAATCAGTCAACAAAGCACAACAATGAATATACAGAACAGAAGACTTACATGCACAGCACATTACACACACAAAGGAATAAAATCAACTTTCCCTATTGTCTACCTCGTTGTTCTAATGCAACATGGTGGCTAAAACATCTTTTAAACCCAAAAATGAAAATGAATTTACTCACCCTCAAGTTGTTTCTTTCGTCTGTTGAACACAAAAGACGATATTTTGAAGAATCTGGGTACTCAAACGGTTTATGGGCCCCATTGACTTCCATCGTATTTATTTTCCTACTATGAAAGTCAATGGCTATCAAATGTCTAATTACCAACATTCTTATATATTTATACCAAATATATATTTTTGTGTGTGTTCAACAGAAGAAAGAAACCCATACAGGTTTGGAACAACTTGAGGGTGAGTAAATGATGACTATCTCTTTAAACATACATGTATCTTAACTCTATATTGCCCAGCTCTAGTGTGCATCCAAGCAAAAGAGAATGACTGTCACAATTACTGTAAATAAAGTAAAAAATTATGATGTCAACAATGCTTTTCTTGTGCAATGTTTTGTTTCTTATTTGGCAGATGCCGTGATGACCGACTTCCCACCGGCAACAGAGTTTGAGTTAAGGAATGCAATAAAGCCAACAATGCTTTATAAACCAACAAAAGGGTTAACTTTTTATTTTGTCATTCTTTATATATTTTTTATTATTATATTACGTTGTTAATATTCCATATTTCTATTCCTAATTTTATATTTAATTGTATTTTTAACATTTTATTTGGTCACATTTATGTTTTGATCTTTTGTATTATCTTAAGTTGTCTATGTTGTTAATGTTCTTTTTCTAAATAAAACCTTTATATTTAATTTGTTTGGATGATTGTTATGTATGAGTACCTGTTATATTTGAGTGAAAAGAATCTTTTAGCCATTTTGTTGTCTATTAGATGTATATGTACTAGTAGTCATTCGTTAGGCGCTTTTATTTTACTAACTGATGCATTGACTGGCAAAACTCTATTCATTGGTTACTCTACACTGACTGTTTCAGGACACTTTCGCCTCTGTGGCCATCTGAGATTTTCACTGAGTTGAACAATTTTCAAATTCAGCCTTGTTTTAGCCTAGACCTAGCAAATTTGATGGACGATGTCTATTAGTTTGTCTGACATGGCTCATACACAGCTCACCTATGGACAGGCCGATTATTAGATCAACAAGAACACCTGTTCAATCATTTGCATTCTATCTGCAGGATTTTCTATTCCCACCGCAATGCACAGCGCTGGCTTTAACCTTCATGATGTTGCCAATAAACCAACATCCCGAGCGCAGTTCATTGTCGCGAGCATTTTAACAATGAAAGTCATTCCTGCCCCACACGAGGGATCACTGCTGGTAAAGCGCGGTCTGCGTCAAGACAATTTTCTCACTGAACAAACAAAAGCAAACTGAATGTCAGAATGGGACAGGCAGAAAGGTGTTCCGAGCGATTCAGCTGGCGTAGCGAGTTCAATTTGCTTCATCAACACGCTTACAGAGCAAGCCACGCAAACAATAACAATAACGCTCCTTCTCAAATGGGTGGACAATTCAATCCGCCGCGACGCATATCGCTGCTTACAACGCCAGTCTCCATTCAGGGAATATGAATGAATACAGATCGTGCTATGCTCTCAGACGAGCAGTTAAAGCCGCAAAACTCCGTTATAAAGACCGAGTGGGAGTTTCAACGACTCACGCACTGAACCATTTCTAGGGCTTCCGTTGCTCAAAGAATGCTCGTGTGAAAAGGGTGGCGCGCGTCAGAGAATTACTCAGAGCAGCAACAATCACGTGATCTCTGTCTCAGAGGATGAAGTTCGGAGCACTGCGTGTGGACGTCAGGAAAGCTGCCGGGCCAAAATCGTGTTCTGCGGTCCTGTGCTGATCAGCTCGCCGGGTTGTTTACTGAGTCCGTCATCTGTGGTCCCCACCTCCTTCAAAAATCCACCATCATCCCTGTCCCTAAGAACAGTAAACCCTCTTGCCTAAATGACTATCGGTCTTTGAAGACTCATTAAAAACACCATTTGCGCCTTCATTGATGACACTTTGGACCCTGAATAGATCGGCTGAAGATGCCATCTCTCATGTCCTCCACTCCTCCCTCACTCACATCGACAGAAGTGGGAACTAACTTTGACTGCTATTTAATGAACCACCTTTTTAACACCATGTTCACAAACTCCTGAGGCCTGAATCCTTCTCTCTGCCACTGGATTGAGGACTTCCTCACTGGCAGGCCTCAGGTGGTGAGAATAGGCCAGTCCACCTCCACCTCCATCACCCTGAAGACAGGGCTGTGTCCTGAGCCCCCTGCTCTACTCTCT
Organism: Paracanthobrama guichenoti; assembly: GCA_018749465.1. Lineage (NCBI taxonomy): Eukaryota > Metazoa > Chordata > Actinopteri > Cypriniformes > Gobionidae > Paracanthobrama > Paracanthobrama guichenoti. The sequence continues at coordinate 23,395,393 of CM031958.1, read as the reverse complement.
CCACACGCATGACTGTTTGTCCACACACAGCTCCACCTCTATCATCAAATTTGCTGATGATACTGTTGTCCTGGGCCTCAAACAACAATGAGACGGCATACTTGGACGAGGTGGAGCATCTAACATCATGGTGCCAGGACAACTGTCTCTCTCTCTGATGTTGGCAAGACCAAAGAAATGATTGTGGACTTCAGGAAGAGACAGCAACGGACACTCATGATCAGCGGGTCACCAGTCAGCTTCAAGTACCTGGGACTGAGGACAAATTCAGACACAGGTGAAAAAGCCAGGCAAAGACTGTTACCAAGCTGAGGAAATGGGTTTCACCAGCTATCCTGAAAACTTTCACCAATCATGGCGTGGGAACAGCACCAGTCATGACTGGAGTAGTGCGCTTAAGGGTCAGCTGCCTGCAGGACGCTCTGCCTGCAAAGGTAGAGCTACCAAGATCATCAGAGGACTCTAATCACCCTGCAAACCCATTTCACTCTGCTACCATCTGGTGCGCCTCCAAGCCTGATGGCCAAAACTGAGAGACTCAGGAGGAGCTTCTTCCCCAGGCCATCAGACTCCTGAACTCAGTCACTTAACATCACGTGACTTCACGCCAGGATAAACATCGATACACTGACATTGCACTGGTTCTGTTGTTACTGTGTAACAACCTGTTATAAACCTGTGCACATTATACTCTTTATACATTTGTGTCTACAGTTTATCACTGCAAAGTCTACTTCAATTATTTTTATTCCACTTTATCCTTATTTGGATGATTTTCTACAGATATAGACATATATATATTTATATATATATATATATATAGATAGATAGTACCCTATTTCTATTATAATTTATTCCAATGTGAATTTGCACTGTCCATGGAGCGGACCTGTTTACATTTCACTGCCGGTTGTATATTCTGTATATAACTGTGTATGTGACAAATAAAACTCTTGAATCTTGAATCTTGAATCTAACTGATGACTGGTCTATTCTTGGACTATGATTAGACGCCTATTAGATTTTCACTGACAGCCCAAATTCAGCCTTGTTTTAGCCTAGACCCATATTTGCTGTCTATTAGACGTATACACTTTATTAGGAACACCTGCAATTTCTCATTAATGCAATTATCTAATCAACCAATCACATGGCAGTGCTTCAATGCATTTAGGGGTGTGGTCCTGGTCACAGAATGGGAAAGAAAGGTGATTTAAGCAATTTTGAGCGTGGCATGGTCCAGACGGGCCGGTCTGAGTATCTGCTCAGTTACTGGGATTTTCACGCACAACCATTTCTAGGGTTTACAAAGAATGGTGTGAAAAGGGAAAAACATCCAGTGTCACGGCAGTCCTGTGGGTGAAAATGCCTTGTTGATGCTAGAGGTCAGAGGAGAATGGGCCGACTGATTCAAGCTGATAGAAGAGCAACTTTGACTGAAATAACCACTCGTTACAACCGAGGTATTTAGCAAAGCATTTGTGAAGCCACAACATGCACAACCTTGAGGCGGATGGGCTACAACAGCAGAAGACCCCACCGGGTACCACTCATCTCCACTGCAAATATGAAAAAGAGGCTACAAATTGCACAAGCTCACCAAAATTGGACAGTTGAAGACTGGAAAAATGTTGCCTGGTCTGATGAGTCTCGATTTCTGTTGAGACATTCAGATGGTAGAGTCAGTTTGGCGTAAACAGAATGAGAACATGGATCCATCATGCCTTGTTACCACTGTGCAGGCTGGTGGTGGTGGTGTAATGGTGTGGGGATGTTTTCTTGGCACACTTTAGGCCCCTTAAATTGATCGTTTAAATGCCACGGCCTACCTGAGCATTGTTTCTGACCATGTCCATCCCTTTATGACCACTATGTACCCATTCTCTGATGGCTACTTCCAGCAGGATAATGCACCATGTCACAAAGCTCAAATCATTTCAAATTGGTTTCTTGAACATGACAATGAGTTCACTGTACTAAAATGGCCCCCACAGTCACACCCAATAGAGCATCTTTGGGATGTGGTGGAACGGGAGATTCGTGCCCTGGATGTGCATCCCACAAATCTCCATCAACTGCAAGATGCTATCCTATCAATATGGGCCAACATTTCTAAAGAATGCTTTCAGCACCTTGTTGAATCAATGCCACATAGAATTAAGGCAGTTCTGAAGGCCCCCTTTCATTCAAAATGGCGCCGCCGTGTTCGGTCGCCGTTCAGGTCGCTCCGCAAAGACTGTGCTTTTATTTACTATTTTACTTTCTTTTGCTGTCAATTTTTACAAACTTATCAACTGCAGTGATCTGCTATGACAGCAAAACTCTTTTGGACATTGGTTACCTCTACACTGGACTGTTTCAGGACACTTTCGCCGATCCTCTGTGGCCATCTGAGATTCTTCGGAACGGCGAGTTGAACAATGGCCAGACAGGTCAACGGCGAAGAATCAATAAACACCGTGGGAAACGTGCGGGGATCTGCAACAGACTGAGGAAAAGGGCATTCAGCCCTCCTCTCCCGAGCATTCTGCTCGCAAATGTTCAATCCTTGGATAATAAGATGGACGATCTTAGAGCCAGGATAAGTTTTCAACGGGACATGAGAGACTGTAACATCTTTTGTTTGTCCGAAACATGGCTCATGCCCGCGGTCCCGGACACAGCTGTGACGCCGTCGGAGAACTTCTCTGTTTTTCGGATGGACAGAACAGCCGAGGCCGGTAAATCCAAAGGCGGTGGAGTATGCTTCATGATCAACAAGAAATGGTGCGACCCCAGGAACATCAACATCTCTCTGAATGTTGGCAAGACCAAAGAAATGATTGTGGACTTCAGGAAGCGACAGCAACGGACATACTCCCCCCTCATGATCAGCGGGTCACCAGTAGAGAGAGTGAGCAGCTTCAAGTACCTGGGAGTAAACATCTCCGAGGACCTGACCTGGACTGCTCACATTCAGACACAGGTGAAAAAGCCAGGCAAAGACTGTACCACCTGCCCAGCTGAGGAAATTCAGGGTTTCACCAGCTATCCTGAAAACTTTCTATTTAGGGCGATAGAAAGTGTTTTAACTCAGTGCATCACAGCGTGGTATGGGAACAGCACCAGTCATGACCGCAAAGCCCTGCAAAGAGTAGTGCGCTTATCCGAAAGCGTATCTCAGGAGTCAGCTCATGCAGGCGTCTACAAACGCTGCAAAGGTAGAGCTACCAAGATCATCAAGGACTCTAATCACCCTGCAAACCCTCATTTCACGCTGCTACCATCTGGTAGCGCTTCCGAAGCCTGATGGCCAAAACTGAGAGACTCAGGAGGAGCTTCTTCCCCAGGCCATCAGACTCCTGAACTCAGTCACTTAACATCACGTGACTTCACTTCCAGGATAAACATCGATACACTGACATTGCACTGCACTTTCTGTTCTCGTTGTTACTGTGTAACAACCTGTCATAAACCTGTTTGCACATTATACTCTTTATACATTTGTTAACCACATATTTATAAGTCTACAGTTTACTCACTGCAAAGTCTACTTCAATTATTTTATTCCACTTTATCCTTATTTGTTACCTTTTTTTTCTCTTGACTTGATTATTTATAATTCTACAGATATAGACATATATATATATATATATATATATATAGAGAGTACTTTTTTATATCCTATTTCTATTATAATTTCTTCCTTGTGTTTTTAACTGTGAATTTGCACTGTCCATGGAGCGGACCTGTTTACATTTCACTGCCGGTTGTATATTCTGTATATAACTGTGTATGTGACAAATAAAACTCTTGAATCTTGAATCTTGAATCTTGAATCTTGAACATCACCATTCTCTCGCGGTCCTGCTCGCCTCATCTGGAACATTTAACAATCATTTGCTGCCCATTCTATCTGCCGAGGGAGTTTTCCACTGTCATCGCAACCGCCGTTTACATTCCACCACAGGCAGACACAGGGCTGGCTTTATCTGGCCTTCATGATGTTACCAGCGGCTTCATAAACAAACACCCCGATGCTGCTTTTATCGTCGCGGGCGATTTTAACAAAGCAAACCTAAAGAAAGTATTGCCAAACTTTCACCAGCACGTCTCCCGTCCTACACGAGGAGCAAACACACTGGATCATTGCTACTCTCCGTTTAAGAACACCTATAAAGCGCGGTCACTTCCAGCTTTTGGCAAATCGGATCACGCCGCCATTTTCCTCACACCTGAATACAGACAAAGGCTCGTTCAGGAACCCCCGGTGAGGCGGGAAGTTAAGCGCTGGTCAGCCCACTCAGAGACGGCGCTACAGGCAGCTCTGGATGATGTTGACTGGGACATGTTCCGAGCGAGTTCAGCTGACGTCAGCGAGTTCACGGATGTGGTGCTTTGCTTCATCAACACGCTTACAGAGCAAGCCACACAAACAATAACAATAACGTCCTTCTCAAATCAGAAACCGTGGGTGGACAATTCAATCCGCGCTGCAGTGAACACACACACTGCCGCTTACAACGCCGGTCTCCTATCGGGGAACATGACTGAATACAGATCGTCCTGCTATGCTCTGCGGCGTGCAGTTAAAGCCGCAAAGCTCCGTTATAAGGATCGAGTGGCGTCTCATTTCCAACTCAATGACTCGCGGCGCATGTGGCAGGGTCTGAGGTCCATCTGTTCTTTTGGATCTAAATCCTCTGCAGAGGTGAGAGCTGATCCGTCGCTTGTGAATGAGTTAAACTCTTTCTTCGCTTGCTTTGATTGTAATCGCGGCAGCGCGACTCCGCCAAGTGGTGCATCAGAGGGAATTACTCAGAGCAGCAACAACCACGTGATCTCGGAAGATGAAGTTCGGAGGGCACTCAAGCGTGTGGACGTCAGGAAAGCTGCTGGGCCGGATGGTATTTCAGGCCGTGTTCTGCGGTCCTGTGCTGATCAGCTCGCCGGGTTGTTTACATCTATCTTTAATGAGTCCCTCGCTACATCTGTGGTCCCCACCTCCTTCAAAAAATCCACCATCATCCCTGTCCCTAAGAACAGTAAACCCTCTTGCCTAAATGACTATCGTCCAGTGGCTCTCACGTCTATAGTCATGAAGGTCTTTGAGAGACTCATTAAAAACACCATTTGCTCCTTCATTCCTGACACTTTGGACCCTCTTCAGTTTGCCTATCGTCCCAATAGATTGACTGAAGATGCCATCTCTCATGTCCTCCACTCCTCCCTCACTCACATCGACAGCAAAAGTGGGAACTATGTAAGGCTGCTATTTATTGACTATAGCTCAGCCTTTAACACCATAGTTCCCATTAAGCTAACCTCCAAACTCCTGGATCTCGGCCTGAATCCTTCTCTCTGCCACTGGATTGAGGACTTCCTCACTGGCAGGCCTCAGGTGGTGAGAATAGGCCAGTCCACCTCCACCTCCATCACCCTGAGTGTGGGAGCTCCACAGGGCTGTGTCCTGAGTCCCCTGCTCTACTCTCTCTACACACATGACTGTTTGTCCACACACAGCTCCACCTCTATCATCAAATTTGCTGATGATACTATTGTCCTTGGCCTCATTTCCAACAACAATGAGACGGCATACTTGGACGAGGTGGAGCATTTAACATCATGGTGCCAGGACAACTGTCTCTCTCTGAATGTCGGCAAGACCAAAGAACTGATTGTGGACTTCAGGAAGAGACAGCAATGGACATACTCCCCCCTCATGATCAGCGGGTCACCAGTAGAGAGAGTGAGCAGCTTCAAGTACCTGGGCATAAACATCTCCGAGGACCTGACCTGGACTGCTCACTTTCAGACACAGGTGAAAAAAGCCAGGCAAAGACTGTACCACCTGTGCCAGCTGAGGAAATTCAGGGTTTCACCAGCTATCCTGAAAACTTTCTATTTAGGGGCGATAGAAAGTGTATTAACTCAGTGCATCACAGCGTGGTATGGGAACAGCACCAGTCATGACTGCAAAGAGTCGTGCGCTTATCCGAGCGTATATATGGGTCAGCTCTCCCGTCTCTGCAGGACGTCTACACCAAACGCTGCAAAGGTAGAGCTACTAAGATCATCAAGGACTCTAATCACCCTGCCAACCCTCATTTCACGCTGCTGCCATCAGGTAAGCGCTTCCGAAGCCTGATGGCCAAAACTGAGAGACTCAGGAGGAGCTTCTTCCCCCAGGCCATCAGACTCCTGAACTCAGTCACTTAACATCACGTGACCATCGACATACTGACATTGCACTGCACTTTCTGTTTCAGTACTTTTTTATTCTATTTCTATTATAATTTCCTCCTTGTGTTTTTAACTGTGAATTTGCACTGTCCATGGAGCGGCCCTGTTTACATTTCACTGCCGGTTGTATATTCTGTATATAACTGTGTATGTGACAAATAAAACTCTTTAATATTGAATCTTGAAAAGGCGAAAGGGGGTCAAACACAGTATTAGTATGGTGTTCCTAATAATCCTTTAGGTGAGTGTATATGTAGTCGTTCAATAGCCATCTAATCTTGGGCTATGATTAGACGTCTATTAGATTTTCACTGACAGCCCAAATTCAGCCTTGTTTTAGCCTAGACCCATATTTGCTGTCTATTAGACGTATACACTCACCTAAAGGATTATTAGGAACACCTGTTCAATTTCTCATTAATGCAATTATCTAAACAACCAATCACATGGCAGTTGCATCAATGCATTTAGGGGTGTGATCCTGGTCAAGACAATCTCCTGAACTCCAAACTGAATGTCAGAATGGGAAAGAAAGGTGATTTAAGCAATTTTGAGCGTGGCATGGTTGTTGGTGCCAGACGGGCCGGTCTGAGTATTTCACAATCTGCTCAGTTACTGGGATTTTCACGCACAACCATTTCTAGGGTTTACAAAGAATGGTGTGAAAAGGGAAAAACATCCAGTATGCGGCAGTCCTGTGGGCGAAAATGCCTTGTTGATGCTAGAGGTCAGAGGAGAATGGGCCGACTGATTCAAGCTGATAGAAGAGCAACTTTGACTGAAATAACCACTCGTTAGAACCGAGGTATGCAGCAAAGCATTTGTGAAGCCACAACATGCACAACCTTGAGGCAGATGTTGTGGATTAAATGCTGCCGTTTCTCTTCTTTAAAAATAACACTTCACTCAGTCTTTGATGCCAGAATATAGGTTTTATTCTTTCAAACAAAACTGAGTCAATCTGCAGATCTCCTCACAACTCAGAGAAATCCCCCATTATATAGGTAGTTCCTAGACATTCCAAACACATTACGTAATTGTTTATTTTTCCTCCATATGTTTTAACTTGGCCCTAATTCAGCACTCTATATCCATATATGGACTTAACACCCAGCACTGTGAGGGGTGGTCTTCCAGTCTCCTGCAGACCCCTGCACTCTCTCAGCTGAATATCATCATACAGATACAAATAATAGTGTATAATCATACAGTTGAATTATAATAAAATACTTATTATTCATGCAATATTAATGCAATAAACACTTCAACATTTCCCCCCTTTGAGGCTTATCAAGCCTCACTTTCACTATTCTTTACCCAGAGTGTAGCTTCAAAATCCAGCCTCCTCAGTTATGCTACACAGCAACCAAATCAAGTCACTTAGTTTCATTTCCAATGACCAGATTATTGCAACCACACTCCAGCGGAGAAGTAGAACCAAACATCTCTTTTCAGACTTTTTTTTTTTCTTTCAGTTTTTTCTTTTTTCCAAAAAGAGTAAAAGATTCAACTCTCCCTACTCCTTTCCTTCAAAATTATACATTGTTATAAGCATGTGTGTGCATTTTGTTCAGCCTTGCCTGTGGTTGTCACAGTTATGTAGAATACATCAAAAAACAATCATGCTATATATATTTAAAAACTCTCTTGCGCTGTAGACATCCTCTTCAACCCAGATACTTTGCGCACCGTAGAGGGTCACCCTTTGGGGAGCGGTTAGGCTAGCACATACACTCAGGGTCTGGCTCATCATTATTCATCTTCTTCGTCCTCATTGGAGGTACTCAAATCAATATCTAATGCTCTCATAACCCAGCTCGGTTTCTCATACAATTCCTGGTAATATATACTTTGGTTGCCCTCCAGAATTACTTTACCATTATCATGACATCTTAACATTTCCATGTTAATGTCCATTTCCATGTTCACGGCTAAAGCATCATCAGTGTAATTAATAAATCTCTGCTGATTATAATAAATATAGTTGATCCATTCTGCATTTTTATTTGGGGTGATCCATATGAATATCGATTCAAATCCTGCTTTTACCTCATCTCTTGCTTTAAACTTATTAGGCATACCTCTGGGTTGACCAATTGAATCTATAGTTACTTTAGGATCTGGTTTATAGGCTCTCTTAGTCCTATTGTTATCTTCTTTTATCGTTTGCTCTGAATCCCATTGTACAATGGTTACTTCTTGAATTAGTCGCACTCTAGCACATATTCCTTTCCATCTTAAAGGTAAAAATGCCTTTTCCACAAGCCCAAAAGAAATCTGCTACTACCTTTGTTTGATCTTCATACAATTCTATTGATGGCAGTGCTATAGTTTGATTTTTACAGTTTTCTTCTTTTGGATTTATTTTTCTCCCATTTCTTGTTCCTAGTGCTTGAAGTTCTGAAGCTCTTATTGGCGTATTTGAATTCCAAGAATTTCTTCTATCTATGTTCCAAATAGTAGCACATTTTCCATTGAATCTTCCTAAATTATACATTCCTTCTGACTTATTAAAACACTCATATTCTTGGTTATGATCAATGCTAAACCATTTTGGTATTTCTACTTCTTATTTTTCTACTCTAAGGTTTGCATTTACATCCCAGTATCTACACCAGTCTCCCCAATGAGGTCTGTTAAATTTATCCTGATACCCAAAAAGCTAAACACTCTGCTGAACAATAAGGCATAAAATAATAATTTGTATGGCAAAAATTCCTGTTAAATTTAGCACGTCACATAATCATGTGGATTTGGAACTGCTATTACCTTATTTAGAGGTGATTTAGCACACACTAAACAATTATCCATACCTACTTCTCTTGCTGTAAATGTTGCCCATTTGTACCAATCATTATTTTGCGCTGTTTCCCATAAAATATCTTCTCTGCTACTCTCATTGATTTTTTCCTCATCAACATTTCTACGTTGCTTTGATATTGTCAGGTTATTAGTCAATTCTTGTTCTATTGGTGTTATTGTTGAGTTGTCACTAGGTTTATCTGAGGGCTGAAAAATCAATTGCAGGGAAGTCTGGGTTGTACTGAGCACAGTTTGAGCTTGAAGAGAAACTTGAGTGCTGTTGCTTAAACCTTGCACTTGAATTGTCAGATGCAGTAAGCATGTGATGATCATCATCAGACATATTTTTGGACTCATCTTTCTTTCTTTGTTGACTTTCTTTGCTTTGCTCAGCTCCTTGCTTCTCTGAGCTTTCAACATATTGCACCCTTTCATCTTGCGCTCTTGTTTCACTCCTGGGAACTCTTGTGCAGTGATTCAGATGATACCAGGTGGTGCTTCCTTCCACTTGGTCCGCTGTCGGCGTAGCTGTCACCACTTTGTATGGTCCCTCTCTCCTAGGCTCATTCCACTTTCTCCTGAACACCCTCAGATACACCTGATCACCTGGAACAACTGGACAAGGTGTCTCCGTCTCCTCACTGGGCTGCTTTCTTATTTCCTGCAAATATATAGCTTTATGTATTGCAGTTAGTTTTTTCATATACAATCTCAACTCCAGTTGCAATTGTTCCAAAGGAGGTCCTTTGTGCGGTCCTCTACAATATGGCACAGGCATGGGTTGACCCGTAAGCATTTCATGCGGTGTTAGATGCGTACTTCTGTTAGTTTGTATGCGATAACTCATTAATGCAAGTGGTAAGGCATCAATCCAGTTAAGTTTAGTACTTTCTTTATAGATTCAAATGCTATTAAAGCATCTGTATTCCATTTTAGCTGATTACTCAATTTCTGCAGTCCTGCTTGTTTCATTATTTCTCTCAATGGAGCTGTTTTTATTGCATAGTCTTCTATCCAATCAGCACTGAATCCTGTCATTCCTAGAAAAGTCATTGTTAGGTTTTTGCCCCTTCGTGCCTCATCCCAGTTTTCTGCATTGGCAATTGAATGAACAAATACTCAGCGCTGAGGGAGAGTGTAACATCTCATTTTAATTGATGTAGGATTGATAGTTATATACAAAGAATACAAGGGGTGTAGAAAAGGTTTTAACCAATGAGAGAGAGAGTACGTCCTATAGCTCAGGGTATAGGAATGTGATGCATATAGAAAAACAAGTCCAAATATGGTACTCTCCTTGTCCACCATCCAGGCTCTCCTTGAGCTCCTGAAGACCCTTAACATAGGAACATAGAGAATACAGCTTCCACATACAGAGAAAACCTTCTGTCCCATTTCTTTCAATGCTGAGACCAACATAAAATCTATCAGTCATCATTTGTTTTACAGTCTGTGGCAAAGGTGCTTTACTTATACCCTCCAACTGAGCTGGAGCTATAGCTTTTGTGCCATGTGATATCAATTTTCCCATATACTCAACCTGCGGCTGACAGTACTGCAGTTTATTTTTAGAAGCCCTGTGTCCTCCTTGTGCTAACTTTGTAAGTACTTTAATAGAATCTTTGTGACACTGTTCGCGTGTTGTTGAACAAATCATCAAATCGTCTACATATTGCAACAGAGTACTTTCTATCATAAGGTCTTCTAAATCAGCCTTGAGAACCTGATTAAAAAAATGCGGGCGAATGCTTAAATCCCTGTGGCATTCGAGTATAAGTGTACTGTTTTTCAGCATAAGTAAACAAAAACAAATGTCTACTTTTTTCTTCTACCGGAATGCTAAAAAAGGCATTACAGAGATCAATTACCATGAAATATTTAGCATCTGGGGGTACAGTCGTTAGCAGCGTATGCGGATTTGGCACATCAGCTGGCCAGTCTTCTGCTATGTCATTAATTGCTCTCAAATCATGCACAAGACGCCATTTAGATTTGTTCGCTTTAATTACAGGAAGAATTGGAGTGTTACAATAGCTATTTGTTTCTATCAGTACTCCTGCTTTTAGAAGACCTTCAATAGTATTCTTAATGCCTGCTTCAGCTTCAGGCTTTAAAGGATACTGAGATTTTCTAGGCAAACATGCACCTGGTTTTAGCTGGATAATTATAGGGCTAGCTGACTTTACCAATCCTACATCTGTATCATGTTGAGACCATAATTCAGTAGGCACTTGTTGCTCTGCTTCATTAAAAAGTTCAACATCAATAGTCTCCATTGTTTTAGGTGCTATTGTCATCTGTTTTTGTATTTTTTCATCAATGACTATTTCCTATCACTTGTGTTGCACACAAAATTCTAATGAAATTTTTGTCATTTGAATGAAAAATTAACGGATTTATGGTTGGCTCCCACTGGCATTGTTCAGCTTTTTTCATCATTGGCCCTAAGTCCCAATTCTTTCCTACATATAAAGACACATGTGGAACAGATTCTGGTACACTGAACCACTTCTTTATGAATTAATTCTCAGTTATACTCACTGCTGCTCCTGCTTACCTATTATGATGTTCTTCAAGATAAGTTCAACCTTTTGATTTTCAGTTTCTTTTTGCCATCTTTGTTCTATTTTTGCATTTCTGTCAGGATCATACATCATAGTACAGTGAAACTCTGACTTTGGCAACTGTAGAAATCTGTGCTTCAATAAACTTTCCCCATGTGTCAATTATTTGTCTTACATCATTTTCAATTTGTCCTAGCCAATATACATTTGCTTTTGGCTCTGCCATTGTCATTTGAGTTCCTATCCCTTGGAAGTCTATGTACACTCCATCAGGAGAACACCAAATTTGAAGTCCTAATTTACATAATGCATCTCTTCTTAATAGATTAACAGGAGTTTGATCTGATACGAGGACAGGTATGGTCACACTTTTGTTTTTAGCTTCTAAGCACACAGGAGCAGTCATAGGAATTAACTGTTTTTGTCCTGAGAATCCTATTGTCTTTGCAAATTTGCCAGACAGAGGGAGATGAGAAGCATAATTTGAATTTACACATGTATAAACTGCTCCTATATCTATTAGCATTGGTGTTGTTTTACCTTCTATTTTAACTTTTAGCATTGGTTCTTGATTGGCAGTGGTTGTTAAAATTGGCATTTGATTTTCCCCCATAGGATTCTCTGGGCACCCCTAATATCCCTGATTTGGACCTCCCCAAGGGTTTACTGGACCATAACATGGACCCCTAGAGGGGCGTTGCCAACTTTTCCCCCTTCTACCCATACGTGACTGTTGCCATGGATTATTAGGGCAGTCTCTTCTGTTGTGTCCAAACTGACCACATGTCCAGCATTCTCCCAAAGGAGTATTATCAGTCCAGCCTTGACCTCTTCTTCCCCCTTGTGATGGATTGGCTTTCCACCTCATTGGACCTTGCTGTTGAGCATACACATTAACAGTTGGTACAGGCATTTGGTTTGCATTTGAAGAGGCTGCTACAGGCTGGGGCATTTGCACAGTTTGTGGCGGAGCATTCACAGGAGCCATTACAGACATTTGTTCTGTGTTTTCACTTTTGACTATAGCTTGGATCTTTTTCTTATTACTGCTTGTCAGCTGTTCAAGCTGCAATTGAGTCAATTTTCTTTGTAATTCTTTTTCTTGAGTTTTTTGTCTCTGTTGATTCTTTCTGTAATGTTCTACAGCATGAGACACATGGTCGCAGAACTCTTTGTGTGACTTAGAGTTTAGACCAACTACATCTTCTAGCTTGCTTTTCACCTCTTGTGGCATTGCTTCTACCACAGCATTCCTGAACAGTGTTGACATTAATGAGTCATTTTCAGGATTCCCTTCAGTCTCCTGCTTCCATCTTTTTTAATTGTCTTTGTACATATATGACATATATATGGGTTATCTTTATCCTCCAGTTGCTCTCCTTTTAACGCTTTAGGATCAATCTTTGTTGGAAATTCATCCCTCAGAGCTTGCCATACTGCTGGACGATATGCATCCAGAACAGTCCCATCCATGTAATAGGAGTCAACAGCCCTGTCTAAATCAGATGCTTCAAGAATTTCCCCCATTTTTGGGCCTCCTATGATTTTTGCTAGAAGAGCTTTAATGTCCCCAACAGATAATATTTTGCCCATTGTCTCTTCCTCAAATGCTTTAATCCACTTTCCAGCCCCATCTTGGATTTCCGGCAGACGAGCGACTAACCCCTCAAGGTCCTGTGTGGCCCAGGGCACATATTGCCCCTGTGCACCCTTGATTAAAATAGGAAGCTGTTTTACTCTAGATCTAAGCCTCCCCTTTTCTCTTCCCTGTGACCAACTTCCTCCATCAGATGACTCCTCATGCATATTTTCCAAAAGCTTGGTTCTACTTTTCACCAATTTGTCTGTCTATTACTAATTTTTGTGTTTCTTTAATTCTTTTATCTATTTCTTCTTCTATTTTCTGTCTTTGTCTTTCAATTGTTCTATCTTCTGCTCTTCCTACTTGTTTCCCTTCATACTGTGTTTTCATTACCTCTAATGCTCTCCGTGCCTGTTCATAACAATCTAAAGGCAAACTTTTCCCAGATTGTTTATGTCTCCCTATTTACCTCTGCCCCTGTTTGTTTTTCATCTTCTAACTCCACTTGCCCTTCCAATTGCATTTCTCCTGTCATTTCCACTAGTCCCTTAAGCATTGGGAACTGACCTTCTGAAGGTGCATTTGTCATTAGTTTTAAAACATCTCTTCTTTTTCAATGTTTCTTTTTCTGCCTCTTTCAATTCTTTTCTTGCTTGTTTTATATTCTTTAATATTTCTTCTCCTTCTTTTTAAACAATGCCAGTATTGCCTGTTCTTTTTCTCTTTTAGCTTCTCTTTGTTGTTTCTTTAAACTTTTACTCTTCATTTTGTGTTTTTTTATCAAAGTTTCCATTTCTTCACACAATGATACATCAAATGTCCCTTCTTTTGGCCATTTTGTCATCATCCGTTCAGTTCTTTTTGCCTATTTTTCCTATTACTTCACTACATAATGGGTACTTTTTCCCTAATGATTCAACTGGGGTAATCATTTCTCTTTTATCCATTTCTTTTATTTTTAATGACACTATTTCTTATATCTTTTCAAATGTTACTTTGCAAGAAAGATCTCTTTATTTATTATCTATTTATTCCTCTTATTTTATTTCTTTTTGTATTAAATTCTTATCTTAACAAACTAACAGATTTATTTTCACTTTATTATTTGTTTTATTTTATATGAATATAGTCAATAATTATTTTACCATCAGACATAAATTAGTCCTATGCTTTATTTTAGTCTAATTTACAAGGCTGTTTCTTGAACAAATTTCTCTCTCTCTCAAACATTCACCACTTTCATAAAAATCCTTTATTTCCTTTCACATATGTCTCTTGGGCTCATAAAGTCTGTCCCAAAGAGCTCATTCATGCATTCTCTTCATGCGTGTCTCCTTGGGCTCATATGGTTTTGTCCCAAGAAGCTCATACATACATTCTCTAACTCTCCTCGGATGTCCAGCAGAACCCCCACCTCAGTCCAAGAGGGAGAGGGGGTCACGGGTCAAGCAAGAAGAGCTTATGTTTTTACAGCCCACACACACACTCAGAGCCCAAACACACACACGTACTCTTACACAGACAGCTCTCTACTCCTTACCAAATCAAAAACTCTTTTCTTTTATCACACAGTTTAATAAAAAAAAAAAATAATACACACGCCATATTTTTGCTTACCCGAGCAAACCCCAGCCATGTGATCAGCGTGCTGAGTGGTAAACATAAGACTTTCACCCACAAAACGTAGGATTTAATTCCGATAATTGCCAATTTAACCAAACAACACAACACCTGTCCAAGCAGACTCTCAACTGTATTAATTGAGATGGTATCACAGGGATTTTCAATTTAAGGTAATGTTTAGAATCGATTAAATTAAATTGATTAAATGCACCCCGATTAAATGCACCCTTTGTCCGAACAGCTTCTATCGAAATAGAACGGTAACAACAAAAGGAAGTTTAATTTAATTCTCTCCGTCCATTCGGCACCTTCGTGCGTACGTCACGAAGCATTATTCACGCAAGAGAACCTTCAATAAATTGCCCATGACAGACCTATATCCGTCGTCAGAGTAGTGATGAGAATGAAATACTATTTCTATTCCCCACAAGTCTCTGGTCGTAATATAGCGGTTTCGCGATATATCTTAATCACCTGTTTTAGTTTCATCTTCTATGGCAGTCCTCAATCTATAGCTTGAGCGATGAGTCTCGATTTCTGTTGAGACATTCAGATGGTAGAGTCAGAATTTTACGTAAATAGAATGAGAACATGGATCCATCATGCCTTGTTACCACTGTGCAGGCTGGTGGTGGTGGTGTAATGGTGTGGGGATGTTTTCTTGGCACACTTTAGGCCCCTTAGTGCCAATTGGGCATCGTTTAAATGCCACGGCCTACCTGAGCATTGTTTCTGACCATGTCCATCCCTTTATGACCACTATGTACCCATTCTCTGATGGCTACTTCCAGCAGGATAATGCACCATGTCACAAAGCTCGAATCATTTCAAATTGGTTTCTTGAACATGACAATGAGTTCACTGTACTAAAATGGCCCCCACAGTCACCAGATCTTAACCCAATAGAGCATCTTTGGGATGTGGTGGAATGGGAGATTCGTGCCCTGGATGTGCATCCCACAAATCTCCATCAACTGCAAGATGCTATCCTATCAATATGATTCAAGATTCAAGATTTAAGAGTTTTATTTGTCACATACACAGTTATATACAGAATATACAACCGGCAGTGAAATGTAAACAGGTCCGCTCCATGGACAGTGCAAATTCACAGTTAAAAACACAAGGAGGAAATTATAATAGAAATAGAATAAAAAAGTACTATATATATAGAATATCTGTAGAATTATAAATAATCAAGTCAAGTAGAAAAAAAGTAAAAATAAAAATAAAGAAGTGGAATAAAATAAGTGAAGTAGACTGTGCAGTGAGTAAACTGTAGACTTATAAATATGTGGTTAACAACTGTACAAAGAGTATAATGTGCAAACAGGTTTATAACAGGTTGTTACACAGTAACAACGAGAACAGAACAGAAAGTGCAGGTCTGGGCCAGGTATGGGCCAACATTTCTAAAGAATGCTTTCAGCACCTTGTTGAATCAATGCCATGTAGAATTAAGGCAGTTCTGAAGGCGAAAGGGGGTCAAACACAGTATTAGTATGGTGTTCCTAATAATCCTTTAGGTGAGTGTATATGTAGTCGTTCAATAGCCATCTAATCTTGGGCTATGATTAGACGTCTATTAGATTTTCACTGACAGCCCAAATTTCGCCTTGTTTTAGCCTAGACGTCTGGGCTGTGTTTTGACGGCTAATAGACGTCTTTTAGACACAAAATTGCTTGCTGTGTAGTCACTAGAATTATGGCATTTTTGTCTTTTTCAGTTTTTTTTTTTTGATAATTTTGCCTGTGTTAATGTCAACTGCATACATTTTGGCACAGGTGTATTTCTATTGGAAATGTACTATTTCATCCACATTTTCTTTTAATAAATCTATTTTGCACTATACAACATAGTTCCATTCGAGATCTTAAGCCACCATTGAAACCCATTAAAACTGCAATAATCTCAGAAAAATCTGAATGCAATGATGTGGAAGTTTCAAATTTCAATAGTTTATTCAGAATACAACATAGATGACATATCAGATGTTTAAACTGAGAAAATGTAAATTTTAAGGGAAAAATAAGTTGATTTTAAATTCCATGGCATTAACACATCTCAAAAAAGTTGAGACAAGGCCATGTTTCCCACTGTGTGGCATCCCCTCTTCTTTTTATAACAGTCTGCAAACGTCTGGGGACTGAGGAGACAAGTTGCTCAAGTTTAGGAATAGGAATGTTGTCCCATTCTTGTCTAATACAGGCTTCTAGTTGCTCAACTGTCTTAGGTCTTCTTTCAAGTCGTCACCTTTATTTATATAGTGCTTTTAACAAGTCCAATTGTTTCAAAGCAGCTTCACATTGTTAACAGGAAAATAATGCAACAGAAATTGTACAGCCGTTCTGGTGAAACGGTGATGTTATCCAGCTAATTTCAAGTATCATTTACAGGTGCTGGTCATATAATTAGAATATCATCAAAAAGTTTATTTATTTCACTAATTCCATTCAAAAAGTAAAACTTGTATGTTATATTCATTACACACAGACTGATATATTTCAAATGTTTATTTCTTTTAATTTTGATGATTTGATGAACTAAGGAAAATCCCAAATTCAGTATCTCAGAAAATTGTGTAAGCTGCCCATGCCACACGCACTCATGCAACCCCATACCATCAGAGATGCAGGCTTCTGAACTGAGCGCTGATAACAACTTGGGTTGTCCTTGTCCTCTTTAGTCCGGATGACATGGCGTCGCAGTTTTCCAAAAAGAACTTCAAATTTTGATTCGTCTGACCACAGAACAGTTTTCCACTTTGCCACAGTCCATTTTAAATGAGCCTTGTCCCAGAGAAAACGCCTGCGCTTCTGGATCATGTTTAGATATGGCTTCTTTTTGACCTATAGAGTTTTAGCCGGCAACGGCGAATGGCACGTGGATTGTGTTCACCGACAATGTTTTCTGGAAGTATTCCTGAGCCCATGTTGTGATTTCCGTTACAGTAGCATTCCTGTATGTGATGCAGTGCCGTCTAAGGGCCCGAAGATCACGGGCATCCAAGATTCAAGATTCAAGAGTTTTATTTGTCACATACACAGTTATATACAGAATATACAACCGGCAGTGAAATGTAAACAGGTCCGCTCCATGGACAGTGCAAATTCACAGCTAAAAACACAAGGAGGAAATTATAATAGAAATAGGATAAAAAAGTACTCTCTCTCTCTCTCTCTCTCTCTCTCTCTCTCTCTATATATATATATATATATATATATATATATATATATATATATATATATATCTGTAGAATATCTGTAGAAGAAAAAAAAGTAAAAGAAGTGGAATAAAATAATTGAAGTAGACTGTGCAGTGAGTAAACTGTAGACTTATAAATATGTGGTTAACAAATGTACAAAGAGTATAATGTGCAAACAGGTTTATAACAGGTTGTTACACAGTAACAACGAGAACAGAAAGTGCAGTGCAATGTCAGTATGTCGATGGTCACGTGATGTTAGGTGACTGAGTTCAGGAGTCTGGAAGCGCTTACCAAATGGCAACAGTGTGAAATGAGGGTTTGCAGGGTGATTAGAGTCCTTGATGATCTTAGTAGCTCTACCTTTGCAGCATTTGGTGTAGACGTCCTGCAGAGACGGGAGAGCTGATCCTGAGATACGCTCGGATAAGTGCACAACTCTTTGCAGGGCCGCGACTGGTGCTGTTCCCATACCACGCTGTGATGCACTGAGTTAATACACTTTCTATCGCCCCTAAATAGAAAGTTTTCAGGATAGCTGGTGAAACCCTGAATTTCCTCAGCTGGCGCAGGTGGTACAGTCTTTGCCTGGCTTTTTTCACCTGTGTCTGAATGTGAGCAGTCCAGGTCAGGTCCTCGGCGATGTTTACACCCAGGTACTTGAAGCTGCTCACTCTCTCTACTGGTGACCCGCTGATCATGAGGGGGATCATCCAGTCATCCAGTATGGGCCTTGACCCTTACGCACAGAGATTGTTCCAGATTCTCTGAATCTTTGGATGATATTATGCACTGTAGATGATTTTTCTCTATTTTTCTCTGAGAAACTCCTTTCTGATATTGCTCCAGTATTTTTGGCCGCAGCATTGGGGGAATTGGTGATCCTCTGCCCATCTTGACTTCTGAGAGACACTGCCACTCTGAGAGGCTCTTTTTATACCCAATCATGTTGCCAATTGATCTAATAAGTTGTAAATTGGTCCTCCAGCTGTTCCTTATATGTACATTTAACTTTTCCGGCCTCTTATTGCTACCTGTCCCAACTTTTTTGGAACACGTAGCTCTCATGAAATCCAAAATGAGCCAATATTTGGCATGACATTTCAAAATGTCTCACTTTCAACATTTGATATGTTATCTATATTCTATTGTGAATAAAATATAAGTTTATGAGATTTGCAAATTATTGCATTCTTTTTTTATTCACAATTTGTACAGTGTCCCAACTTTATTTGCTTTATTCCAGTTTTTGTTTTTGGATAAATTATGCAACTATAATTGTGTAGGTGTATTGGTATGGATGTTAGAGTGCTGTGTGTAATACAAAAATTGTGTGCGCTTGTAATATTTGAGAGAGAAAAACTCAAATGCAAATCACAACTCCAAGCACTGTCTACCAGTGGAGCTTTGCTGGCATCTAATGGGGAGATTTGGTACTGCGCTCAAATAAAATCTTACTGAAAGCTCATTTTCATTTTCGTCAGATATCAACCTCAAATTTGGACCACGACTTGTTTAGATTGATGACTTTGTTTTTCTAGCAGTTTTACAGTTCAACATGTTTCATAAAATATATATTTTATATAAAATACTGTTCATAAATCATTTTCATAAACTTAAACCTCTATAACTTTTGGCATATTTTTTTAAACAACAAACTGCCAAGGGTCTTCTTTAAAATGAAATCAAATGTAAATCTGTGCTCCTGAGCTTCACAATTTTATGACAGTTTTTTGACAGACATTTTTGTCCATTATGGGCCTATGTGTAACTTTTTTTTTATTTGACACACAAGGGTTAAATCTGTCATTAAATATTTTTTTATCTAATTTTATCTGATGATGTTTAGGATGCAGGCTATTGTTGCAAGAACATGTGCACTGAAATAGTGAATCAGTTGTATTATATACCCATTGTCTTTATTATTGTCTTAAATTATTGTTATAATGTTATCCTTTGGCTTAGTGTGTGAGTTTAATCAGCGCAGTGACAGCAGATGAAAATGATCTGATTATAACCCCAGTGCTAATTAATGTGTGTTGTCATTGACAAATAAATACATACACAGTTTATAATATATATATATTTTTTTATTCTTATTATTATACATGCTCTTAGATAAGGCACGTACAAACACGATGTACATTTTAAAGATTTGAAATTACACAAAATTTTGTGAATATTTTACATAAATAATTAATTTGCTCTATGCTGTCTGGATCCGACTGCTGGTCCTGGACTTTGATTGCCATTCGCTGCTTTTTTTGTGGGGGCGACTGGTCCACACCTGCACTGTCCTGTTGAAGGAACACACATAATCATGTAACGCCGACCAGATTTAATGAGTGATTCTTAAAGAAAATCTAAAGACAAATTGCTTCTACCATTTCAATATGAGGGGTCTGTTTTAAAAAAGGATATGATTATTGTCCCAGATTAAATTATTTAAATGTTTAATTTCTAAATCTAAGTAAAACTGAGAGCTAGGAGAGTCTTACCAATGCTCTTTTCCGGCTCAGCTGGGTCATGGGCTGAAGGCTGCTCTGAGTTTTCTGCTCCCGTTGGGAAGTGGTTTTCTGAGGAGCTTGATGGTTGTAGCTCCTCAGTTTGAGATGCTTGTCAATTTTCACACACAGTTTTTGTGGTGGTGCCTGACGCAGACCTACATTGTCCTGTTGAGGGAACAGATACATGTATAACCGTGAATTGCTGGGCAGGTTTAATGAGCGCTTAGACTAAATCTAAAGGTGTATCTTTTTAATATAATAGGATTTTAAATAGAGGAGGTAGAAAACAGTAGCATAGTTGAAGGCAATTACTTTTAATTTACTTGAATTACTTTTAAATACTTTAGGTTTATTTTTTGAATAAATCTTAAAATAAGTAAAAACAAGAGATAGACGGGACTTACAGAAGCTTCTGTGCTCCACTCCCTCTTCTGGGGAGGCCCAGGTGGATTCTGTGGGGAACATGGTGGAACAAGTGCTCTCTGTGGGGTCTTGGCAGGCACTCTTAAAAAATGACTCTTCCACTGCTCCAACTGCTGCCTAGGCATCCTGATGGTTGTGGGAGGCACATGCACTGGTACATTTCGCAAACGCTGCATCAGGAGCTCCTTGCTCCACTGCTCATGGGTTTTAAGATATTTCCTCTCTGAGATCTTGTCAATAACTAGTGCACAGCAGACAGGCTCCATCTTCCGAGAAGGGGTTTGATGTGCTTCATGTGAGGACCATGCGAGCACCTTTGGGGCAGTCACAGGTGCCCTCAGAGGCTTGTTGGGCATGGGTGTTGCAAAATAGGCCTTTTGCAGATCCTCAGTCAGATGCTCTGCGATCCTCAGTTTTACACTTGGTTGGGACCCGACGGGCACAGGTGGTTCCCGGGGGGACCCAGCAGGCACAGGTGCTCCCTCTGGCTTTTTCTGTCTCTGCTGCTTTGTGGTCTTCAGTGTTGCATCTGAGAAAGCCCAGCACTCAGGTTTCTCAGATGCAACACTTAAGTGCTCCCTGTGTGGATCTGGCAGAAAAGGGTGCTCCGTGCGTCGTCTTCTGCCTCCACTGCTTTGTGGTCTTCAGTGTTGCATCTGAGAAGGCTGAGTGCTGGGACGGCGCCTTCTCAGATGCGTCACTGAAGACCAGGGATGTGGGGGATGAAGTTCCTCCTCCCTCCACTGTTCCCCAACACTGGCCTGAGACGAGGTCCCCATATTCATGCTCAGATATGGGGTCTGAAACTTCCATGATTGCCCACCACCGCCCCGCAGCAAGGGCCGTCATGAGCTCATCTGAGTATTCACTAGATGACTGCTCTGGAATCTCAAAAATGGTGGACATGGTTGACATACTGATGGATTTGATGGTGAAAGATGATCTAGAAGTGAACAATACTTTTTGCAATCTATAACTGTGAAACACCATGAAAGAAAAAGAAAGGGAAGAGATGAGCTGAGAAAACATACAGTGTAAAATATGTTATGTGCTATTTACTACAATATTACACATACTCACAGTAGTTTTTAAGTCTTGGTTTCTTTAATGCAATCTACCTGAATAAATCATGTAAAAATCACCTAAATGATTTAGTCTATAAAACAATTAATTTAAACAACATGCTTAATAAGTTATTCACATCCCAACCTAACCATAAGCTCTACTCTTCTGCACAATGGCAACGGTCACAAAACCTCAACATAACAGAAACTCTTTCAAATGTCAAACATAACTGAACATTAAACATTAACAGATGTAAATAAAAACTGCACAAAATAAATCAAATCTAAATAAAACTGCACAATTGAGCTTTTCGAGCCCCTTTTCCTTAATTTTATTAGCTTAATCGGTTCCTCAATGATTTATCTATTTATTTATCTAAATGTACAGTGAATTGACACAATAACATGTTTAAGATCCCCAAACCCCGTATAAGGCATACTCACACACTCGTCGACTCGCTACAAAAGCACGAAGCCGGTGCGCTCTACATTATATGTGACACCCTGTATGTATAGTCACAGTGAGAACCAATGCTATTTTTATTTAACCCACGTATGATGGCTCTGAACCTCAAAGGTGAACAAGCTCAGGCAGTAGTGAGTTTCATTCAGGAACAACCACATGTGAACTCAGGGACTGTTATTTCTGTGGGCCCTAGAGTCACAGTGAGGTAATGACTTGATTGTTAGAATTCCTCTGGGAAACCCTACCGCTTGTGAGGTCACTATCAGGCGATTATACAGCCAATAACTAGCATAATCAAGACAGACCGACCAGACAGTGATGACTTACCAGCAAACCAAGGAGGAGAACAAGGTTCCCGTACAGAACAACAACCGACAGACAACTTTGGCATCCGCCTGTCCATGTAAGCCACCTGGAAGAAGAACAGCAGAAATTAGTCAAAGATATGCTCATTCCAATGTGTTTGCTGTGGAGACGATAGTGATTCAACTATTGCTTTGCAGCGAAGTATCCCAAAACCCTGTAGTGGACAGTAGGGGAGTCGGTGTGTCTGAGACTATGTGGGTGTCAGCGAAAAAAAGAGTCACTAAGAAGAACGGACATTACTAGAGTGACTCATCCACTTCCACGAATTCAGACAACAGCACAAATCCGTCAGTCTCTCTTCATTGTTTTATTAAAACAGGTGGGTGAAAACGATCCCCAAGGACAATAAACACATCAAAATGTTTATAATGTTGGGTACATTGTTTTAGGAGTGTGATATGAGATTTTTTTCTCCTGAAAGAGAGTTTGAATGTTTAATGTGAATCTTTGTTCTGTGTAAAAGTAGGTTGGGGAGCGTCTTCATTCGCGGGCTTTCCGCGTCAGGCCTGGTTGTAAATAGTGTAAAATATGAATGGTTAGCGGCTCCAGCACGCTGATTACCTCGAAGACAAGAAATTATATATGCCAGCTACTGAAGCCATACTTTATCAGCCCAAAGTGTTGTTTAATGAGTTTACAATTATATATTGAATAATTACCATTGTAATTAAGATCAAGGTGTTGTATATACATGTATAGTTTGTGGATATTTTGAATATTGTCTTGAAATTTGAGTTTATATGTTACCTTTCTTCTGGTTACGCGAGTTTGTTATGAGAGAAAAGTATTTGAATATCAGAAGAAAGACTAGAGAAGTTAAGTAACATGTTTATTGGTGTTCAATGTATATTAGTCACACATAAGTTAATTTAACACTGTGATTTAAATATGTAATTTTGGAATTATTGTAATAAAAACATTACTAGAGTTACTCGCTATTGACAACAGCACAACCGTGTCTCTCTCATTGTTTTATTAAAACAGAAATAACTGCAGTACAGCCAGCTGGACAGCGGGCGTGCTACAATACTCACCGAATGTTCTGAGGAATTCCGCGATCACAGTGACGTCACAATCGACAGTCGAATTGACCCAGATTTTTAGAAAGTGAGTGATGGGAGACCGAGGCTGCAATACAAATATAAACAATGAACAAGCATGTTTCATTAATGATTGGTCATACAAAAACTAGTGCTGTTTATTATTTATATTATTTTTCAGCATATGCAGCAGTGGCGGCTTTTCACAAAAACCTAGGGTACGAGTCCTTCTGGCCATACAACAACGATGTTCCCAAATAAACACATTATATCTAAACAAAATGTGGACAAAATCCACTAAAAGAACTTAACAACAGACTTAACAACAATACAAAATCAAAATCAATGCAAATACTGAAACAGCCCTATAATTCACTGTGTCCTAATCACGTGAGAAAAATGATATTTTCAATGTTAATCAGAGTTTTTTGTACTAACCAGCCGTAACGGCGATTGACGACGATTCTATTTTATAAACAGTTTTTATTTCTGCGGCTTTGTGGCTGGAACAACATACAAAGTATGACAAGTGCAGATTATGCGCTTTATTTAATATTTAGATATTATTTGTCTCTCTTCCATTTTAAGTAAATTTTTTTTTTAAATGCAATTACAACTCTCAATCACTAGATGGCAGCTGTAGCTGGCAACGGCAGATCTCGCAAAAAACATTTCTGTCGTTTTGAGTTAATTATTATTATTTTTATGTTTTTACACAAGAGTAGAACAACAACGGGCAACGGCAAATGTTAAAGGATATTCTTTGGCCTTGTAAGTATCTGTGTTTTCGTTTTGACGTGTTCATTATATACATTATTTGTTATCGTGTAGGAACCGTGAGATTTTAGCTAGTAACAATGTAGAATAAGCCATGTTGTGGTTAGCTTCACATGCTACATGTACCTGTAGGTACCTTCAAGGGGATAAACATGAAACATGTGCAACCTATTATAATTTGTTATGAAAGCCACAAATATCCTTTTACTCTGGATCATTATATGAAAATATGAGTTTTTGACTTGGCAAGGCAAATTTGTATAGCACATTTTAACAAGCCATAAGTGTTTTACATAAAACATAAAAGCAACATTGGGTAATGTAAAAAGACAATATAATAAGACATTTAAAAACACTTTCAAATTGTTCAATAGAAAAATAAAAACATGATAAAACAGGAGAGTAAAAGTTACAGTGCAGTGTAAGAAATGTATCATTATTCCTTTCCAATTAATAAAAGGCAGTGGCAAACAGTAAAGTCTTTAACCTTGATTTAAGAGAATTAAGAGTTGCTGCAGAACTGCAGTTTTAATGTGAGTTTGTTCCAGATATATTGTGCATAAAAACTGAATTCTGCTTCTCCATGTTTAGTTTTGACGCTGGGGACAGAAAGCAGACCTGTCCCAGACGGTGAGAGGTCTGGATGGTTCATAATGCAGCAGAAGATCAGAAATGTACTTTGGCCTTAAACCATTCAACGCTTTAAAAACCAGCAGTAGTATTTTGAAATCAATTCTTTGACAGACAGGAAGCCAGTGTAAAAACCTCAGAACTGGAGTGATGTGATCCACTTTCTTGGATTTAAAGACACAAGGTTTCAAGTTTCAAGTTTATTTGTCATTACACATGTACAAGTACAGTATAACGAAATGAAGTTTGGAGCAAGCCTCCGGGCCGCAGCCTTTTCAGGCGCCGCCACACGCTCTCCAGAAATACAAGAATGCAGTTGGCAAGCATTACATAGCAAACACAACAAAACATAACATAACACAGTACACATGGTCACGTGATGGGATTTTTTGTATGGAGTGGGAGAGGAGATAGATAAGGACAGGCAGACGGATGGAGGGGGGCTGGGATCGGGATCGGGTGTGTATGGTGCGAGTGAGTCTGAGATTGTGTTGTGTGAGAATGTTAGCCATAACTTCAGATGTTTTCGAGTTCAGTTCTATGGTTTGTCCTTGAAGGGAGATAAGGCAGTGCACAGGGAAAGATAGCAGACCAAGCTGTCAGGCTGACCTCCCAACTGAGAGATAGGGACAAGTGAGGTTCGGTGGGGTAGTTGATTAGGTCAGGCAAATACAATTTTTTAATCCATTTGATGATCTTCGGTAATTTGTCCGGATCATAATCAATCAATCAGTTCTGGTCCTCAGCACTCGCGTCCGGTCTGTGCAGTTTCCCTAGACATTACGTCCAGCCTCATGGCCAGACCGATTACAGTCTGTAAAAGTTCACCGATCTGACCCCCGATGGAGCCCACTCTTCCCTGCGTATCCGCAGTCCGGACTGCGTTGTTACGGTTCAGTTCCTCAATTCGTATCACTCTCTGATCTAATTCCTTCAAACGGTCACACACAGCCCCGAAGCATTCCTTAATTTCCACAGACAGCGGCTGGGTGAATTTGCTTGCAGCTGTCTTACCAATCTTCCGATAGGTCAGGGCAATCCCAAAGCCAAAGAATAGGAACCCCGCCATCAATAATCCAATCATGTATAAATCTTCCGCATCCTCCACGGACAG
This sequence comes from Paracanthobrama guichenoti, assembly GCA_018749465.1. NCBI lineage: Eukaryota > Metazoa > Chordata > Actinopteri > Cypriniformes > Gobionidae > Paracanthobrama > Paracanthobrama guichenoti. The sequence goes on along the minus strand of CM031958.1, from coordinate 23,369,007 downwards.
AGCCTCCAGGCACAGGACTTGCCAGTTGTTCCATGCGTCCATCACGTACCCTGCAGCAAAGGTCCCGTCCGGGCAGGTGGGTTCTCCCGGGGCACCCTTCCTTTGTGAGAAAATCCTATCGATCGCGCTGATTGACCAGTTAATCAATTCCATTTCAGTATTTTCAGGAGTCCAGCAAGCAGCGGGTCAGAGAGAAAAGAAAAAGACAAAATACCAAAGCGCCAGAGCACAGCGGGAGCAGAGAGAAAACACGTCTGCACTGAATGAAGGACAGAGTCAAGAGGTTCAGGTTGATTGAAAATTATCCAGCAATCAGTCAACAAAGCACAACAATGAATATACAGAACAGAAGACTTACATGCACAGCACATTGCACACACAAAGGAATAAAATCAACTTTCCCTATTGTCTATCTCGTTGTTCTAATGCAACATGGTGGCTAAAACATCTTTTAAACCCAAAAATGAAAATGAATTTACTCACCCTCAAGTTGTTTCTTTCGTCTGTTGACCACACAAAAGACGATATTTTGAAGAATCTGGGTACTCAAACGGTTTATGGGCCCCATTGACTTCCATCGTATTTATTTTCCTACTATGAAAGTCAATGGCTATCAAATGTCTAATTACCAACATTCTTATATATTTATAACAAATATATATTTTTGTGTGTGTTCAACAGAAGAAAGAAACCCATACAGGTTTGGAACAACTTAAGGGTGAGTAAATGATGACTATCTCTTTAAACATACATGTATCTTAACTCTATATTGCCCAGCTCTAGTGTGCATCTAAGCAAAAGAGAATGACTGTCACAATTACTGTAAATAAAGTAAAAAATTATGATGTCAACAATGCTTTTCTTGTGCGATGTTTTGTTTCTTATTTGGCAGATGCCGTGATGACCGACTTCCCACCGGCAACAGAGTTTGAGTTAAGGAATGCAATAAAGCCAACAATGCTTTATAAACCAACAAAAGGGTTAACTTTTTATTTTGTCATTCTTTATATATTTTTTATTATTATATTACATTGTTAATATTCCATATTTCTATTCCTAATTTTATATTTCATTGTATTTTTAACATTTTATTTGGTTATTTGTATTATCTTAAGTTGTCTATGTTGTTAATGTTCTTTTCTAAATAAAACCTTTATATTTAATTTGTTTGGATGATTGTTATGTATGAGTACCTGTTATATTTGAGTGAAAAGAATCCTTTAGCCATTTTGTTGTCTATTAGATGTATATGTACTAGTAGTCATTCGTTAGGCGTCTAATTGATGACTGGTCTATTCTTGGACTATGATTAGACGTCTATTAGATTTTCACTGACAGCCCAAATTCAGCCTTGTTTTAGCCTAGACCCATATTTGCTGTCTATTAGACGTATACACTCACCTAAAGGATTATTAGGAACACCTGTTCAATTTCTCATTAATGCAATTATCTAATCAACCAATCACATGGCAGTTGCTTCAATGCATTTAGGGGTGTGGTCCTGGTCAAGACAATCTCCTGAACTCCAAACTGAATGTCAGAATGGGAAAGAAAGGTGATGGGCCGGTCTGAGTATTTCACAATCTGCTCAGTTACTGGGATTTTCACGCACAACCATTTCTAGGGTTTACAAAGAATGGTGTGAAAAGGGAAAAACATCCAGTATGCGGCAGTCCTGTGGGTGAAAATGCCTTGTTGATGCTAGAGGTCAGAGGAGAATGGGCCGACTGATTCAAGCTGATAGAAGAGCAACTTTGACTGAAATAACCACTCGTTACAACCGAGGTATGCAGCAAAGCATTTGTGAAGCCACAACATGCACAACCTTGAGGCGGATGGGCTACAACAGCAGAAGACCCCCCGGGTACCACTCATCTCCACTACAAATAGGAAAAAGAGGCTACAATTTGCACGAGCTCACCAAAATTGGACAGTTGAAGACTGGAAAAATGTTGCCTGGTCTGATGAGTCTCGATTTCTGTTGAGACATTCAGATGGTAGAGTCAGAATTTTACGTAAACAGAATGAGAACATGGATCCATCATGCCTTGTTACCACTGTGCAGGCTGGTGGTGGTGGTGTAATGGTGTGGAGGATGTTTTCTTGGCACACTTTAGGCCCCTTAGTGCCAATCGTTTAAATGCCATGGCCTACCTGAGCATTGTTTCTGACCATGTCCATCCCTTTATGACCACTATGTACCCATTCTCTGATGGCTACTTCCAGCAGGATAATGCACCATGTCACAAAGCTCGAATCATTTCAAATTGGTTTCTTGAACATGACAATGAGTTCACTGTTCATACTAAAATGGCCCCCACAGTCACACCCAATAGAGCATCTTTGGGATGTGGTGGAACGGGAGATTCGTGCCCTGGATGTGCATCCCACAAATCTCCATCAACTGCAAGATGCTATCCTATCAATATGGGCCAACATTTCTAAAGAATGCTTTCAGCACCTTGTTGAATCAATGCCACGTAGAATTAAGGCAGTTCTGAAGGCCCCCTTTCATTCAAAATGGCGCCGCTGTGTTCGGTCGCGAAGACTGTGCTTTTATTTACTATTTTACTTTCTTTTGCTGTCAATTTTTACAAACTTATCAACTGCAGTGATCTGCTATGACAGCAAAACTCTTTTTGGACATTGGTTACCTCTACACTGGACTGTTTCAGGACACTTTCGCCGATCCTCTGTGGCCATCTGAGATTCAGACAGGTCAACGGCGAAGAATCAAGAAACACCGTGGGAAACGTGCGGGGATCTGGAACAGACTGAGGAAAAGGGCATTCAGCCCTCCTCTCCCGAGCATTCTGCTCGCAAATATTCAATCCTTGGAGAATAAGATGGACGATCTTAGAGCCAGGATAAGTTTTCAACGGGACATGAGAGACTGTAACATCTTTTGTTTGTCCGAAACGTGGCTCACGCCTGCAGTCCCAGACACAGCTGTGACGCCGTCGGAGAACTTCTCTGTTTTTCGGATGGACAGAACAGCCGAGGCCGGTAAATCCAAAGGCGGTGGAGTATGCTTCATGATCAACAAGAAATGGTGCGACCCCAGGAACATCACCATTCTCTCGTGGTCCTGCTCGCCTCATCTGGAACATTTAACAATCATTTGCTGCACATTCTATCTGCCGAGGGAGTTTTCCTCTGTCATCGCGACCGCCGTTTACATTCCACCACAGGCAGACACAGGGCTGGCTTTATCTGGCCTTCATGATGTTACCAGCGGCTTCATAAACAAACACCCCGATGCTGCTTTCATCGTCGCGGGCGATTTTAACAAAGCAGACCTAAAGAAAGTATTGCCAAACTTTCACCAGCACGTCTCCCGTCCTACACGAGGAGCAAACACACTGGATCATTGCTACTCTCCATTTAAGAACGCCTATAAAGTGCGGTCACTTCCAGCTTTTGGCAAATCGGATCACGCCGCCATTTTCCTCACACCTGAATACAAACAAAGGCTTGTTCAGGAACCCCCGGTGAGGCGGGAAGTTAAGTGCTGGTCAGCCCACTCAGAGACGGCGCTACAGGCAGCTCTGGATGATGTTGACTGGGACATGTTCCGAGCGAGTTCAGCTGACGTCAGCGAGTTCACGGATGTGGTGCTTTGCTTCATCAACACGCTTACAGAGCAAGCCACACAAACAATAACAATAACGTCCTTCTCAAATCAGAAACCGTGGGTGGACAATTCAATCCGCGCTGCAGTGAACACACACACTGCCGCTTACAACGCCGGTCTCCTATCGGGGAACATGACTGAATACAGATCGTCCTGCTATGCTCTGCGGCGTGCAGTTAAAGCCGCAAAGCTCCGTTATAAGGATCGAGTGGAGTCTCATTTCCAACTCAACGACTCGCGGCGCATGTGGCAGGGTCTGAGGTCCATCTGTTCTTTTAGATCTAAATCCTCTGCAGAGGTGAGAGCTGATCCGTCGCTTGTGAATGAGTTAAACTCTTTCTTCGCTTGCTTTGATTGTAATTGCGGCAGCGCGACTCCGCCAAGTGGCGCATCAGAGGGAATTACTCAGAGCAGCAACAACCACGTGATCTCGGAGGATGAAGTTCTCGGAGGATGAAGTTCAGCTCGCCGGGTTGTTTACATCGATCTTTAATGAGTCCCTCGCTACATCTGTGGTCCCCACCTCCTTCAAAAAATCCACCATCATCCCTAAGAACAGTAAACCCTCTTGCCTAAATTACTATCGTCCAGTGGCTCTCACGTCTATAGTCATGAAGGTCTTTGAGAGACTCAAACACAACACTAAAACACATTAAAAACACCATTTGCTCCTTCATTCCTGATACTTTGGACCCTCTTCAGTTTGCCTATCGCCCCAATAGATTGACTGAAGATGCCATCTCTCATGTCCTTCACTCCTCCCTCACTCACATCGACAGCAAAAGTGGGAACTATGTAAGGCTGCTATTTATTGACTATAGCTCAGCCTTTAACACCATAGTTCCCATTAAGCTAACCGCCAAACTCCTGGATCTCGGCCTGAATCCTTCTCTCTGCCACTGGATTGAGGACTTCCTCACTGGCAGGCCTCAGGTGGTGAGAATAGGCCAGTCCACCTCCACCTCCATCACCCTGAGTGTGGGAGCTCCACAGGGCTGTGTCCTGAGTCCCCTGCTCTACTCTCTCTACACACATGACTGTTTGTCCACACACAGCTCCACCTCTATCATCAAATTTGCTGATGATACTATTGTCCTTGGCCTCATTTCCAACAACGAGACGGCATACTTGGACGAGATGGAGCATCTAACATCATGGTGCCAGGACAACTGTCTCTCTCTGAATGTCGGCAAGACCAAAGAACTGATTGTGGACTTCAGGAAGAGACAGCAACGGACATACTCCCCCCTCATGATCAGCGGGTCACCAGTAGAGAGAGTGAGCAGCTTCAAGTACCTGGGCGTAAACATCTCCGAAGACCTGACCTGGACTGCTCACATTCAGACACAGGTGAAAAAAGCCAGGCAAAGACTGTACCACCTGCGCCAGCTGAGGAAATTCAGGGTTTCACCAGCTATCCTGAAAACTTTCTATTTAGGGGCGATAGAAAGTGTACTAACTCAGCGCATCACAGCGTGGTATGGGAACAGCACCAGTCATGACTGCAAAGCCCTGCAAAGAGTTGTGCACTTATCCGAGCGTATCTCAGGGTCAGCTCTCCCGTCTCTGCAGGACGTCTACACCAAACGCTGCAAAAGGTAGAGCTACTAAGATCATCAAGGACTCTAATCACCCTGCAAACCCTCATTTCACGCTGCTGCCATCTGGTAAGCGCTTCCGAAGCCTGATGGCCAAAACTGAGAGACTCAGGAGGAGCTTCTTCCCCCAGGCCATCAGACTCCTGAACTCAGTCACTTAACATCACGTGACCATCGACATACTGACATTGCTCTGCACTTTCTGTTCTCGTTGTTACTGTGTAACAACCTGTTATAAACCTGTTTGCACATTATACTCTTTATACATTTGTTAACCACATATTTATAAGTCTACAGTTTACTCACTGCACAGTTTACTCCACTTATTTTATTCCACTTTATTTTTATTTTTTACTTTTTTCTACTTGACTTGATTATATATATATATATATATATATATATATATATATATATATATATATATATATATATATATATATATATATATATATATATATATATACATATAGTACTTTTTATTCTATTTCTATTATAATTTCCTCCTTGTGTTTTTAACTGTGAATTTGCACTGTCCATGGAGCGGACCTGTTTACATTTCACTGCCGGTTGTATATTCTGTATATAACTGTGTATGTGAGAAATAAAACTCTTGAATCTTGAATCTTGAATCTTGAAAAGGCGAAATGGGGTCAAACACAGTATTAGTATGGTGTTCCTGATAATCCTTTAGGTGAGTGTATATGTAGTCGTTCAATAGCCATCTAATCTTGGGCTATGATTAGACGTCTATTAGATTTTCACTGACAGCCCAAATTTCGCCTTGTTTTAGCCTAGACGTCTGGGCTGTGCTTTGATGGCTAATAGACGTCTTTTAGACACAAAATTGCTTGCTGGGTAGTCACTAGAATTATGGCATTTTTGTCTTTTTCAGTTTTTTTAATTTTTTATAATTTTGCCTGTGTTAATGTCAACTGCATACATTTTGGCACAGGTGTGTATTTCTATTGGAAATGTACCATTTCATCCACATTTTCTTTTAATAAATCTATTTTGCACTATACAACATAGTTCCATTCGAGATCTTAAGCCACCATTGAAACCCATTAAAACTGCAATAATCTCAGAAAAATCAGAATGCAATGATGTGGAAGTTTCAAATTTCAATATTTTATTCAGAATACAACATAGATGACATATCAAATGTTTAAACTGAGAAAAATAAGTTGATTTTAAATTTCATGGCATCAACACATCTCAAAAAAGTTGAGACAAGGCCATGTTTCCCACTGTGTGGCATCCCCTCTTCTTTTTATAACAGTCTGCAAACGTCTGGGGACTGAGGAGACAAGTTGCTCAAGTTTAGGAATAGGAATGTTGTCCCATTCTTGTCTAATACAGGCTTCTAGTTGCTCAACGGTCTTAGGTCTTCTTTCAAGTCAAGTCACCTTTATTGATATAGTGCTTTTAACAAGTCCAATTGTTTCAAAACAGCTTCACATTGTTAACAGGAAAATAATGCAACAGAAATTGTACAGCCGTTCTTGTGAAACGGTGATGTTATCCGGCTAATTTCAAATATCATTTGCAGGTGCTGGTCATATAATTAGAATATCATCAAAAAGTTGACTTATTTCACTAATTCCATTCAAAAAGTAAAACTTGTATGTTCATTACACACAGACTGATATATTTGAAATGTTTATTTCTTTTAATTTTGATGCTTATAACTGACAACTAAGGAAAATCCCAAATTCAGTATCTCAGAAAATTAGAATATTACTTCTGACAGCGTCAGAAGCGTCTCGCCTGGGCTAAAGACAAAAAGGACTGGACTGCTGCTGAGTGGTCCAAGTTATGTTCTCTGATGAAAGTAATTTTGGGGGTCCCAGAGTCTGGAGGAAGAGAGGAGAGGCACACAATCCACGTTGCTTGAGGTCCAGTGTAAAGTTTCCACAGTCAGTGATGGTTTAGGGTGCCATGTCATCTGCTGGTGTTGGTCCACTGTGTTTTCTGAGGTTTCTGAGCCGTATACCAGGAAGTTTTAGAGCACTTCCTGCTGCTGACCAACTTTATGGAGATGCAGATTTCATTTCCCAACAGGACTTGGCACCTGCACACAGTGCCAAAGCAACCAGTACCTGGTTTAAGGACCATGGTATCCCTGTTGATTGTCCAGCAAACTCGCCTGACCTTAACCCCATAGAAAATCTATGGGCTATTGTGAAGAGGAAGATGCGATATGCCAGACCCAACAACGCTGAAGAGCTGAAGGCCACTATCAGAGCATCCTGGGCTCTCATAACACCTGAGCAGTGCCACAGACTGATCGACTCCATGCCACGCCGCATTGCTGCAGTAATTCAGGCAAAAGGATCCCCAACTAAGTATTGAGTGCTGTACATGCTCATACTTTTCATGTTCATACTTTTCAGTTGGCCAAGATTTCTAAAAATCCTTTCTTTGTATTGGTCTTAAATAATGTTCTAATTTTCTGAGATACTGAATTTGGGATTTTCTTTATTTGTCAGTTATAATCATCAAAATGAAAAGAAATAAACATTTGAAATATATCAGTCTGTGTGTAATGAATGAATATAATATACAAGTTTCACTTTTTGAATGGAATTAGTGAAATAAATAAACTTTTTGATGATATTCTAATTATATGACCAGCACTTGTAGTGTCAATGCGGGCAGATCGGTAATATAGATGAAATTTAGGTGTTATTTCAGTACCTGGATCCTTCTTCTACGCAGCCATGATGTTGTAATTGATGCAGTATGTGGTCTGGCATTGTCATGTTGGAAAATGCAAGGTCTTCCCTGAAAGAGACGACGTCTGGATGGGAGCATATGTTGTTCTAGAACTTGGATATACCTTTCAGCATTGATGGTGCCTTTCCAGATTGTGAATAAAATATAAGTTTATGAGATTTGCAAATTATTGCATTCTTTTTATTCACCATTTGTACAGTGTCCCAACTTTATTTGCTTTATTCCAGTTTTTGTTTTTGGATAAATTATGCAACTATAATTGTGTAGGTGTATTGGTATGGATGTTAGAGTGCGTGTGTAATACAAAAATTGTGTGCGCTTGTAATATTTGAGAGAGAAAAACTCAAATGCAAATCACAACTCCAAGCACTGTCTACCAGTGGAGCTTTGCTGGCATCTAATGGGGAGATTTGGTACTGCGCTCAAATAAAATCTTACTGAAAGCTCATTTTTTTAACCTCAAATTTGGAACACAACTTGTTTAGATTGATGACTTTGTTTTTCTAGCAGTTTTACAGTTCAACATGTTTCATAAAATATATATTTTATATAAAATACTGTTCATAAATCATTTTCATAAACTTAAACCTCTATAACTTTTGGCATATTTTTAAGCAACAAACTGCGAAGGGTCTTCTTTAAAATGAAATCAAATGTAAATCTGTGCTCCTGAGCTTCACAATTTTATGACAGTTTTTTGACAGACATTTTTGTCCATTATGGGCCTATGTGTAACTTTTTTTTTTTTATTTGACACACAAGGGTTAAATCTGTCATTAAATATTTTTTATCTAATTTTATCTGATGATGTTTAGGATGCAGGCTATTGTTGCAAGAACATGTGCACTGAAATAGTGAATCAGTTGTATTATATACCCATTGTCTTTATTATTGTCTTAAATTATTGTTATAATGTTATCCTTTGGCTTAGTGTGTGAGTTTAATCAGCGCAGTGACAGCAGATGAAAATGATCTGATTATAACCCCAGTGCTAATTAATGTGTGTTGTCATTGACAAACAAATATATACACAGTTTATAATATATTATATATATTTATTATTATTATTATTATACATGCGCTTATATAAGGCACGTACAAACACGGTGTACATTTTAAAGATTTGAAATGACACAACATTTTGTGAACATTTTACATAAATAATCAATTTGCTCTATGCTGTCTGGATCCGACTGCTGGTCCTGGACTTTGATTGCCATTCGCTGCTTTTTTTTTTTGTGGGGCGACTGGTCCACACCTGCACTGTCCTGTTGAAGGAACACACATAATCATGTAACGCCGACCAGATTTAATGAGTGATTCTTAAAGAAAATCTAAAGACAAATTGCTTCTACCATTTCAATATGAGGGGTCTGTTTTAAAAAAGATACGATTATTGTCCCAGATTAAATTATTTAAATGTTTAATTTCTAAATCTAAGTAAAACTGAGAGCTAGGAGAGTCTTACCAATGCTCTTTTCCGGCTCAGCTGGGTCATGGGCTGAAGGCTGCTCTGAGTTTTCTGCTCCCGTTGGGAAGTGGTTTTCTGAGGAGCTTGATGGTTGTAGCTCCTCAGTTTGAGATGCTTGTCAATTTTCACACACAGTTTTTGTGGTGGTGCCTGACGCAGACCTACATTGTCCTGTTGAGGGAACAGATACATGTATAACCGTGAATTGCTGGGCAGGTTTAATGAGTGCTTAGACTAAATCTAAAGGTGTATAGGATTTTAAATAGAGGAGCTAGAAAACAATAACATAGTTGAAGGCAATTACTTTTAATTTACTTGAATTACTTTTAAATACTTTAGGTTTATTTTTTGAATAAATCTTAAAATAAGTACAAACAAGAGATAGACGGGACTTACAGAAGCTTCTGTGCTCCACTCCCTCTTCTGGGGAGGCCCAGGTGGATTCTGTGGGGAACATGGTGGAACAAGTGCTCTCTGTGGGGTCTTGGCAGGCACTCTTAAAAAATGACTCTTCCACTGCTCCAACTGCTGCCTAGGCATCCTGATGGTTGTGGGAGGCACATGCACTGGTACATTTCGCAAACGCTGCATAAGGAGCTCCTTGCTCCGTTGCTCATGGGTTTTAAGATATTTCCTCTCTGAGCTCTTGTCAATAACTAGTGCACAGCAGACAGGCTCCATCTTCCGAGAAGGGGTTTGATGTGCTTCATGTGAGGACCATGCGAGCACCTTTGGGGCAGTCACAGGTGCCCTCAGAGGCTTGTTGGGCATGGGTGTTGCAAAATAGGCCTTTTGCAGATCCTCAGTCAGATGCTCTGCGATCCTCAGTTTTACACTTGGTTGGGACCCGACGGGCACAGGTGGTTCCCGGGGGGACCCAGCAGGCACAGGTGCTCCCTCTGGCTTTTTCTGTCTCTGCTGCTTCATGGTCTTCAGTGTTGCATCTGAGAAGCCTAAGTCTGGGGCCTTCTCAGATGCATCGCTGAAGACCAAGGATGAGGTGAGGCGTCCCTTCTCAGATCTGGCAGGCACAGGTTCTCCCTGCTGCAGCAGCTCAGATCTCAGTGGCTCAGGGATCTTTAGTTTTGGCCTATCTGCTCTCTGTGGGGTCTTGGCAGGCACTCTTAAAAAATGACTCTTCCACTGCTCCAACTGCTGCCTAGGCATCCTGATGGTTGTGGGAGGCACATGCACTGGTACATTTCGCAAACGCTGCATAAGGAGCTCCTTGCTCCGCTGCTCATGGGTTTTAAGATATTTCCTCTCTGAGCTCTTGTCAATAACTAGTGCACAGCAGACAGGCTCCATCTTCCGAGAAGAAGTTTGATGTGCTTCATGTGAGGACCATGCGAGCACCTTTGGGGCAGTCACAGGTGCCCTCAGAGGCTTGTTGGGCATGGGTGTTGCAAAATAGGCCTTTTGCAGATCCTCAGTCAGATGCTCTGCGATCCTCAGTTTTACACTTGGTTGGGACCCGACGGGCACAGGTGGTTCCCGGGGGGACCCAGCAGGCACAGGTGCTCCCTCTGGCTTTTTCTGTCTCTGCTGCTTTGTGGTCTTCAGTGTTGCATCTGAGAAGCCTAAGTCTGGGGCCTTCTCAGATGCATCACTGAAGACCAGGGATGAGGTGAGGCCTCCCTTCTCATGTGGTTCCTGGGGGGACCCAGCAGGCACAGGTGCTCCCTGTGGCTTTACCTGCCTCCACTTTCTCCTCTGATCTGTTGTCTTAAGTGTTGCATCTGAGAAACCTGAGTGCTGGGCTTTCTCAGATGCATCATTGAAGACCAGGGGTGCTCCCTGTGTGGATCTGGCAGAAAAGGGTGCTCCGTGCGTCGTCTTCTGCCTCCACTGCTTTGTGGTCTTCAGTGTTGCATCTGAGAAGGCTGAGTGCTGGGACGGCGCCTTCTCAGATGCGTCACTGAAGACCAGGGATGTGGGGGATGAAGTTCCTCCTCCCGCCACTGTTCCCCAACACTGGCCTGAGACGAGGTCCCCATATTCATGCTCAGATATGGGGTCTGAAACTTCCATGATTGCCCACCACCGCCCCGCAGCAAGGGCCGTCATGAGCTCATCTGAGTATTCACTAGATGACTGCTCTGGAATCAAAAATGGTGGACATGGTTGACATACTGATGGATTTGATGGTGAAAGATGATCTAGAAGTGAACAATACTTTTTGCAATCTATAACTGTGAAACACCATGAAAGAAAAAGAAAGGGAAGAGATGAGCTGAGAAAACATACAGTGTAAAAAATGTTATGTGCTATTTACTACAATATTACACATACTCTTTTTGAGTAGTTTTTAAGTCTTGGTTTCTTTAATGCAATCTACCTGAATAAATCATGTAAAAATCACCTAAATGATTTAGTCTATAAAACAATTAATTTAAACAACATGCTTAATAAGTTATTCACATCACAACCTAACCATAAGCTCTACTCTTCTGCACAATGGCAACGGTCACAAAACCTCAACATAACAGAAACTCTTTCAAATGTCAAACATAACTGAACATTAAACATTAACAGATGTAAATAAAAACTGCACAAAATAATTCAAATCTAAATAAAACTGCACAATTGAGCTTTTCGAGCCCCTTTTCCTTATTTTTTTAGCTTAATCGGTTCCTCAATTCAAGCCTCAAAATGATTTATCTATTTATTTATCTAAATGTACAGTGAATTGACACAATAACATGTTTAAGATCCCCAAACCCCGTATAAGGCATACTCACACAATCGTCGACTCGCTACAAAAGCACGAAGCCGGTGCGCTCTACATTATACTCACCGAACGTTCTGAGGAATTCCGCGATCACAGTGACGTCACAATCGACAGTTGAATTTATGAGTGATGGGAGACCGAGGCTGCAATACAAATATAAACAATGAACAAGCATGTTTCATTAATGATTGGTCATACAAAAACTAGTGCTGTTTATTATTTATATTATTTTTCAGCATATGCAGCAGTGGCGGCTTTTCACAAAAACCTAGGGTACGAGTCCTTCTGGCCATACAACAACGACGTTCCCAAATAAACACATTATATCTAAACAAAATGTGGACAAAAATCCACTAAAAGAACTTAACAACAGACTTAACAACAATACAAAATCAATGCAAATACTGAAACAGCCCTATAATTCATATAGTGTTCATAATTCATATTCATATAAATACTGTCCTAATCACGTGAGAAAAATGATATTGGCGACGTATTACAGTATTTTATAACGGCGATTGACGACGATTCTATTTCATAAACAGTTTTTATTTCTGCGGCTTTGTGGCTGGAACAACATACAAAGTATGACAAGTGCAGATTATGCGCTTTATTTAATGTAAAAAGAATTTAAAGTGTGCTTGAATATCATTTTTGTGACCTTAATTCACCTCAGATTTTGAAAAGAAATGAAACGAAACAACTATGTTCAAACTGTCAAATCAAGGTGAGCAAACAAGAGTATTCTATGATAAAGTCACGCAGTATGTATTTTTACATACTGTAAAAAGTATGTAACCCCACCGATACTTAAGAATAAAAATTAAATAAATATTATTACAAATATAGAATTAAATGTAAGCATAGATATTTTTTCAATCATTTATTTTTTCATTTATTTTTATATTTTTCATTTATTTTCATTTACATAATGAAATGTTGCAAAGGTGAGTCAAAAATAAATGCATCTATTTAAATGTATTTATTTATGTAACATGAAATGTGACCTGAAATAGCTAAATACGCCTTGAAATAAAATTAAAAAAAGGAAAATGTAATAATTTCATTATACATGAATATGTTTGATCTGTTAAATCACTCCATGTGCTGTCTTATCATCAAGCTTGCTATTGTTTTGACACAATGGTTCTCGCCAGGAGATCAGGAGGTCATATTTGGAGTTTTTCCGCATTAAAAGTTTTAAACCCCCTGATATGTAAGATTGCAATGCAATACTATCAAAAGGCCAGCAGAGAGCCCGTTCAGCATGCTCACGGTTATTAGGCTTTGTGTTGTTGACAACCAACCATCTGGAAGCAGAAGCACACACATCCCCAGTTAACAAACACTAACAGCACAGCTGCACGATCCAGGACGCGTACTGCACATCAGGAAAAACTTATGCACACGGGTGATGTTGGACCAGTTATTTCTTGGATTTAGCCAGAAATTAAACCAATTCTTTTTAATAACATCTGGAGATGATTGGTAAATAAAGCCATCCTGTGAGCGGAGCTCAAGGCCTTTTGATTTTAGCAGCTCACACTTCATCATCCGCGGTGGTCTCGCGCTTTAAGCCGCCGCTGGGCTCAGCAGCCGCAGCGGCACCACAACAATAGCTGCAGTGATACTGCTGGGGCGTCGCTCAGCACGTCTCTTTATTTATCTACCTGACGCAGGATGTAAGTTACGAATATCTCAATGCTTTAGAAACATGGAGACCAACACTCGGGAATCGGTGAGTAAAGCGGAGGACGGTTTGCTTTTTCCCGACAGCTAGCGGGATAGACATAGCTAACGTTAACGTTAGTCGGTTAGCTTGTTCAGCTAACGCGCTGGCTCAGTTGTCAGTTTTAAAAGTCTCTTTGATTGATACGAGTCAGTAAATGCTTAACTGACAATGGACAGATGTACATTGCTATATAAATTATTGTTTCACAAGGGACCACGGTCGGTTAAATGTGGTGACAGAACAGTTAAGTAAACCGTTAGCTCAGCATTGCTGTTACAATGATGTCTGTGTCAGCTAAACCACTAGACATGCCAGTTTATAAGCACAAATGCATTGGTAAGTTAAACAAATCCCAGAAGCATCCCTTATTAGATTTTATGGTTGGTAATTTTCTCTGTGTATGTCACATAGTTTCGTGTTGAAAGTGTTTTTTTCCCTCATAAGGTTTGTGTTACTTTGCTGCAAATATGGTTGATTCTAGTCATATTGTTTTTTTTTTCCAAAGACAGCTAAGTTAAAGGTTTTTCCAAGCATGCCTTTTGCATCAGATGTTGTCTTTTTGATAAGATAAGATTAGATAAGAATGCTAGATAAGAATGTCATTTTCCAGGACAACGAAGTTACAGTTTCTACTGTAAAACAACAATATTAATAAATTATTATGCAATTTAAGGATTGTATAAACCAATTTTAAGCCTAATATGAAATAAAGTCTAATATGAAATAGTTATTATAATGTGTGTGTGTGTGTATATATATATATATATATATATATATATATATATATATATATATATATATATATATATATATATATATATAATGTACACACACATTTAAATGGAAACTTTACTTTTTGTCATGTATCGCTTCATGTTTGATACAGCAGGCTTTTATGGCATATGATATTGTGAGAATATGGAGCGTACACTCAAGGAAATATACACATACATTTTATTCATATGCCCAAACTGAGCAAAAATATGCAATTTGGTTCAGATGTTGTTATTAATATGGCCAAAAAGTAAGATTAAATTGAAATTCTGATAGCTTGCAATGTAAATGACATTTTTAAAACAGTATAGGAGACTTCTTATCAGTTGTCACTTATCTATATCTTCCAATAATATGTCTTAGTATTTATTTAATTAATTAAATGAATTAAGTAATTGTTGGGTTAAAACATGCAAAGCAGTACAATGATTGAGAAATGTACATATAAACAAAATAAAAGTTATTCTTGTTTACTTTTCAAAAATCATTAAAGCTTTCATGGCAAAAAGACACTTGTACCACAACTTGAAGGTGGAAATTTCTAGAATTATACTTAAAGGCTTGCTAAAAAAAAGTATGAACTATCAAACAGAGGGTAGAAGGCATGTAGAAGATTGTGTACAACAGTTTTTTAAGTGTTGATTTAAGTTGATAATTTTAAGGTTTAATAAATTAATGTATCAAATATGATACAGTGGGCTATATGGGGATGCCATATTATAGATAATTTGTCTGTTGTGTTATTTGTGGATAATTCATATATAATTTGATGGATTTTTTTCTCTATAGGTCTCCATACTGTGAGCAAGTCCCACTTCCCACTCTCCAGCGTTTTTTCCATTTTTTTTTCTCTCTGCCCTTTGCGGGTGGAGGAGAGGATGATTTCCTACACCCCGACTCTCCTGCTGCCTATCTTGGTGGTTCTGATCCCTGTTATCTGGGCCGGAGACTGTAAGGGCCAAAGACAGGTTCTCCGGGGTGTCCCAGGATATGTCACAGATGGGCCGGGAAACTACTCTGTGAATGGGAACTGCGAGTGGCTTATTAAGGGTTGGTGTCAAAAACTACAAAAACAAAGGACTGATGAATGAAAGAAGCTTTATTAGCATATAGTGTAAATAAAAGGAATGGTTGTTTTCAGCTTTTCATTTGTAATTTGAATGAAATGAGAATTCAACCAATCTTTTTTCTAAATGCATGTTATTGATCTTATTGTGAATGATTCGCCCATGCATCCATGTTTCTTTTTTATTTTTCATAATTTGATCAATCTTCTGTTCTCTTCAAACTACCAATCTCTCAGTGTGTGACGTATGTCAGACTTCTCCAAATAATTAGTCTAAACTCTGCAAGCTTGCATTTAGATCTGCCTCCATCCAATCAACAACCGATAGAAAACCAAGTCTTCTACATTTGTTTATTTTTAATTTTTTATTATTATCTGTTTCAGTCAGATGTACGTCACAATATGGAAGAAAAGATCTGTCACTACTTTTGTTTCATTGCGACTAATTCTTTGGTTTAGATATTCTTTATTTGTTTAAGTTGGTATTTCAGTATTTGCTGCTTTAATAAAATGAGAGCTGAAGGTTATCTTTTGCACACTCAACATGTTACTAAGGATGGCTTGTCTAGTAATTACAACTAACAATGACCCTTCACTCTCTCAAATGTTATAGTTGTATGATTGTTCTATTTGTAATTGGAACTCTTCTGTCCTCTTTCAGCTCCCAGCAGAAACCATCGCATTGTGCTTAACTTCACGTTTATGGAGACAGAGTGCACCTATGACTATCTGTTTGTCTACGATGGAGATTCCTACCAGAGCCCCCTACTGGCAAGTTTAAGTGGTACCACCTTACCACAACCGATTGAAGCCAAGTCTGGTAAGGTAAGCCCAAAAGTATCAGTTTAGTCATCTGTACAACTCTAGTTTGAGTCTGTGTGCTTTACTTTTCAAGGAATCAAAATGCACTCCTGTTTGCTTAATGCTTTTTATTCAGCTTTGAGAAGAAAGGAAGTTTAGATATTTCCATTTCTGTCAGTATGTGTCCGTTTTATAAGACCATGAGTCATAATAAACTATGCCAGAGCTTGACTGCTAGACTGGTTTCTTGCTCACTTTCTGCCTGTCTTTGTGCTTAGTCATTATAATTTGTTAATCTCCTTTGCTGTGTTCTTTACAAGATGCTGCTCCACCTCTTCAGTGATGCCAACTACAACCTGCTGGGCTTCAATGCCACCTACACATTTTCGGTTTGCCCTGGGGACTGCAGTGGTCATGGGCGCTGTGATGTAGCTACTGCCCGCTGTCAGTGCCATCAGGGGTGGGGAGGAGTAGACTGCAGTGTCTCTCTCTGCTCTCAGGCCTGCACACAACATGGCCACGGTCGGTGTGATAAGGTAAGCAATAGGGAACCTCTTTATCATATGTAAATTAGAGCCCGACCGATATGGGTTTTTGGGGGCCTATACTGATATTAGGGATTGAAAAAAGTCAGATATCGATATATCTGCCGATATTCTTTGTGTATATTATAGTACAGTACCAGTCAAAAGTTTGGACACACTTTCCCAGTGGTGTGTCCAAACTTTCGACAGGTACTGTATATAGAATGCAGTATATACATAATATACATGCATTATGCATAAATACATGGTATATAAATACAACAGAACAAACATACAAATAAAAACGTTATTTTGTTTTTCATGCAAGTCTAAACTAGATTTTCAGGTACAGAAATAGTACATAATTTCATAATCTTCAGTGTATAAATATAGATGAACCCTTATTAAAGTTATTCAGTCAAGAGCCGTGAGTGAATTATTTTTTATTTAATAATTTTTCTCTTTTGTCTTTTATCTCATCTTTTATGAGAAAACGCTTCCCTGCCATTGACGAGATATTTCTGTTTTCACTGTTATACGGTAGGGGGCGCTATTACACATCTCCTGAACCAGTACAGAATCTCCTGATCAAAACACAGGTGAAGAAGAAGCAGAATTGAGCAATCTCATATAAGCAGATTCATATATAAAATAACGTGATCATCAACATTAAACGGCATATAAATCAAAACTGCCTAAAGTTATTGAATGAAATGTCGACCCAAGACGAGCTATAGGACTGTGAAGCTTTGGGGGTGTTGATGGACTCCATCTGTTTTGATCATTCTGAATCCCAACTGTATGTAAGTTAGTCGCGATTTTTCTCAATGTTTCTTTTTTCATGAACTTACTCACATTCAAGTGCTGATAAAAAAAATGCATGAATAAAACAAAGGGTCTGTTCTTTCTTTTGATATATTACATGTTCAGATATTCATACAAGATATTCTGTGGACCGTGAAACTTGTTAAAATGACCAAAAACGCTGGTGGTGAAATTTCATGTTTACGTTATCTTGACATAACCTTATCTTGACATAACATAAACTATGTTTACGATGATACTCGACAAGACCGGCATTTTGACGTAATTTTGTGTGAATATTTGCGCGCTGTGAGACATGTGGGCGCGCGTTCATATCGGTGGCATATCTGCGGCCTATACGCCGATGCCGATATATCTGCGACAGGCTCATATCGGCCGATAAAATTGGCAGACCGATAAATTGGTCGGCTCTAATGTAAATTGAGTAAAAAAATTATTTTAAGTACAATTTCTGTTTACTTTACCAGGTAATCCATCCTTAGTAACATGAGTCTGCAGAAGATATCCTTCAGCTCTCATGTTATTAAAAGAGCAAATACTGAAATACCAACTGAATTATTTTACTAAAGAGTTATTGTCTCCCTCTCTTTATCACAGAGGAGTGAGCATTGTATCTGCAACCCTGGCTTTGTGGGACAGAACTGTCAGCTTGGTCTCCGTGACAACAGTGGGGCAGGGCAGTGGTGGGAGGTGAGCCCAGGTGACGTTCAAGCAGCCCCTCGCACTGCCTCTGCTGGAGTTTACCTGGCATCTGCTGGAGCCATGTACATGTTCGGAGGTAGGAGGGAGGAAGAAGTTATTTGGCCTTTCCCATCGCTGACTGATCTTTTTATTTATTTATTTTTTATTTTTTACACACTCTCAATTTGACAACTCTTGCTTTAGAGTACAGCTGTGGTGTGATTTAATTAAATTATTTCTTTATTTCAGGGTTCGATCTGAATAAAGCACTGGGGGACCTTGTTGTTTACAGTTTTTTGACCAATAATTGGGAACAGATGTCACATTCATATAGTCCAGTAAGAACCTTCTTCTCTTAAAAACCATGAGTCTTTCTTATGTATTTCTGATAATCTATTTCCATTTTATTGATCCCATAAATGATATCACCTCTGTTTCAGGCTCCTCGACATTCCCACACAGCAGTAGAATGGCAAGGCAACATGGTCATCTATGGCGGTGAGCTTGCCAACCACTCATTAGCTAGTGATGTATGGGTGTACCGTGCACAGCAAGATGAATGGCAGCAGCTAGGCCAATCAAATGCTTCAGGGGCACCCAGGCTGGCAAATCACGCAGCAGCGATAGTAGACAACTATATGTATGTTTTTGGGGGTGAGTAAACCATATTCCTATTCTTAAATGGAGGATTATAAAAAAAGACTAACATGAGCATTATTGTGATTTTGTTATAAACGCATGCAAAAAATACATGCTTCATCTCTTTTTTCCTTTCTTGCCATCTTTCTCCTAAAATGTCTGTCTTGTCTGTCTGTGTTGTTTCCTTGCTTCTTCTTGTTATCCTTAAGAATAATTGATTGACCTGTCTTTTCAGGGAGGACAGAGGAGGACATGTTCTCCTCATCACTGTACAGGTTCCGGTTGTGGGATGGAGTGTGGGAGGCAGTACAGCCTACAGGCGGAAAACCACCTGCTACCGCAGGACACAGCATGGTCTATCATGCCATTTCCAAAACTCTGCTGGTGTATGGGGGACACAGACCTACCACTGCTAGGTATAACATACTAATGCACACTTTTGTGTGTATAGTATAAGCTGATTATATAGCACACAAGTTCTCGGCTGCATAATTGTATGTATCATAAGCTGTCTTATCACACAGATCTATATATATATATATATAGTTGGACATATTATATTCTAATTTATCTGCATACATGCATAACATTATGACCAGAGACCAGGTGAAGTGAATAACACTGATTATCTCTTTATCACAGCACCTGTCAGTGGGTGGAGTATATTAGGCAGCAAGTGAACATTTTGAACATTTTGTCCTCAAAGTTGATGCGTTAGAAGCAGGAAAAAAGGGCAGGTGTAAGGATTTGAGTGAGTTTGACAAGGGCCAAATTGTGATGGCTAAATGACGGTCAGAGCATCTCCAAAACTGCAGCTCTTGTGGGGTGTTTGTTAAAAGTGGTCTAAGGAAGGAACAGTGGTGAACCAGTGACAGGGTCATGGGTTGGCCATGGCTCACTGATGCACGTGTGGAGCGAAGGCCTGCCCGTGTGGTCCGATCAAACAGATGAGCTACTGTAGCTCAAATTGCTCAAGAAGTTAATGCTGGTTCTGATAGAAAGGTGTCAGAATACACAGTGCATGGAGTTTGTCGTGTATGGGGCTGCATAGCCGCAGACTAGTCAGGGTGTCCATGCTGACATGTGAGGCAGTGTGATGCTTTGGGCAATGCTCTGCTGGGAAACCATGGGTCCTGCCATCCATGTGGATGTTACTCTGACACATACCACCTAAGCATTGTTGCAGACCATGTACACCCTTTCATGGAAACGGTATTCCCTGGTGGCTGTGGCCTCTTCCAGCAGGATAATGCGCCCTGCCACAAAGCAAAAATGGTTCAGGAATGGTTTGAGGAGCACAACAATGAGTTTAAGGTGTTGACTTGGCCTCCAAATTTTCCAGATCTCGATCTAATCGAGCATCTGTGGGATGTGCTGAACACAAAAGTCTGATCCATGGAGGACCCACCTCGCAACTTACGGGACTTAAAGGATCTGCTGCTAAAATCTTTGTGCCAGATACCACAGCACACCTTCAGGGGTTTAGTGGAGTCCGTGCCTTGACGGGTCAGGGTTGTTTTGGCAGCAAAACGGGACCAACACAATATTATGAAGGTCATAATGTTATGCCTGATTGGTGTATACTATATAGCAAATCTCAACTGCTTGACTGCTTGTACCATCACAAAATGTAAACTATATTTTCTCCCAACTCTGCTAAATGCGACTATAAGGCATGAAGATATTAAGGTATTATAAACATTAATATCATGATTTTCTATAAAAACTGCTTTGTGTATTGTAAAAAGCGCTATACAAATAAATTTGATTTATTATTGGAAAATGCTGTTCAAATCACATTGAAAGGCCCTAAAATGTACACAAAAGTTAGGATTGAAATGTGTGTAGTTCATGAGTTCATAAACGTCTGTAAAAACGGGAGTTCTCCATTAAATCTTATGTTCAAAAAATGGGCTCCAGAAAACAAAATGGGGAAAATCACGAGTAAATGTAAATGGTAAAGTAATACTTGCAATCTGACAATGTTCATTGGACTAGCTTGTTTTTGTGTACAAGTTAACTTAAAATTTTAAAGTTACAGTCTACTCTTCTCTCAACCAGGTTCAGTGTGCGTGTGAACTCAACTGATGCTTTCCATGTTGAGAAACGATTTTGGACTTCCTTCCGCTCACGTTTTCCTGCCAGTGGCCCGAGGGAGAGAGCATTCCACTCTGCCACCGTCATCGGCAACTACATGGTAGTGTACGGTAAGTATAGATGAATAGTAGAGCTACACCGAACCTTATTGTTTCTGCGGTTTCAATGAGTGGGAATAAAATTAATTAAGGGAGATCTGTTTCTGTTTTTCTCTCAGGAGGCAATGTGCATATCCACTACATAGAAGAGAAGTGCTACGATGAGGAGATCTTTTTTTATCATCTTGGCTGCCATCAGTGGGTGTCTGTTGGCGAAAGCCTCAGTCAACGTAAGTGTATTTTTAATGGTCAGAGAGAGTCTGTTTGATACGTTGTTTAGAGAGGAGATGAAGTATGATGATGTATGCGATTGACCCATGCCTCCCTGAGGATTTTTTGCAAGAAATAACAGGAGAGCCTGTAAGGTCTCATGTGCAAGATGCTTCAGTCTGACTGGGGGCTTATGACCTACTCTTGAGAGGTCATTTGTTGTGTAAGTTCCCTTGTGTCTGATGCAGATTTACTGGCCTGCAGCTTTTAAACAAATGGATTCATAAGAAATAAAACTGCTCTCAGATAAAAGTGTCTTCTGTTTTTTTATTATTTTTTTTTATTTTTATTATTTTTATTTATTGTAACTTAACCACAGAAAGCTGGTTGCCTGTCAGGATTTTTGCCATTGTTATTTTTGGTTTGTGATACGTTTTTCTAAAAGTTGGTATTATTCCATAATGATGCTTCAATTCAGCCCTCTAGAATATTGTGCATTTCACTGAAGGATTTATTGTACTACAGCATTTTATTGTTTCCTGACTTTAGTTATTTTTAATCAGCAATTTATAGAAGAATGTGTATCTATACCTCAGGATCTGTTTAAAGGAATGTTCCAAGTTAAATGGATAGTTCACCCAAATTAGTTTCTTTCTTCAGCTGAAAACAAAAGATGTTTTGAAGAATGTGGTATACTAGAGAAGTCAATGGCTACTGTCAACTGTTTGGTTACCCACATTCTTCAAAATATCTTATTTTTGGTTCAGCAGAAGAAAGAAAATCATACAGGTTTGCAACAATTTGAGGGTGAGTAAATGATGACAGAATTTTCATTTTTGGGTGAACTATCGCTTTAGCTCAATTAACAATTGATTACCACTACTACTACTACTACTACTACTACTACTACTATTATTTGTGCTCCTATAGGAGGTGCGTCAGTGAGAGGCCGATATTCCCATATTGCCGCTGTCATGGAGGGACGCGTGCTGCTAGTTGCTGGCGGTTACAGTGGGGTTGCCCGTGGTGACCTCTTGGCATATAAAGTACCGCTATTTGTAAGCAGTGACCCAGGAGATAGGGTAAAGACCTTACATGACACTTTTTCTAGGGTTTGTTTTTCTGTAAGTGTTTTTGTACACCTACATTACCGTTCAAAAGTTAGAGGTCGGTAAGATTATTTAAATGTTTTTTAAAAAATAAGTGTCTATGCTCACCAAGATGTATACAAAAAAATACAGTAAAACGGTAATATTGTGAAATATTATTACAATTTAAAATAACTTTTTTATTTTTATTTTTTTATCCCTGTAATGGCAAAGCTGAATTTTCAGCAGTCATTACAGTCTTCAGTGTCACATGACTCTTCAGAAATCATTCTAATATGCTGATGTGGTGCTCGAGTAACATTTCTTACTATTATTCAATGTTGAAAACATTTGTGCTGCTTAATATTTTTGTGAAAAACGTTCTTAGGATTCTTTGATTTAATAGAAAGCTCAAAAGAATAGCATTTCATTGAAACCAAAAAATCATTATAAATGTCTTTACTGTCACTTTTGATCAATTTAATGTGTCCTTTTTGAATGACTGTGTGAATTTGAGTACACGTGTATTTGTGTTTTTGTCTAAAAGGACACCGTATGTGCCGAAGCTCCAGATGAAAGCTTGTGCCTAAAGAATCCAGAGTGCAGTTGGTGTGAGGGTCGTTGTCGGGAATACCAGCCCACCAACCCGGTAATACTTCCACAGTCTCTTTCATTTGCGTTTAGTTCACTTTTGATCACTCATGCCTTTCTAATTCTAACAGTCATTTTCACGTGTGTCTCACTGCTTCATCTGATTTATGTGTGCGTTTTACACAGTGTGGCAGCACCGGATGTCTGGGCTTGGCTCGTTTCTTGTCGGACTGCCAGTCATGTCTGGTGTTCAGTGGGGTGCCAAACTCTCTGCCACGAATCTCTGGGGAATTTGGCTGGTGTGTGCAGAATGAGTCCTGCTTGCCTATTTCAGGTAAAGGGAGAGGAGTGAGCAGACCATAACATGACTTAAAACAATGTAGATATGCGACCACACACTGCTCAGTAAACCTTTATTTCTGGACACTTTTACAGTCTGTGAAATAATGTGTTACTGAGTGTCATGTGTTTGTAGATCAGTTTTAGTCATGCTGTGTTAACATACACAATATACTTTAATGACAAGTGACCTGAGTGTGTATGTAATCCTTTGGCATGTCATGTGTAAATTTTGTACACTTTGACCCCTGGCAGAGCGCAGTGCATGCCGCGTGGACCAGATCTCTGGGGCGTACGGCTGGTGGGGGGAGCGCACGCGTTTCCTCACCTCCCTCCCCTTCTGTCGCACCGAGAACTATGTCCCGGGACTGCACCTGCTCACCTTCCAGCATCCACGCAATCAATCACAGCCTGACAAGGTATGACAGGTTCAATCCTGAGCTCTCATGACCTTAACTCTAGACACTTTATCTTTTCTACGCACCCATATATGGTTTTCACCTCCTAATTTTTTTCTCTTCTTGTGCTCTCACTTTTAATAATCATAATAAATCACTTTTCTCTATATTTTATATTTCCAAGTTGTTGTTTTTTAAATTTATGTGACTCTTCCTCTGTGCACCCTCCACCTCTGCTCTTCTTCTCTCTCACACACGTGTGCTACTTTGTAGGTATCTATCCTGCGCAGTACCTCCATCATCCTCAATCCCTCTACAGAGATGGATGTAACCCTGCAGTTTCGGGGATTTATTCATCCCTTATGGGGCGCCCCTCCTCCTGCAGCACCACCTCAGGAAACTGTTGCCATATGGGCTCGAATTCAGAAGCTCCACTTCACTGCTCAAATGGCTGCTGGACCCAACTCTCTTCAACTGGTATTTAATATCACAAAATCAGGTTTCCTCTTTTAGACAAGAAAGTCGTGTCATGGCATAAAGTCTCTTGAGGCTTTTAAATGGCTTTTCTTTTGTGCAGACGGATGTGCTGGGACGGTGGTCCGCTCAGGAGGAGAAGGAGATCCGTATGCTATCCCGGCCGGATGGTTCCCGTCTGTTCCAGAATCTTACACGAGGAAACTGGTACCTGATCCAGGCAGAGGGCTACCTGAATAACTCTGCATCAGGACAGACTAGTGAGATGGCTCTTACCTGGAACCGCACAGCTTTACCTGGAGGCAGTGTGAGTGCATATTACCTAACAGAGCAGCTTAAAATAAGTCTGATATTCAAAATGTGCATTTCTTCATCAGACGTGCAAAATACGCTAGATTTTACTGTTCTTTTTTTAGCGCTGCAACTATTGCAATACCAGTTATATTTCATTATTCTTGATAAATGAAGTGTTTTCAGAAACACTTTTCACAGTTTGAAAAGAGCAGAACTGTAGCAGTCTTTATTTTTATTCAATCCCATTTAATGTTTTATTCATATAAATGTTATATTATGTGTGTGTGTGTGTGTGTGTATATATAAATATAAATGTTCATATATTCATATAAAATAGTTTCTTATTCATATTGCATGTAGGATTACAGATTTCAATTCAATTCAAAATTTATAACCCTTTGATTTGATAAATATTTTAGAAAATTATATAAAGAATGTTGTTTTTGATCAAAATTATTATGACCCGACTACAGGGTTTGTACAGAGTTCTTGAAAGTTTAAGATATCATCCTTGAAATTGCTTGATATTTTTTCCTCTTGATAAAGAGGAACACAGAAAACACACACAAAATAACCTTTAAAGGTCGAGTCGTTGAACGTTAATTTTGTTTGTTTCTTATATTGTATTTGTTCTACTTTTTGTTATTTGCACCCTTTATCTATTTTTAATAACAAAGATAAAATAACAAAAATAATTATATTGTGATACCCTCTGAATCCTAGCGAATCTTGAGGCAAGTGAAGATTCACACCTCTAGAAATTCTAATGTTAACTTTCTTTTCCTCGTTCTTTTGTTTTAATGAATTTGCACTTGACTCGTTCAGATTCAGAATTTGTTTCATATTGGTTTTGCTCTGTCAAAATGTTTTACAATTAATTATTGTATATAATCAAACTGTAGACTCTCTCTCTCTCTCTCTCTCTATCTGTCTATATATATATATATATATATATATATATATGTATGTGTATATATAATATATATATGTATATATATATGTATGCATGCATATAAAAAATATGCAAATGCTATATTTGCTAAAGTCTCCCATTTATATAGCAGTTTATTCTACTGTATCTATACCACCCTTGAAAAGCACAGCTGCCAATGCTTGAAAGTGCTTAAAAATCTGACAAATTATTTTTATTTGGATGGTAAACTTTTAAAATATGCTTTAATATCTAATCATGTCTTATTTACATTATAATCATTATCTTATAATGTGGTTAATTCTTTCCTTTATTTCCAACATTTTCTAGGAGATCTCTTTCCTGTTCCTCGAACCCTTCCGCTCCAATTCTTGTTCAGAGTACCGCTCATGCTTGGCCTGTCTATCTGATCAGTCTTGTGGCTGGTGTCCCACCATGAACCTCTGTTTTCTGCGCTCTGACATCAATAAGCAGCCTTGCATTGACCCCCAGGGAGAGGAGCGCCACCTACTGCTCAACCCTCAGCATTGCACACTGTGCGAGGAGTATAGAGACTGTGCCGCTTGCACTCAGGTACTGCATCTTCATCAACGTGTCTGAGAGACTGCCTCGAGTGTTTTGATCCAGAGCAGCATGCAGTCTGTTTACCAACTTTAGTTTTCTGTAAGACTGCAGCAGAGTTTCTCTCATGTCTGAATGTTTGTAGGACCCCTACTGTGAGTGGCAGATCAACTCCAGCAAGAAGGGAGATTATCTGTGTAGTCGCCGTGGGAGATTAGAGGGGTCTATCCGGGAACCAGGAGGATGTCCTAAAGTTTGCAACCAGTGAGTTTGAAGTGATAAACTTATCTATGAATTATTTGTTTGGTGTATTTAATATCTGATGAGACTGAAGGATCTCAAAAATGATATTGACCTAGGTTCTCTTTTCATATGCTTTTCTTTCTCTCTCTCTCTCTCTCTCTCTCTCTCTCTCTCTCTCTCTCTCTAACAGGAGGTTGACGTGTGGAGAATGTTTGTCTAACTCTAGTCAGTGTGCATGGTGTGAATCTGCTCAGTCCTGTTTCTACTTTGCTGCGTACCTCACAAAGTTCCCCTACGGAGAGTGCAGGGACTGGTATGACAGGTAGGATTGTGCAGCTTCTGCTGGGATTTTAAATCATCAATTACAAAAAAAGAAAGACTTGCAAAATCTACAAATTAACAAGCAATAAATATGGACTTTAAAGTGTCATTGTCTTACATTCACAATGTTGTTTTATGGATTTATGGATGCCTGCCCAATGAACCACATAATCCAGTCAATGTGAATATAATAATAATAATAATAATAATAATAAATGAATACAAACTATATGATTT
Source organism: Paracanthobrama guichenoti (assembly GCA_018749465.1). Lineage (NCBI taxonomy): Eukaryota > Metazoa > Chordata > Actinopteri > Cypriniformes > Gobionidae > Paracanthobrama > Paracanthobrama guichenoti. Next base: position 23,341,913 of record CM031958.1, on the reverse strand, counting down.
ATATCAATAACAGTCATGGTTGGGGTGAAGGGATGAAGTGAGGACTCAATGATGCAGATGAATGGGTTTTAATGGTAATAATAAAATAAAACAAGACAAACAAAAACTACCCTGAGGGGGAAAAACAAGACTTGACTTGGCTTAAGGAGCAGGGAAACACGAGGCATGTATGACAAAGATTCAGCACAGGACTGCAAACACAAGTAAATAGGGAGCAAACAAAGGAGGGTAACAAGGGAAGACAGGTGGGGCAAATTAACCAATAATCAGGAAACAAGGTGGGCGGGGTTAGACAATAGACATGAGAGCACATGGCACAAAGAAACGCATGACAAGCTATGTGCTCACACCAAACGTGACATGAACATGCAACTAATTGGCTTGTTCGACTTCATGCAGCGACGTGCAGACCGATCGGCGGCTGACTTGAAGCAGTGCATGCTGGTTAGAAATTTTGTCCGACTTGAGGCAGCGCCAACACCTCGTGACTGTGACTTATGTCAACGAAGTGTCGCAAGAGCGATTCAAGAGCAGCCGGCTGGTGCATTTTATGCAGTTTCTCCTGAGCCACTGCACGAGCTCTGATGACGACACAGCTGTTCCACGATTGGCCGGATTCATTGCATGACAGCGAGCATGAGTGTTTCATGTTTATTCTAAAACCTTGTTCCACTAATGCTCACAAATCAGTTTTTTATAACGGTAAAACCTCTTTTCATGTAGTCACAATGTTATATTTTCATGTTTATCAAAATAAAGCTGAACGTAGACCCCACTTCATTGATAGTGTAGGCTTATATGTTGAACTTTATTCTTGTACAAACAGACACTGTATTAAGCAGTAGGCCTACATAAAGTATTGAATGAAAATGTCTCCTGAAACATCTGTGCATTTATTTCACTTCAGCTGTGATAAAGTATGCAAACACAGCACGAGCATCACTACGGGAAGCAGAAAGTGTCCAACTTAACGTCTCCGTTTGCAGCTCCTCCCTGCCTGCACACGGCTACTCTCGCCAATCTGTTCCATCCAGCCACAGCCGATGTCGAACACACCTAAATGAGAACTCATAAGCCGCATGTTCACACAAAACATGACAACATGAAAGCACGCAGCCAGTGGAAAAACACCATACGCGTGCTAGAACCCTGACAATAACTATTAACATAATAAAAATTATGATAATAATAATATGTATTATTCTTAATTGTATTATAACTCAATTTAATTTAGAAAAGTAAAAATAAGATTATTGAATTTGAATTATTATTGAATACTAATTCAGTATCATTATACTGTCAAATAAAATGTATTCAATAATAATTATATTTTTGTTGTTAATAATAATATGAATTACAGTAGAGTAGTAACAGTAGTTCTCTCTCATAATTTCAGTTTGTTGTACTGTACTACACAGCTTGTCATTGCTTTTGCTGAAATTCTTCCTCTCTGATCTTCTCTCTCCAGTGTTCACTCTGTCCCTCAGTGTAAGCAGTGCTCTGCTCTCGCCACCTGTTCAGAGTGTCTGCAGACCTTTCAGTGCGGCTGGTGTGGAGACTACAACAACCCCACCATCGGCAGGTAGGAAAGAAGCATATGTCTGTGAATTAACTTAATAGAAAACTTTCGATCTCTCTGTTATCCTCTTTACATTACTTCCTGCCACCTCTGGTTCTTTCTCAGGTGTTTGAGAGGTGACTGGGGTGGGATGGATGATCCCTCTGCTGTTAACTGCAGTATGGCTGTAGCTGAGGTGAAAGCCATCAGGTGAGATTAAAACACTTTATACCTTACTGGCTGAGCAAATGCCTTATGATAATTATTTGATTTACACCCTTTCCCTCTTCCATCAGCCCTGAGCCTCAAACTTTATCGCCCCCTCGGCTGATGGAGCTTGAGATGGAGATGGAATTGGAGCTAGAGCTGCTAGAAGGTATGGAAGGAGATGGAGATGCTGTTTGGTCCTACCCATCCTGTCCAGATGTGGAGGAGTGTCGCTTGGGCTTGCATACTTGCCATCCCTCCGCTACCTGCGTCAACACTCCAACCTCCTACGAGTGTCACTGTGAAAGGGGCTTCACAGGAGATGGAGTGCACCACTGCAACCAGACGTAAGACTTTCTGTTACACTGTTTACAGGTGTGGATGTGTTTTTTTAGAGCCATTAGTTATTACAGCTCATTGTTCTTCCTTGTAATAATGTTCATGCTCTCTCTCAGATGTTATAATGAGTGCCGTCAGGGCCGGTGCAGTGGGAGTCCTCGGTTTGAGTGCGAGTGCTCTTTGGGTTGGACCTCGGACCCCGCCACTCTGGTGCTGAGCGGTGTGGAGTGTGACGTGGATTGTGGATGTAACTTCCACAGCACATGTATTACGGCTCCAGGGATCTGTGACCAATGCCAAGGTAAAGAATCCTTCTGAATTTACACCTCCATTTCTCAATCAAGTACTAAGCCCCTATTTACTATACTTTTCTTCCTCCTCAGATTGGACAACAGGGCCGCACTGTGAGCACTGCAAGCCTGGTAGTTTTGGTTCTGCTTTGGCAGGGGGTGAAGGCTGCATTCCCTGTCAGTGTAACGGCCACGGTGATGCTCTACAAGGATTCTGCCATAATCAGACCGGCCAGTGCTACTGTACCCACCACACCCAAGGCCCACATTGTGAGTCTTGCCTGCCTGGATACTATGGAGACCCCAGGTGAGTCTGACACTTAGGATGAGCTCTGATTATTTGGTGAGGTAGGTGTCTTCAAATGTGAGGACAGATGAAAATGTGATGTAAACCAGGGGTTTTCAGCAGAGGGTCTGCAGTTAAAGTCATAGTCCAACCGAAAAATGTAACTTTTGTCAACAATTACTAGCCTTCAAAAGTACCCAAGGGGAGTGTGAAAGTAATCCATATGAATCAAGCAGTTTAATCCAAGACTTTATAAGATGCACAAACACTTTCTACGATGAACAGATTTAATTAAGGCTTATTTGATCATCGTACATACATGGAGCATATCAAACGGAAGCTCAAATGAGAACCAATGAGGTTTATTCTCGCACATCAAAAAAGTACGTTTGAGCTGCCGTTGACCATATTTGATGTGCTCGATGTATGTGTGTTAAGTTAAGAAGTTAACATTCAGCTATGGATCAAGTATTTGCAATGTAAACATCATAACAAAGGATGTTAATACATTAATATGGTACCATATGTGTGTTATTTTAGGCCTAATTACAGTACTCAAATACAGTACTCAGTTTTATACAATATGTAACACTGAAATTTTCCTCACAGGAACAACGGTACCTGTTTCAGGCAGTGTCAGGGCCGCTCTGTTTTGCTTTCCTCCTCCTCTTCTGTACCCCTGTCCCTCTCCTCCTCTCTGGGGTGGCATGGAGCAGTCGGTGGCCATGGTGGGCTCTCTCATTGCCTTTGGGTCCTCTCTGTGTCCCAGGATTTGGCACCATGCATGCCAGGGCAGTCATGCCCACCCGTGGCCCTGACCTGGCACCCAGATTCACACACACAGTGCACAGTGAGTAGATTTTTCCACATCAATAGTCTGTATTCATTACTGTCAAAACAGCATTTGTGGCATGTGAAATATAGTTACTAGCAAATATTGTGGCCAGAAATGTTTGCATTTCTTTATCCGACAGAACTCCTATGTTTATGTATTTGATGGGTTGCCACGATTCCTCAGCAACGGTGTTGTGCATTCCGACCACAACCTCATTGGAGCATTCTGCGGCACAACAAGAATGGAGCCAATTACTGTTGAGGCTACATCAGGTGAATGACAGAAAAAGGCCCGAATAGGCCTCTCGTCACACACATTAAAGCAAAGTTAGAAATTACTGTCATAGTGATATACACTACTAAAAGTTTGGGGGTGGCAAAAAAATGTCCTGTGATGACAAAGCTGGAATTTCAGCAGCCATTACTCCAGTCTTCAGTGTCGCATGATCCTTCGTAAATCATTCTAATGCTAATTTGGTGCTCAAGATTTTTTATTATTATTATCAATGTTGAAAACATTTGTGCCTTTTATTTTTGTGTACATTTGTGATGCATTATTTTTTAGGATTCTTTTATGGATGGAAAGTTTAGAACAGCATTTATTTGAAACCAAAATCTTTTGTAACATTATAAATGACTTTAATGTCACTTTTGATTTTTATGCATCCTTTCTTAATAAAATTATACATTTCTTTAAATAAAAAAAAAAGATTCTTACTGACCCTAAACTTTTGAACAGTTGTGTAGTTTTATATATTGTCATGATAAATTACTTGATTTCTTCTCTAGGGGTGGTATCTGTGTATTTTGAGGCAAATGTTACCTCAGGACGTGCACAGGGTTTTAATGCCTCGTTCTGGGTGAAGCGATGTGGAAGTTCTGGAGAGGGTATAGCTGTCTCGCCTGAGTGCCAGGCAGGAGCTCAGTGCATAAACGGTCTCTGTGAGTGTCCCCATGGTTTTGGGGGTCCACAGTGTGACCGTCCTCTCTGCCCAGGGAATTGTGGGGCAGAGGAAAGCCGAGGCACCTGCAACATGGTGTGTAACACTCTGTAGCTACTTTAGCCAATTATATTGCTCAAGAACAAAGGATGTGTTCTAAAGTGCATTTAAGACATGTTCCATAGTTTTCAACTTACATGTTTGCATATACTTTTACAGACCCTTGGCCTGTGTGTGTGTACAGAAGGCTGGGCTGGATCAGACTGTTCTTCTATCTCAGACTCGGACAGTCTGGTTTGGGAAACGTTGCTTGATACTCAGCTCTCTGCGGTTAGATTAACTCTTTCCTTCAAGTCTATAGAAAAGAGATTCTGTTCTTGCAAACGCTCTGAAGTTTGGTTGGTTTATTTTCCTCCCACAGAATAAAGCACACCGGTTCCTCCAGAGGATGGGCCACTCCTTGGTGTCCGGGCCACAGGGCACTCTTTGGATGTATGGAGGCCTCTCAATCTCAGAGGGCATTCTGGGAAATGTTTATAGGTATAATCTTGTGCATTTTACTTGATGTAAATGATGATAATTTTTATTTTAAAAAAGTGATAATACATTTTTATATATATATATTGGTCCAGGTATTCTGTGGCCGATCGTCGCTGGACTCAGATGTTGACCAGTTCAGTGGAGGAAAGTTCAGTGCCCCTGCCCCGATACCATCACGCCTCTGCTCTGGTGTATAATCATGACCCATTTTCTGGCTCCCAAACAGCCACTCACAGTTTGATGTTTGTGGTTGGTGGTGTCACAAAGAAGGGTGTTGCCAATGACACATGGTGTCTGAACCTCAGCAGTCTGGTGTGGAAGCAGTATAAGGTATTGCATGTTGAATATACTCACAGTGCTCTTAAGCTTCTCTTCAGTTGTGTTAAGTGTTAACTAACTCTGACTTTTGTGTTTAGAGCTCAGTGCTGCCCCCTGTGGCTGGACACACTCTAACTGTGCGAAGAGGCTCATCTGTGCTGCTGATTGGAGGTTACTCACCAGAGAATGGCTTTAACCATCATTTGCTGGAGTTCAGCCCTCAGTCTGGGAACTGGACTATAGCCGCACACACTGGCACACCCCCTACAGGTAGAGATAGATAACTGCTTTTTTTCTAAACATAGGACAGGCATAATTGAGAAATTTTGACTGTTTGTCATAAATAATTGCACTTAACTATTTAGTTGCCTGTTTAGTTCACTGAAAGTGTAAGCTTAAAATCATGCACATAAAGAGGAAAACATTTATTCACATAATTTGCAATAAAATACATTAATTTAGGCTTTATAAAAAAAAAAAAAAAAAAAAAAATATATATATATATATATATATGTATATGTATATGTATATGTATGTGTGTATATATGTGTGTGTGTATGTATGTATATATATATATAAAATATGACATTTATAATGTGTCAGGTTCTGTTTTAAATAAGGGCTTTTCCCCAACTTTATATTTATCGAAGAATCCAGAATTTTTTTCACGATGTCCACAAAAATATTAAGCAGCATGACTGTTTTCAACATTAAATTCTTTTTCTGTCCTTCACCCTTTCAGGTCTTTATGGCCACTCAGCTGTGTATCATGAACAGACTGATGCTGTGTACGTGTTTGGTGGTTACCGTTTCCACGTTGAAGCTGTAGAACCTTCTGGAGAACTCTACAGTCTTTATTACCCCAATCTTACTTGGTCCTTACTGGTCCCTTCTCAAGGAAACAAGGTAACTGTAAAATAAAGCCAAATGGAGGTCAGGAAGATGTATGTAAATAAAAGCAGTTTGATTGGTAGATAATCACTAATCTTCTTTTTCTCTCCAGCCTCTTTCTCGTTTCTTCCATGCTGCAGCCTTAGTAAAGGACACCATGGTAATTGTAGGAGGCAGGACAGGGGAAGAGGATTACAGTAACACAGTTTCTCTTTATCAGATCAACTGTAACACATGGATACAGCCAGGTAACAGTTACAAGTATCTGGTTCCAGTATAATAATTATACACTTAGTACTAGTTCAAATGATGTGGGAACTGGGAAGATTTCACTTTGTTTTTTAAGGCCTTTTCTTGTCTCATTTCTCTAGTGTCCTCAGTGGGAGAACCTGTAAACCGTTCGGTTTCCTTGGCAATGACTGGGTGGGGTGGTCGCCTGTTCCTGTCTGGAGGTTTTAACGGAGTGACTCTGGGGCGGCTTTTGACTCTTTCCCTGCCCACCGACCCCTGCATCCTTTTGCCCACTCCTGAGGCCTGTAACAGCAGCACTGGCAGCTGTGTGTGGTGCAGAGGCACCTGCGCTTCATCGGACACTGCAGAAAGGTATTACAGGAACTAGTAGCATCTTAATTGACAGTAGGCCACAGTCGGCACCCAAACATTTTTCTAAATGATGATATCTCTCTATTTTTATCAGATTGGGTTGTACTGTTGGTCAGTCTACCTGTTTTCCTACTCCTCGTTCTCCTGATCAGTGTCGCAGACTTAAGACCTGTAGTGAGTGTCTGGCCCGCCACCCTAAAACATTTTCCAACCCAATGCAGGTAAGATCATCACATCACATCACAAGGCAAAGGATGTGTAGTATTTCAAGTCTGAGCTATCTAGTAAATGCACTACATAGCTTAACAGTATCTAATTAACAGGTTTGGCAAGGCCTTTTAAATCTAGTAAGAACAAATCATATAGTGTACACTGCCGTTTAAAAGTTTGGGGTCGGTCCGGTTTTTATAATGTTTTGAAAGAAGTCTCTTATGCTCACCAAGGCTGCATTTATTTGATCAAAAATACATATCCTGTGATGCAAAGCTGAATTTTCAGCATCATTACTCAAGTCTTCAGTGTCACGTGATCCTTCAGAAATCATTCAATGCTGATTTGCTGCTCAAACAACATTTATTATTATTATCCATGTTGAAAACAGTTGTTACTTTATATTTTTTGTGGAAATTGATATTTTGGAAACATGCCGTAAATTGTTTTAGGATTATTTGATGAATATAAAGTTTAAAACAACAGCAGTTATTTTAAAATAAAGAACATTAACAGTGTAAAAGTCTTTCCTGTCGCTAATCATTTCTTTAAAAAAATTAAAAAACAAAATTGTGCATTATGGGATGTTTGTTTACAAAGCCTAAAAGAAACATATTACTTACTGACCTCACACTTTTGAAGGGTAAGAAGAAAAGTTAAAAATTTCTTAGAGTTAGAGCCAATCTTAGAATTGGAAAAATGGCATGAAATTCTCTCTATCTTTCAGCCTGCTCTGCAGTGTAAGTGGTGCACAAACTGTCCTGAGGGAGCATGTATCAGCAGCTTAGTAAGTTGCACATCAGAGCACGACTGCAGGATAAATCAGAGAGAGATCTTTCTGTCCAGTAACTGCACTGAGACCAGCTGTGAGGCTTCTGACTGCCCAAAATGCACTGCTTCTGGGAAATGCATGTGGACACGGCAGTTCAAACGCACAGGTGACAGTGACATTACAGATACAGAGCCCCTAATGCTGATAGAAAAAATGAAATGGGAGAAACATTATTATATAACGTTATTATAATGTTATATAAAGTTGAAATTTAGTTTTTCCTCCCACCATATAATTTCCGTCAACAATTTTGTGTTTGCAAGTTTTGCATTTCCCCAACAAACAAATTTGCAAGCCAATTCAAAGTTTCTCTTGGGAACTCCAGATTGAAATGTCTCTTTATACAAATACCAGCAAAACCGCTTGTTTTATATTTTGGTTAATATTTACTCTTGGTGTAACTGTCCAGGTGAGACCAGACGTATCCTGAGCGTAAATCCAACATACGACTGGACATGTTTCAGCTACGCCTTGCTTAATGTGTCTCCCATGCAAGTGGAGTCCTCTCCACCAATGCCTTGTCCTGAACCCTGCCATGAAATCAAAACCTGCGGCCAATGTTTAAGCTCCCGTGGCTCTGATGGCGGCTGGCAGCGCTGTGTATGGAGCATGGCACTGCAGCAGGTAATGTTTTCATGAAGCTATTTCTAACTTGATGATTTTCTACAAGGAACTCGACCAGTAACCTTGTCACCTGTCCTCTTTCTTTTCCAGTGCATGAGTCCCTCCTTTGTTCCGTTGCGCTGTGAGGCAGGTCAGTGCGGCCGTTTGCTGGCGGATGAAGATTCCTGCTCTCCCCAGTGCTTCCAGCTCACTCAGTGCTCCCAGTGCATTTCCAGGCCGCAGTGTGGCTGGTGTGCTGCCCGTGGTGGTAACGGGGCTGGACGCTGTCTTCAGGGAGGACTGAATGGTACATGTCTTATGTCTTTCTGCACATTCGGCTTGTGAATCATGTAAAAATTGATGACACTGAATTGATTTACACGTGATTGATCAGTAAGACTCAAGTATTCCAGAGAGATCTGTAGAGTGCAACACTTTTTCAACAGCCTTGGTATTAATTTTCCCCATCGGGATTTTTAACAAAGTTTTTTTTTTATTTTTTATTTTTTTTAATTTTTTATAAAAGAGTTATAAGCTACAAACCAAACCAACCAGCTAAGAGGTGAACCACAACATTACACACTTTGATTTGAAGCAAAAACAATCGAAGGAACAAGACTATACTTAAGGACTTTTAAGGGAATACAATCCCATGAAGCGTTGCATTTAAAAAAAAAAAAAAAAAAAAAAAAATATATATATATATATATATATATATATATATATATATATATATATATATATATATATATATATATATATATATATATATATATATATATTATAATTCATATAATAATACTTATAAATATTTATGTTCTTTGCACAATCATAGGCAATGTATGTTTTTTTCACCAGGAATTGCACTGTTGAACATGATTATTTAAAAAGTAGGTTGAAATAATGCAGGCTAATGGCTTCAATAAAAAGAATAAACCATCGATTAACATCCTCGTAGCTCATAGTAGGTCCGTCTTTAATGGTTTAGAAGTTATTTTTTAAAAACAGTTGGAAATCATTGACATTTGTTTGGGGGAAAAGACAAATGTGACTCTTTCTTCCAAGACTTGACTTTTGTACTCTATTTAGACCCAACATACCTCTCTAGACAACTTCTGAACTGTCCCTTTTCAGTCATTTATCTATTAAAACACTAATTGTCTTCCTACTCTTCAGGTGTGATTGAGGCCCTGTGCCCTCAGTGGAACAGTAGCTGGTCCTTCCTGCACTGCCCAGAGGAGAACGAGTGTGCCAATGGACATCACCACTGTAATATCACTCAAGACTGCCATGATCTGCCTGAAGGCTACCACTGCACCTGCAGACAGGGTTACGTACTAAGCAGGTATATTTAACAGCTTTTATTCTCGAACAGTATCATTGACCTTCCCATGGTTGAGTAGTTAATGGATGTTTTGCTTTCTCTCTCTGTTTTTCTCAGTGTGTCGGGTCAGTGTGAGCCAGTGTGCGCTCAAGGCTGTGTTAATGGGACCTGTGTGTCTCCAGGAGTCTGTCAGTGTCACTTTGGTTTTGTCGGGGAGAACTGCTCCTCTCAGTGCCGCTGTAACAAACACAGTAACTGTAAAAGCATCTCTCAGCTAGATGCCTGTCTGGAGTGCAAGAATAACACAAAGGTAGTAAGAAGGTTAATTTGTAAAGTGCTTTTTATTATGATTTTTGATTCTTCTTCTTCATTATTCATTATTCATCTTGAAAGTAGTTGTGCTGCTTAATATTTTTGTGGAAACCATGATGCATTTTTCAGGATTCTTTGATTTTAATAAAAATCTTTTGTAACATTATAAATGTCTTTACTGTTACTTTCGATCATTTTATTGTGCTGTTGCTGAATAAAAGTCTTTTTTTCTTATTAGGGTCAGCACTGTGAAAAGTGTAAGCCCTTGTTTGTGGGCTTAGCAGTGGGAGGTGGGATGTGTCGCCCCTGCCGTGAGTTCTGCAGAGGGAACAGTGATGTATGTCTGTCCAAAGACGAGCATCGGAGGGCAGTGGAAAATCCAAAAGACTATCCACTGGACCGTGACAGCGTAAGCAGTGTTTAGTAGATCTGTTCTCTCTTTATTCAGTTCATGAAGATTTTTTTTTTGCAGGGCCTGAGTTCTCCTTTGTATGTTTTTCTTCTTAGATTGAACAATGGGCAACAGAGGGCCCTACTGAGGACAATGCTGTGTGTGTGAGCTGTCAGAACAACAGTGTGGGAGATAAGTGTGAGAGCTGCCTCAGTGGCTACTTCCTGCTGCAAGGGAAGTGTGAGAAGTGAGTGGTTCAGAAAATGAGCATTTGATCTTTTATATTTCATTAGATGTTTGTCATACTTGTGTTCTTGTGAGAAACTAGTATGCACCTATATATAATGTGCAATGTATGCAGACTTTTTGTATGCATAGAAAACCTGCATGAATGTTTAGATTTTTTTAAATGTGCAGTAAAATGTGCTGCAATTCTCTCAACTTGGAAGAATTGTCATTTATGATTTTTAACCCTCGTGCTCCTCGTTTCCTGTTTAAACCCATATTTACTTCTCATCTATACATATATGCTGTGTTTTGGGGGATATGAAGTATTGTTTTACCCATTTACTGCAGAATTCCTCAACTACACCATTAACATGCATATGAAATATAAATTTGTTATGAAAATAAAACACTTTAATGATAATCTAAATTAAATATGAGTTTCTGGATATTTAGATGTTAGAGGCAGAATTCTGCCATCTGTTGGTTAGAGAAAATTTTGCAGAAAATATAGTTTTAGAAAGAAAGTGTAATTACCATATGCTTCCAGCAGAGGCCCAATTGAGATCCATTAAAGGATTAGTTCACTTCAAAATGAAAATTTCCTGATAATTTACTCACCCCCATGCCATCCAAGATGTTGATGTCTTTCTCTCTTCAGTCAAAAAGAAATTAAGTTTTTTGAGGAAAACATTCCAGGATTTTTCTCCACACAATGCACTTCAATGGCAATCGAAATGTTGAAGGTCCAAATCCATGCAGTTTCAAAGGGCTTCGAAGGGCTTCAGAGGCTCTGCACGATCCCAGCTGAGGAATAGGAATAGTGTTATCTAGCGAAACCATCAGTCATTTTCTAAACAAATTAACCTAAATTGTTCATGTCGCGCTCCTCTGCGGCACGCCGCGGATTACGTAATCACGTTGGAAAGGTCACACTAGATCTAGGCAGAAGTACGGCCCCCGTGTTTACAAAGCACTCACACATCCTTTAGCCAAAAACAGTTAAACAATGATGTTGGACGAATTTGAAGTTGGAGATGTTTTTTTTTTTTTGTAAATGGCGTTTGTAATAGTCTCCGCACATTCGCTTGGGGCGGTACTTCCGCTTACATCTGGTGTGACCTTTCCGTCGTGATTGCACAATCCGTGGCACGTCGCAGAGCAGTGCAAGATGAGCAATTTAGGTTAAAAAGTATATAAATGTTTTTGTTTTTTTTTGTTGAAAATGACAGATGGTTTGGCTAGATAAGACCCTATTCCTCAGCTGGGATCGTGCAGAGCCCCAGAAGTCAGATTTATGCTGGATTTATTGATTTGTTTTTGACAAATATATATATTTCAATGTAAACATGCACTAGACGGACGTCTGGCCATTGTGTCGTGTCTCTCACTCCTTCGGGGCACTGGGGGACTCCTGCCTTCGGTCCCACATTAAAAATTTATGGGAAATATATATATATCTCCGTCTAGCGCATGTTTACATTGAATAACAATTAATAGCAGCAGAACTTACCGTAAACGGCTTCGACAGAGCTTTATGATTGGCCCAAAGCCACCTTCCTTCTTACGTCAGTGCGTTCTGACCTCATACGTGCTCATACTGGTAATCTTCATTCTTTGTTCACACACAGCATCATACAGTAAATTACTGCTAATGTTACAACTTCTTATACCGGAAAAATTGCCTGAACTGATTTACCGGTATTTTTTGAAAAGATCCTGTTCACACAGTCTCTTAAAAGTTCATTTACTGGTAAAATGGCCTATTGTCTAATTAGACTGTCAAAAGTTACTGCATGTTTACAGAGAATATTTTTTTTTTTAAATAAATCCTCCTGGGACCTAGCAATGGAGTTTTTTCCTCTGTATAGGACATATTTCCTCTGTATATTTTTTTGCAAATTTCTCTGTCAACATACCTTGGTCTTTAAAAATGACTGATCAAATTTAGCACTTTTATCACACAATTATCATTTAAATCTCACTAATTTTCAAATTGTTTGTCAGAAATCAACATCTCAGGAAAACGTTAATCAAATCAGAATATGACTTTCTGTTACTGAACAGGTCATCAGTTTCTTACATGACCTCTGTAGAGGACAAATCATGGCATATCAGGCGATTTGGAGACTTTGAAGTGAATAAGGAAATAAATTATATATCAATAATCTTATGAAATATGAGATATACATATGAAAATATTCCCAATTATTACAAGTCTTTTTCATTACATGTTGCCTTTTTCATTACATGTTTACATTAATATGCAAATTAGATAGTGTATAGCTGCATTGCATAGAATGGGAATAGGGTTTTTGGCCGTGTTTACACTCATATTGCATAAAGTAAAATGGTATATCAAATCATTCAAGATTCAAGAGTTTTATTTGTCACATACACAGTTATATACAGAATATACAACCGGCAGTGAAATGTAAACAGGTCCGCTCCATGGACAGTGCAAATTCACAGTTAAAAACACAAGGAGGAAATTATAATAGAAATAGAATACAAAAGTACTGTATGTATGTATGTATGTATGTATGTATGTGTATATATATATATATGTGTGTGTGTATGTATATATATATATATATATATATATATATATATATATATATATATATATATATATATATATATATATATATATATATATATATATATATATATATCTCTGTAGAATTATAAATAATCAAGTCAAGTAGAAGAAAAAAAGTAAAAAATAAGAATAAAGAAGTGGAATAAAATAAGTGAAGTAAACTGTGCAGTGAGTAAACTGTAGACTTATAAATATGTGGTTAACAAATGTATAAAGAGTATAATGTGCAAACAGGTTTATAACAGGTTGTTACACAGTAACAACGAGAACAGAAAGTGCAGTGCAATGTCAGTATATCAATGGTCACGTGATGTTAAGTGACTGAGTTCAGGAGTCTGATGGCCTGGGGAAGAAGCTCCTCCTGAGTCTCTCAGTTTTGGCCATCAGGCTTCGGGCGCTTACCAGATGGCAGCAGCGTGAAATGAGGGTTTGCAGGGTGATTAGAGTCCTTGATGATCTTAGTAGCTCTACCTTTGCAGCGAATCATTCTGTTATTTCTTTCATAACAGAGTTTGGATTAAAAAAACTTGAAACTTAACTTAAAAACTGATTGGTGAATCAAAGACAATGATTAATGATCAAAGATTAATACGTTTTTATTTTAAATTTTCTTAATAAATGGGTCCTGGTGTCCTTTTTTAAATAGTTTCTTATGCTCCAAACAATGTAATGACCTAAAAAAACTGAATTCAGGATATTATGCAGTTGTCTTCCAAGAGATAAGAAAATGTCTCTGTCTTAAGGTTTTTAAAGTAACTTTGTAATAAAATTCAAAGTTTCTGATCCTGTTAGATTTCCATTCCTTTCTATTGCTTGCGTGTAGATGTCAGTGTAATGGCCATGCAGACACCTGTAATGAACATGATGGCACTGGCTGTCCTTGCCAGAACAACACCGAAACTTCATCCTGTCTGAGCAGCCCACAGAATGACCGCAAAGAGTGTTACAGACAACAGGTAATGGCCAATTCATTACAACCAATGACATTTTATTTTGTATTTCACTAGTAAGACCTTACATGAATTAATCCTATTTGTGTTTATAGTGCGCCAAGTGCAAAGATTCATTCAACGGCAATCCAGTGAATGGGCGGCAGTGCTACCGGCAGTTCAATGTGGACAGTGAATGCTGCTTTGATCCCACGTCACAGGTCAACTGCTTCCATGAGCCCAACATCCGCAATCTGCTTAGGGGCCGCACAGTGTTCTTTTCGGCCCAGCCCAAGTTCACTAACGTGGATATCCGCGTCACCATCGACGTTACATTTGGAGAGGTCGAGGTCTACGTGTCCAACTCGCATGACACCTTCATTGTGGAAGTAGACCGCCAGACCGGTGTGCATACCATCAAGATCGAGGACGAGGCCACCTCTGCGACCGCTTCACGGGGAGAAAGGGAGGTTCCTCTCGCCCCACCGTCACCCATGAAGGTGTTTGCAAACTCCTCATCGGCATTACTCGGCACTCTGCAGTCTACAAAGTCGCAAGGTACAGATCGTGAGGTGCGGGAAGAACGAACCGAAGGTCTCATAACCTACATCACCGTGTGGAAGCCACAAACGGTATTAATTGTACGCAGCGTACGAGACCGTGTGGTCATCACCTTCCCGCATGAAGTGCACTCTCTCAAGTCCAGTCGTTTCTATATCGCCCTATGTGGCGTGGGCACGGAAACCCATAATGGAGAGTCTCAAGGCCTTCTCTTTCTACGACAGGACCAGGCCCACATTGACCTCTTTGTCTTTTTCTCCGTCTTCTTCTCCTGCTTCTTCCTCTTCCTGTCCGTCTGTGTGCTGCTCTGGAAAGTCAAGCAGTTCTTAGACTTCCGCCGAGAGCAGCGACGCCACATTCAAGAGATGACCAAGATGGCCTCTCGCCCGTTCGCCAAACTCACTGTCTATCTGGAGCCAGAGGAGCCGCAGCTGGTATACTTACCCTCTGCTGGAGGGGGCAGTGCTGTATCCCTGGCACAGGTCCGGACAGGCAAGCTTGGTGGCATGGTGATGGGCCAGAGGGGACGACCTGGGGCTCTGTCCTACAAACATGACCCCGGCACAGGCACTACCATTCACCACCATCACCACCATCTCGCTCTGAGTGGAGGCAACAACGGACAGCACCTTCCCCTGCACTACCTGAACGCTCACCACTATGCGCCCAGCTCTACAGCCAACACAACCTCGCATCACCACCACCATCATCCGTCCTCGCATGGCAGCTACCAGCATTTCTGCCGCTCCGACCCCTTCCTGTCTCAACTCATGGGTTTTTCATACTCATCCTTCAAAGTCGGACCAATCACTCTGGAGCCCACAGACGACGGGATGGCAGGGGTGGCCACCGTGCTCATACAGCTGCCAGGAGGCATCCTCGCACCCAACCGGGCCTGCTTGGGTTCAGCGCTCGTCACTTTGCGGCAAAATTTGCAGGAGTACTGTGGACATGGTGGAGCAGGAACGCACCCTGGTGCTGGGGGCGGCCGAAAAGGCTTGCTGGGCCACCAGCATCTAACCACCATGGCCATGTGAGGAGAACATAATGAGATGGAAAATGAGTGTGAGAAGGAAAGTGAAAAGATAAAAAAAAAACAAGCATGGGAGTTTTCATGAGCAAGAGCAGGAAGGACAAAGAAAGTTACAGAGATGTTAAAGGGACAGTTCACCCCAAAATGAAAATTCTGTCAGCATTTACTTGCCCTCATGTTGTTCCAAACCTGTATGACTTTCTTTATTCTGTGTAACACAAAAGATGTTTTGAGAAAAAAAAAAAAGCCGTCCATGCAGTGGAAGTCAAAAAACAGAAAGACCGCAAAAGAAAACGAAATTGGACCCCTTTGACTTTCATTGTATGGACAAAAATCATATCTTCTTTTGTGTTCCACTTGTAAAAACAAGTCTTGAATGACATGCGGGTGAGTAAATAACCATTGTCATTTCAAGGTGAACTATCCCTTTAATTTTGGTTTGCTTACTTGGGGCAACAAAAGGGATGTATTTATTACAGAAGAGAAAAAAGGTGAATCATAGGAAATGTGATTTGTACATAAAGACTGTAATTAAATGTTGTTTACTTGCTTATCACTCCTAACAAGCTCCATATTGACTTAAGGCAGCAACCTTTATACAATGCCCTACTTGTATCTCCATGCTTTGTTACTGCGTCCTATATACACTACTGAAATTAGCTGGACAAGACGATGACAATGGCATGACATATCAACCGGTGAAAAAGTTGTCTTTGCAGCTGAACCAATGTGCTTTATATTCTCATGTGACAATCTGAACTGCCATCCAAACCAAGAGACGGTGCAACATGTCCGCTTGAATGTGCAAAACTTTGATTGTCTGCAAAAAAATGTGGACAGGTGTTATATAAAATGTAGTCGTAATGCTTTTGTAACTGGTATTTTGTCATGGCTGTAATTGGTTGATGCTACCTGTAATATAGCGGATTTTAATCTAGTCAATAGGTCTGTTTCATGGTGAGCCATTGGCTTATTTTTATACATAATCATTCAGACTAAAGATGCATTTCAGACTGTCAATGGACAGCTTATGGTTACATGTCCTTTTTGTTTGCATTGATGACATGCCTTTGCTCACTTTGCCTTGACCAAATGTTAATATAACTGTGTGACTGATCCTCACACTGTTTTTGCATTAAATTTAGGATTGAATTTCTATTTGAGTTTAGGCCGTTAATCTATATATAAAATGTAGAAATAAGCTGATTAACCCATGCAGAAAGGTAAAAAAAAATCACTGTGTAGGAAATGAAGGACGCTACTTACACTACTTCAGTTTCACCAACTGTTGTGTATTTCATATTACTTTAATATTTGTAGGACAATGGGCTAAATCTACAGCATTTATAAATTGTGTGCCACTTTTGTGGAACAATATTTTATTCCTGATGATCAGTTCAATTTATTGCCCAGTCTGGGTTGCTGCAGCATTCTGATGGGTCATGTTTAGCCTGATGTATGAAATCTGTTGAACAAAAAGTGCAATGGAAATTTTAAACATTACAATATAGTATGCTCCTGGTGAGACACTATAAGGTAATAAAAGAAAAAGAAAAAGGAAAAAACACTGAAAATACTACAGTTAGCTCTTTACCTGTATGATGGTTTATGGCGTATGTTACGGTATTGCCATTTAGATGGAGGCACCATTTCTTTTGCGTATTTGTTGTTTTTTGTTTTAGGACGGACTGTTATTTTCCGAGTTTAATCTGACTGGTATTTATGTAGGTTAATGTAGAAAGTTACATTTATTTTTCTTCTTTTTGGATAATTGAAGAGTCATGGTGAATTATAAGATACTATGAAAAGTGTTAATTTGACAATGACGATTATTTAATGTAAATAATAGAAACATAACAGGAGAAGCCATATGTTTATCTCGGATGCCGTATAAGGGATAAAGCAATTGTCAGATGACAGCTGGTTATTTTGTTGTATTAAAGCAGGTTTGAATATGGTAAAGAAAGCTTGTTTCTGTTCAGACATTTTCAAACGCTTTTACAGTTTTTACTGTGATTGATGCACATGCCTTTAATGCTTAACAGATGCTTTGTCCATAATAAAATATCATCCATTAATGGTTAACAAGGTTTGTTGTGTTGTCTTTTGTACCTGACTTAAAACTCTTCTTATAAAAAAATAAAAATAAAAAAACCACTGCTGTGTGGAATCAAAAACAGTAACTGGACTTGTATAATTGAAAATGGGTCTCTTACACTGTGATAGACTGACATTGATTATGATTAAATACAGAGAGTGTGAAAGTTGACGGTTGTATTTATAGAAATGTACATAATTTTAATAAATTTAAAATTATTTATTGGGAACCAGTCTTTTTAATGTTATGTCCACTTAAATCTGTTTTTGTATAAGAGAATAAGAACTTTTATTTTGAAAACCGCTACCGCTTTTACCTTATTTTGAAATGCATTATCGTTGCTGGCTTTATATTATTACCTATTACCAGTATCGTTTTAACGTGTTTCAGACATGCACTCAATCGCAAACCGCGTTAGGTCCCTGATAACTAAACTTCCCCTAGTATAATTAGACGTGTTGGTGTCAGTTTAGGGGTGGATGTACAAGACGCCTGTTTGAGCTGTAGGATGCTGTACACTAAAGGCTGTCAGAGTCCATTGGACAACCAACACAATCTTCAGTCAAATCTGGTTTTCATTGCCGCCTAAATGCAACCGAATAACTAAAGGTTTAGTATTTGCGGTAAGAAAATGTTGTGCTTTACGTAAGTTAACAAGACCCTCATGTTTACATCTGCATGTCTGCAACCAGCTAATGCTGTCACATTAGCTATAACAGTTATGAACCTTCATGATTAAACGTGCCTGCTGAAAAAGATAAAACTAGCCTAATCTACACAGCATCTGTTGTCTGTGTGTACAATGCCTAGTGTATTGTCCCTGTTAAATAAACAAATAAATTAAAAAAAATAAGGTGGTTTCCGAGTTTCAGTTTGTGTCCCAACCTGGTCATGCAGTCTTGGCTGGTTTTAGAGGAGTTTCACACACTTTTAAGCTGGTCTGACTGAGAACACCTGCTTGGCCATGATGGGAAACCAACTAGACCAGTTTTTACTGTTAGACTGTTAGACCGCCTTTAACATGCTACTATGTTCCAAAACTGATTTTCCAGCTAAATTTTGATAAAATCCAGATGTGTTACTTTCTACAGGAATTTGAGATTAGAGAACAGAAACATCAGCCTATTTGAATGATAATAATAATAATATACATATAATAGTAATAATATCTTAGTATTAATGCTATTCCAGGAATGTCTTTTAAGTAAAACGATACACTATATTATTATCCTTCCCAAATATTTCTTTAGGTTGTGTACAAGAAGATGAAAGTTAACATGTTAAAGAAAAGAAAGTTATCCAGACAAAAGAAAATAACCAAACAGCTGCAAAATATTGATAAAGATCCACTGCCATCAAATAGCGATGACATCAGTATCGACGCGGATAAAACCAAAACATCTAATGACACCCAGGACTGTGTTATGGACGCCTGTCCTGATGTCGCACAGATGAGACCGGAACAAGAAGAGCTGGAGGCTTTGGGAGTCCTAACGTTGTCATCTGAACAACAGCCTCATTCTCCTGCTTTCAGAGCATTCGTTCCAAAGACTGAACCAGACTGTGTCCCCTTAAACCCACCCAGTTTTCAGGTCAAAACTGAGCCTGGCATTTATGAAGTGCTGCAGAGAGAGTCTGCCTTGATTGTGAAGGAGGAAAATGAGAGTTGGAAGGAAGTGAAACTTGAGACACCAGATGAAAACACTGTGGGTGCTTCTGGCCTGGAGAAAAACACAGGTAATTGATTTATTTAATACGCCTTAGTCTTATAAATTACAGTTTACATACACCAATCAGGCATAACATGACAGGTGAAGTGAATAACAGCACTTATTAGTGGGTGGGATATATACCGGCAACAGGGTCATGGGTGGCCAAGGCTCATTGATGTATGTGGGGAGCGAAGGCTGGCTGATTAAACAGACGAGCTACTGTAGCTCAAATTGCTTAAGAAGTCAATGCTGGTTCTGATAGAAAGGTGTCAGAATACACAGTGCATCGCAGTTTGTTGCACAAACGAAAAACAGTGGGCACGTGAGCATCTGGACCACAGAGCAATGGAAGAAGGTGGCCTGGTCTGATGAATCACGTTTTCTTTTCCATCATGTGGATGGTCGCGTGCGTGTGCGTGTTGGGTGTGCACCAGGATGCACTATGGGAAGGCAAGCCGGCGGAGGCAGTGTGATGCTTTGGGCAATGTTCTGCTGGGAAACCTTGGGTCCTGCCATCCATGTGGATGTTACTTTGACACGTACCACCTACCTAAGCATTGTTGTAGACGATGTACACCCTTTCATAGAAACCGGTGGCTGTGGCCTCTTTCAGCAAGATAATGCGCCCTGCCACAAAGCAAAAATGGTTCAGAAAGGGTTTAAGGAGCACAAGAACAAGATTTCAATCCAATCGAGCATCTGTGGGATGTGCCGAACAAACAAGTCTGATCCATGGGGGGACCAACACAATATCATAATGTTGTGCCTGATTGGTGTATGTTAATGGCAAAATTTGGAGACATTCTAAAGACAAAAAAGACTAAAAAACATTCTAAAGAATTACTGTAGTTTTTAAAAATTTTTGTTTTTATTTCTATTTTATTTTTGTCCTTTCATTTTATTTGGTTTGGCTGTCATTTTCTTCAGTGTTATAGAGCTTATCTATTTTTTATTTAAGTATAAAAGGGTTAGTTCACCCAGAAATGGGTTAACTATCCCTGTTTGAACTATCACTTTAAGTATTTGTATTTTAATTGTATTTTTATGCTGCCAAAGTTAGTGTGTGGTAAATTGTATCATTTAAATAGTGTTATCTGGTGGCATATTCATGTTTAATGAAGGCAGGTTATACAGTTTGCCCAAAACCAAAAGTTTCAAAAACGTATATTTAGTTATTAAGAGTTATATGTATATTAATTTATTTTCAGTTTTTATTCCATTTTATTTATTTTAGTAACTTCCTGTTAGTGGCATATCCCTGTTTAATGAAGGTGGGTTATACAATTTGCCCTGTATCAAAAACCTATACAGACTGTATAAATATTTACTTTTTATAATGAAGTTGAACAGTAATTGGATTATAATGAATAAAAATGAATGTAACATTTATTTCAAAAGAAAATATACATTTATTTGTGTATTTTTATGTTATTTTAAAATTTTTTTACTCAAAAACTTTCAGGTCTTCCAGATACACTATTTTGCCAAAAGTTTTGGGACGCCTGCCTTTACATGAACATGAACTTTAATGACATCCCGTTCTTAATCTGTAGGGTTTGATATGGAGTTGGCCCACCCCTTGCAGCTATAACAGCTTCAACTCTTCTGGGAAGGCTTTCCACAAGGTTTAGGATTGTGTTTATAGAAATTTTTGACCATTCTTCTAGAACTGCATTTGTGAGGTCAGGCACTGATGTTGGACGAGAAGGCCTGGTTCACAGTCTCCGCTCTAATTCATCCCAAAAGGTGTTCTATCGGCTTGAGGTCAGGACTCTGTGCAGGCCAGTCAAGTTCCTCTACACCAAACTCTCTCATCCATGTCTTTATGGACCTTGCTTTGTGCACTGGTGCGCAGTCATGTTGGAACAGGAAGGGGCCATCCCCAAACTGTTCCCACAAAGTTGGGAGCATGAAATTGTCCAAAATGTCTTGGTATGCTGAAGCATTAAGAGTTCCTTTCACTGGAACTAAGGGGCCAAGCCCAACCCCTGAAAAACAACCCCACACCATAATGCAGTCAGGCAAGTACCGTTCTCCTGGCAACCGGCAAACCCAGACTCGTCCATCAGATTGGCAAACCCAGACTCGTCCATCAGATTGCCAAACAGAGAAGCGTGATTCGTCAATCCAAAGAACACATCTCCAATGGTCTAGAGGCCAGTGGCGGCGTGCTTTACACCACTGCATCCAACACTTTGCATTGCACTTGGTGATGTCAGGCTTGGATGCAGCTGCTTGGCCATGAAAACGCATTCCATGAAGCTCTCTATGCACTGTTCTTGAGCTAAAAAGGCCACACAAAATTTGGAGGTCTGTAGCTATTGACTGCAGAAAGTTAGCGAATTCTGCGCACTGTGTGCCTCAGCATGCGCTGACCCCGCTCTGTGATTTTGCTGATTTTGGGAGTTGCTGTTGTTCCCAATTGCTTCCACTTTGTTATAATACCACTAATAGTTGACCGTAGAATATTTAGTAGTGAGGAAATTTCACGAATGGACTTAGTGCACAGGTGGCAACCTATCTCAGTACTACGCTTGAATTCACTGAGCTCCTGAGAGTGACCCATTCTTTCACAAATGTTTGTAGAAGCAGTCAGTATGCCTAGGTGCTTGATTTTATACACCTGTGGCCATGGAAGTGATTAGAACACCTGAATTCAATGATTTGGAGGGGTGTCCCAATATTTTTGTCAATATAGTGTGTATATATACTTTGATTTCAGTATATGTTATTGTTGTTGTTTTCATTAATAACACTGCCTGTTCACTGATTTGAGATGATAACCTAAACCTAAGAAGACGACATTTGAAATTGAAGTTATATTTTTTTCCCTTTTACAGCTGCTTCTTCCCTGATTTTTCCTTGCCCCCATTGCTCTGTGACTTTCACTGAATTTACATACCTGGACAAACACCTCAAATGGTGCCATCAAAGTGAATATCTGGCGTGGGTAAAAAAACACAAAGTCTACAACTGCTCTAAAATAATCTCTGGGATGCTCAGCTGCTCGTTGTGTCACTATCGGTTCTTCTCTCAGAAACAGCTGGAGACCCACATGCGCAAAGCCCACCTTCCCATGCCTAAACCCACCCGAAAGCGCTTCACCTGCCCACAGTGTGATCGCAGCTTCGATTACATCGGTAACCTACAAAACCACTGCCGCAGATGCCATAGCTTGGCCACGGTGTGTAAAGATGGACATATTAGCTGTGCCACATGCGGTAAAAACTTTGCTGGAGTCTGGGGTCTCGGACCACATCGCTGCCACGAGGACGAGACAAAACCCAAAGTAGATGTCGACGAACCCGTTTGCATGGACCGTGGCTACTTGTGCCGAGATTGTGGCAAGAACTGCTCTACGCTTCAATGTCTGACAATACACAAACGTACTCACACAGGCGAGAAGCCATGCGTCTGTGAAGACTGTGGCCGTAGGTTTCATGATATGGGGAGTCTGCGGAAGCACAAAGTCATCCATACCGGGATCCGCCCATACAAGTGTCCCGAATGCAATAAAGAATTCGCCAGGATGGGCCACCTTAGATGCCATCTGCGAACCCACACGGGGGAAAGGCCGTACCAGTGCCCCCAATGTGGGATGAGTTTCAGTCACCGATCGACGCTTCGTATCCACCAAGAAGTTCACTCAAAAGAAAAAGCATTTCCATGCCCCGACTGCGGCAAAACATTCTCTGCTATGAGGTATGTGAAGGTCCACCAAAGAGCGCACAACTCAGAGCGAATGCTGCAGTGCAGAGAGTGCACAAAGACATTTACGCGGGAGGATGTACTCAAGAAACACCTGCGCATTCACACTGGCGAACGGCCGTACCACTGCGACGTCTGCAGCAAGCGCCTCGTCCGTATTCAGCACCTGAAAAACCACATGCGCACGCACACCGGCGAGAAACCATACCGCTGCGAGCAGTGCGGCTCCAGCTATGCCCAGTCTGGTGATTTGACCAAACACATAAGGAGACACACGGGGGAAAAACCCTACGCCTGTTCTGACTGCGACCGCCGCTTCAACAACTCAGGCGACCTCAGCAAGCACAGGCGCAGTCACACAGGCCACAGACCCTACAAGTGTACGGAGTGCGGGAAAAGTTTTCTTCTGCCCCAGCACCTGAAGTTACACAAACAAACGCACACGGGCGAGAGGCCTTACAGCTGCCCGCGGTGTCTCCGCACCTTCACTCGCTCACACCATCTTTCTCAACACATGGAAAAGCACATATGAGGATAAGGATTCTGCACCATTCTGTCTAATCTCTGTATCATTTTGGAAAATGGATTTGGTGTTTATTGATGAATTGGAAATTAGTTTACTTCTTAAAAGTAACTGAATCCAGGTGCATAGTCTTCCTTTCAGGACAGCCCTTAAAGGGATAGTTCACACAAAAATGAAAATTCTGTCATCATTTACTCAGCCTTAAGTTGTTCCAAACCTGTATGCATTTCTTTCTTCTGCTGAACACAAAACAAGATATTTTGAAGAACGCCGGAACCAATCAACTGTTTGGTTACCGACATTCTTCAAAATATCTTGTTTGGTGTTGACAGAATGATGACAGAATTTTCATTTTTGGGTGAACTATCCCTTTAAAGGTTTAGCATATAGTTATTTTGCATGCTCAACTCCATTGGAGACATTAAACAAACAAAAAAATGAAGAATGAATGCGTTTATTTTTGTTTAGTTTGAGTATTAAATCTGGAAGAAGAAAAAATAACCAGAAAAACAGTGCTTTGACTTTAATGTATCTATACTAAAGGTGCAGGCAGCACTAGTAGTGTAAATGAAATTGTAAAATTATTTAACGTTCATATTTAACCATTTAAAGACACTGTTAGCTCATAATAATGAACGAGGATGTGACTTTCATTTGTTTAAAAAAACCTGCTGTGGCATAATAATCTATGAGCTTTTTGATGTAAGCATGTAAGGGCTGCATCATCTATAAATTGAGGTCAAAATTTCTCTTTTTGCTCAACGCAAGGCGTCTGAAAATATGATTAAAAGATGAGTGAGGCAGAGTTAAAGAGTTTCATTTCTGTTTTAACACGTTTTGCCAACTAAGTGTAAAAGCAGTTTTTGTGTTAATATAAAAGTGACTATTCACTTTTGTCTCTGATTCATTTTTAATGTTCAGATGCCTTGTGTAAAGCAAAAAAGCTATTTTGTCTTCACTATCTTAATGCTTTATGGAGGGCACTGTATATCTACCTTTGTGTGTTGAATTTTCAAGTAAATGCTGTAACGTGTTGGTTATTTTACAGTTTATTATTGTAGCTGATCCTAAAATCCTTCCATTTAATGTTACTGTCCAATGCCAAAGTATTTTGAGGGTAAGATAATTTAATAATTATTATTGTGGCTAGTTAAGATAAAAGTAGTTTTACATTTATGCTTTGAAGCACCGATAACTTGGTCATACTGATGTAATATAAAAAATCAGTACGAAGCTCTAAGATAAGTTCAAAATTTTTCTGTTAATTTTGAAATATATGACTTGTGTTCACTAAAACTTTTCTCAGTGGTTTCGTCATTGTATTGGCTTGAACTGTGCATCTGAAACTGTATTCTTCTCATCTTAAATAAACAGTGAAATTCAATATGATAACCATGACCATTTTGTCTAAAACATTGTCTTTTTGTCTTTCCTTCTCAGCTTGTGCAGAGACTACCAAAGCATTGTCGCAGTCTGTGCAAACGCTTAAAGCCAATAGATGGATCACTTGGTCAAAGGGCCCAAACAGGTCTGCTTCAGTCAATGTTGGGGGAATAGCCCTATTATTTTTGTGTCTGCGATTACGAGGACAGCAGCGTGACTGGTGCACCGACACAGATAACAAAGATGTATTTAGGGCTAAATAATATTGAGTCTACCTTTGTTTAAAGCTGGAATCAATACTTCTTAAAGCATGTCCATTTTTCATTTAGCAAGCCTCTTGTCTGAGAGGAGGGTCAGGGAGATGTATAGAATGGAGCGTGTTTTAATTCTCTCTGTTGCTGTAGTATAATAATAATTGTCAGAACACGCACGGCTCCTAAAGATCGGGTGATAGGAAGGTGAGCCACGCACAAAATTAATAGATTTTGAAAATTGAGACAGATTATGTGACAGAATTCCCCCTCACATGATTTTCTTGTCTTACAGGGTACGGACAGAAATGACCATCGGAGACAAAGTAACATGGGTAAAATGTTGACATTTTTGAATACACTCCAAATACTGCTTTTGTATTTTACTGGCTATGTCAGTCACTCTATAGAAACTAATTTTTTATAAATTGCAACAAACCTGGTAGTAGTTCCTCCTTTGGGGCACCAGGGGGAAACAGATATCTGTCAGTGTGTGCTTTTGGGAATTAGGATGTGCTTTGGTGCCATCTGTCTCTCTCTCCTGTGCTTCTCACTCTTCCCATAGTGAGACAGCATGCTGGGTTACTTCACACAAACAAGTGAAAAAGCATAACAGCATCTACTGCGTAACATGTAATCCTGTTTGCGCTACTCCCTCATCTCTGTCAAATTATGATTATAAAATCAAACTTTTTCCACACAGGACGCATTTATGTTCCACTGCGCTGCTTTTACATTGTTTTTCTATGTAAACATGCGCTAGACGGACCTCTTTTGCTGTCCTGACTCACAGATTTTTCGAGACAGGGGTATAGCTTCTGGTCGGAGTAATAACTTACGAGGGCTGCGGTTTTAAGAAGCCAACTTTTCTCATGTTTTAAACGCAAGACTGCTGTTTGTGTGACCGGCCTCTTAGTATTTTTTTATTATAAATGATTTATAATAAATAAATCCCCCCCTCACACACACACACACACACACACACACTCTTACAATGACACCTTTTTGATGACGTGTTTACTGGTGTGAGGGCAGGACAACCTGTCATTCACATGAGATCGACCAATAGCAAACCACAACAATCCAATCAATTCCCGATGGAATTGAATCATGATGGAATCATGTTCCACCCTATATTTTTTTCCCCCCAGATATATGTCACAATACTATTTTAAACTTCCGTTTCCTGCCAAATTTAAGGCTGGAATACAGTACACGACTTTTAAAATCTGAACCGCATTACTTGCCGACTTTGTAAATGGTTACAGAAAAACTGAACATCATACACTAAATGAATGAGGTTACACACTTTTACGACTTACGATTAATTCCATACACAACTCACACACAAGGAGACGGATGACTAATTAAAATGAGTGATCTAAAATCAGCTCAATGCATCAAAAATGTTT